>CM035126.1:10791061-11183561 GCA_020205555.1 Panax stipuleanatus
TTGATATATGATTCAACATACGAATCATATTTACTGTTAAATTAGTTATAATTGATATTTAACTTTTACAATCATTATTTAAATAAGGAGCAAAAAACAAGTCAAAAATCGACTTGATACGGCTCTAATCATTTTCTCTCTTAATTTTAATTTTTACAAAGTAAATTTATTTTTTTATAAATTTTTCCTTACAAAAAAAAAATGTACTTTTAAATAACATCCGTGTTGGTTTATTACAGGGGTAACATTGTAACTTCTCCACATCACTCCCAAAAAGTAGTTCTATTCCCGGATTCGTGTTCCTCGTATACTCCCCTAGTTATTTCTCTCTCTTTTTATATATAATCAATGTTCGAAAGATTTCTACTTTCTTCATCATTTAAATAATTAAATTATATACTCCGATCTACAACAGTTACATTTCGGAGCTACAATTCTCGATTTACATGATCTTCAATTTCCAATTTCAAATCTAATATCTGTATTGGATATTCGATCACTCGTCAGCTGATTTTATACTGATCTGATGGCTGCTGCGACAATGGCAACGGCAGCCGGAATGGTGGTGCTTTTGTATTATGTGTTGAGCCGGAGGCTTTCGTCCGCGGCGAAGGTAGAAGAGGAGGATAGCGATCACGATGAGTATTCGAAATCGAGTAGATCTGTGAAGAGGAGAATCGCCAGGAGGCCAGCTCACGCGCCAGCCACGTGGCTAGAGACGATTAGCACGCTTTCCGAGACTCTTAGGTTTACGTATTCTGAAACGTTTGGGAAATGGCCGATCGGAGATTTGGCTTTCGGCATCAATTATCACATGCGAAGGCAGGTGCGCTGTTATTTGCTTTAGTTTTGTCTTGGTTTTATTGCTCATTGTTTGTTTTAGTCTGTAAAATTAATTATTTTTTTCTCCTTTTCATTGATATATATGTATTGGTTTCATTTAATGTGTTTATGCCTAATTTTATATGTTAGTTTTACTGATATTGACTGTTTAATTGAAAACCTCAAAGACTCCAACTTTACCCTGTTAATTCTTTTCATGGTTAATTTTCTTCTTTTTTGTAATCAAATTCATGTTTATGTAAGTCGGGTGATTTAAATTGTCAATCTGAAATAGATAAAAGCTGGAAATTGGTCATCAGAATGTATTTCAGTTTGTGGTTCCTTAAAAAGCTTGAAATGATGAAGCACTTTAATCTCTAACAATATTTCTATCCAGTTTAAGAAATTTGCATTCCATTTCTGGAAGCCCCAAAGTTATACTCCCTCCATTCCGAAAATGACTCATGTTCAGGTGTAACATACGTTAAAAAAAATTCAAATCATTAATTATTGGGCGGAGGTAGCAGTATCTTTTGAAAAATCAATATATAAAAAAAAAATGCGGAATACCTTCAAACATTTTTTCCCATGTACTTTGCGAGAGTAAATTTAGAAACCTAGGTAATTGCTTTCAAAGTAAGCGTTGTTGCAGCAGGAATATAATTGACATCCTCGCTTCTCTTCAATATATTCCTCCAAATATGAATTCATGTGAGATTCTGGGATTTCTTCTGTTCTGGCTCACTTGGGCTGTATATAGTTTTACAATATGGAGATTGTTTGTTGATGAGTTTTTATGTTTTTGCAGGGCAACCTACAAGTTTCGAGTGTATATGCTGGTGATAATTGTGTACAACTCAAGGGCCCAGAGATTATAGCCGAGTTGAAACAATATTTGAGATTATTAACCTTTTGCATACTTTTCTCAAAGAAGCCATTTCCAGTATTCTTGGAGTCTGCTGGCTACACTGAGGCAGATGTTCTTCTTCAGAAGCCCAAAGCTGGGGTATGCACATTTGAATGTACATTATAGTTGTTGAATATGAACTTCTCATTACATGAAAATGGTGTTCTATTTGCATTTCTAAGATATTTTCTGTTTATGTTTACAGATTTTGAAGCCTGCCTTTACAATCTTATGTGACAAAAATTTAAAATGCTTCCTTCTATTGATTCGGGGGACTCATAGCATCAAAGATACTCTAACTGCAGCGACAGGTGCAGTGGTTCCTTTTCACCATTCAGTTTTACATGATGGTGGCATTAGCAATTTAGTATTAGGATATGCCCACTGTGGGATGGTTGCTGCTGCTCGTTGGATTGCAAAGCTCAGCAGTCCATTTCTGCTTAAGGCTCTTAATGAATTTCCCGATTACCAAGTGAAGGTATATGTTACTACTGACTTAACTGGGTTATTTTTTTTTCTTAAACCTCTTTTCTGTGTTTGAAGTTATATATGTCATAAAACTATCGGAATATGTATGTAGTGTTTATTTGTTTTCATTCAATTTTCATGTATATTGCATTGAGCAATATATTGAGGTTTGACTATAGATGAGGGGTGTTTTTTTTTTTGCGGGGAGGAGGGGGGAGGGTTGTTTTGTATATTTGAAGCTTTTTGGTAGTCAGCTTTTACACTTTTCTTGTCTAGAGTATTTATACATAATACTCCAATTATCAAACGGTCCTGGAAGGTACAGACACAGGAATTTTTATATACCTCCTGTTTCTGTAGTCAAATTTCTTTAGCCAATGCTTCTTTTGGATGATCATGGCTAGAACTGGCAAAATATGGATTCAGTTGGTTATGGTTTTCACAATATGGATTATGGATCCATTTGGAACTAAAACCATATTATCCATTTTAAATATAGATAATATGGTTTGGACCCATATGGTTATGGTTCTAATCCAGGTCAACCCATATAGAGTTTGCCCACTTTTTTTATTCATTTGCTTACCAAAATGATTTACACCTTTTAAGCAACTTAGAATTATGCATATTTAAACTAAAATAACAGTATATTTTATCCATTTAAGCTGCAAAATATTAACTAGGGTGCATCAAGTATTGCAATATAACTTAATTTTAAATTATAATATGATGCAAATAAATTACACTAAATAAAGAGTACTTATTAAACCGTTTGTAATAATTATAACTGTATTGATAAAAAATAATAAATTTAAATCATTTATGAATTTGAAAAGTGTCAAATTGACTATTCAAAAATTAATATGATATAAACATATTAGAATTCTATTAAACTTAAATAAAATTAAAATAATTAGTTTTCACAAAAAACATAACTAAATAAAAATGCACTATATTCAAATGTTTAGCTTAATAATTGATCGAAGTAACCTATAAAATATAATTCAATATTTATTATTTAAAATAAATATTTAATAATCTAATAATTACAATTATCTTCTCAAAATCCTAATTAATATTTATCAATTTAATAATATATTTATCTATTTACTAATATAATAAACATTTATCTTCAGTCATTTTATATTTCTTTCAAATTTTAAAAAGAAAAATAAAATAGTACTAGTAGCTAGTCGTTCAGTTGGTTTTTAATTTCTTTATTTATTATGATTAAATAAAAAAATTAAGAAAAATGACTAATTAATATTCACTGTGTAGTTTATGTTATGTTTATATAAAAATTTCTATAAAAATGTGTCTAATAATCTAGATTTGTGTAGATTGGATTTGTGTAAATTAAGAAAAAAGACTAATTAATATTCATTGTGTAGATTGGATCGAAATAATTAAGTATTGGATCAAACAAGTGTCCCTAGATCTGCAATCGTATCTAATAATCTAGATTTGTGTAGTTTGTTGACTAAAATTAAATAAAATTATATTAATTTAAATTTAAAAATATATCAAATTGATTTTAAAATTAAATTATATCTGGAGGGAGTACTATTTTTTAATAATGGATCCTAAAAGATCTCTAGTTATTTTATTCAAATATAATATTTTTATTATGGTCTACAAAATTTTAAACCATTGAGTTACGTCATTAAATGATATTATGCTATTATATTGTAAATTTGGAACCCACACTTTGAAAATAAAAAATTAACGTAAAAAAGGGAATTAATCCATTATATTAATCTGTAACCCAGCACCACATAGGCTTACTCGACTAAGAATTCAAGCGACAGAAGAGCTGAAACAGCTACCAAAGAGCTAGCTTTAGCTACCAAGAACTCCATTATATTGAGGTTGGTGGGAGTATATCACAAAGCTCTACCTTTTAGTTGTAGTCAATATGGACCAAAATTATCATAGACTAATATGGGTCAAAATTAATTAAACTAGTTCCAACTCATATTTGTAATTAATAATATGAGTCCAAAACTGAACCAATTCATAACATAAAAACTAGTTAACCAACCCAATAGATTCAAGTGGTTTTGGGTAATTATATAGTTTTCAACCTAAATTGCCAGGTCTAATCATGGCTTAAAAAATATATAAATCAATTATAAATATTTTTTTGAGATTGTAGGGGGAACCTGATTATAGCTATCCTTGTTTGTGTGTTACCATAGTAGCAATCCAACTGTTCACATTTGTTTTCCTGTTGGGAGCATTTATCTTTTCCATATTCCTGGTTCTTAGTTTAACGAAAATTACAGTCCATATGTTATATGCTATTTTAGAATTCAGCAAGTTTGGTATTCCTAATACAATATAATTTTTATATTTACAAATAGTTGATCTTATCAAATAAATCATTATATTCAACCAGTAGTGCGCTCTTTGCTATGCATTATCAATTAAAGATGCGAGGAATTTTAATGAACCCTTATACAAGCTGCCTTTGATAGCTAATTGCACAAGATATAAAAATTTATGCTTACCGTACCTTTGCATCTGCTGACTGTAAGAGGAATGGAATTTTTAAGCCTTCCTGTTATTGGCCATTTCTTCAAGTCCAATTGTCATTTTCCGTAAAAATTGTTGTTAAATGTCTGTTGATCTATATGGGTGTTGTAACCAAGGTTTCCCATTTTACTTTCAGATTGTTGGCCATTCACTTGGTGGTGGTACTGCTGCACTCTTAACATATATTTTCCGGGAACAGAAAGAGTTTTCCTCGACCACTTGCATCACTTTTGCACCAGGCATGTATTGATTAAGTCCAATGCTTAAGTTTTTTTTGCTTCCTTTGACTGTTAGAAATCATAAACCTGTTGTCACTTTTTTCTCTGAATACATGGATCAAAAATCTACGCTTTGGAATGTGAGACAGCAATTAAATTTTCGATTTCTATCTTCAGTTTCCAACTAATAAGGATAGACAAATCCCTTACATGAGATGATTATTGGGGGTGTAATTTATTGTTAGAACATAATCCTTTTTTACAAAGTGGAAGATAGAGTAGATACATGTTCTTCATCTGGTCAATATTTTTTCAACATGGTACTATGGATTCTGAAATAAGCTCAAAGATGGAGCCTTTAAGACAGATAGGAACATTCCGAGTATGAAAGCAGAAAGATGCATGTTGTTCTTTCATTTTAAAGAAATGATATAAAAAATGAGAGTGAGGTTTCAAATTTGACGGGGTTAAAGGCCTTCGTTTGAATGGTCAAAAAAGCAATTTCATTACCACTATTATTAACTAATTCTTAAATGAGAGTGAGGTTTCTGTTTTGAGTGCTTTATACCGATTACAAACTAATAATTCACTAATTCTTAAATGCAATTTCCTCCTAGCAGCTGCCTGTTTGACATTGGAATTAGCAGAATCAGGCAAGCATTTCATTACCACTGTTATTAACGGTTCTGATCTGGTGCCAACATTTTCAACTGCTTCTATAGATAATCTTCGCTCTGAGGTGTGGTATCTAATCTCCCTTTTAAACGAATGTCCATTTATACTACTCCCTCTATCCAATTTAAGTGAGCTCTTTTCTACTTGGGATGTCCCAAAACAAGTGAACTCTTTCTATTCTAACCATTCATCTCTTATTTAATAAATATAAATTCAGAAATTCTCCATCTAATGGTTGTAAGATAAGGTAAAGCACTCTTAACTCGTCGTAAAACTATGTGCTGGTCATACCAGCTTGCTTAAATTAGGTCCGAGGGAGTATCTTTTTCTTGATTATCAAAATGTAAGCTCAATTATGAAGTTATCATTATAAAAGAGTATTTATTTAAGAGCTTATCATCAGGTCACGGCATCGTCTTGGTGTAATGATCTGCGGGATCAAGTTGAGCACACAAGAGTTCTAAATGTCGTATATCGCTCTGCAACTGCTTTGGGGTCTCGTCTCCCATCAATAGCTAGTGCAAGAGAAAGAGTTGCCGGTGCAGGTGCCCTTCTTCGTCCCGTTTCCAGCAGTACTCAAGTAAGTGTTGCTAGGGTGACAATTCTATGTTTGATAACGTGACTCAGTTTTAAGAACCTAATTCAAATGAAATGGTGCAACTTTTTATGATGCCACATGCTGTGTAAGTTGAAACTGCTTGATTTGGTCACAAGTTTCTGCAGGGAAAAAAAGGTCTGATTGAAGAAGCCTTGCAACATCCAAGAAAAGTTGATGAATTCAACCTTGTACTCTAATTTGCGAATCTTTCTGTTGATCTTCTCATATAATGACTGGTGAATTCTACTTGATGAACTATAGGTTGTGATGAAGCGTGCCCAGAATGTTGCTCAGGCTGTTGTTAAAACCCGCTCAACCCTATCATCATGGTCATGTATGGGCGCACGGCGTCGTACTGTTGCCTCTGTGTCAAACACTAAAGAAGAGGATATGCCTGAAACATCCCTATTAACCGAGCGATCTCGATCTCGATCTCGATCACCAGATTCTCCCGTGAGTGAGGTCGTTAATAGAGACTCTGAGGCAAACATCGCAGAACTAAGTCCTTCCATGGGTGGATCAGGGCATGATGACAATGATGAAGATGAAGAGCTCATCTCAGAGAAGAGAGTTATTAATAATGGGTCCAACATGGAAGACATCACAGAAGGCGAGTTGTGGTACGAACTAGAGATGGAACTCCAGAGGCGGGAGAATGGAGCCGATGTTGAGGCGCAGCAGGAAGAAGAAGCGGCTGCTGCAAAAGAAATTACTGAAGAGGAAGAGGAGCTGGCTGTTTCAATTGACAGTAAATCACCCACGTCACCGTCGGATGTTTCGGAGAATCTTCATTTCTATCCACCGGGAAGAATAATGCATATTGTTTCCGTAGTTTCACCTGATGCAAGTGATTCAGGTCAGGATCACCCCGCCACTGAGGAACACCAACATGTGGGCATCTATGAGACGGAAAGGGAATTGTATAGTAAGCTGCGGCTGTCAAGAACTATGATTAATGATCACTACATGCCCATGTATAAGAAAATGATAGAACTATTAATCAGGGAACTGGAAAATGATCAAGACTGTATTTATATGACGTGACAGAATCAGAAAAGAGGTATGTATATATATTGCATATTCCCTGTTTGGGATTTTGATTTTGATTTACAGAAACATAAACGAGATGGTGTACGTATTTATGCAAGCATTTTTGAAGAAATTGTTTAAATTCTTGTCTTTTACGTGAATAATATGATTTTCTCTAGGGATTTGAGGTAGTTTTCTTTGTAAACAAAAAAAGGCGAAGCTTTTTACTTTTCTATTTTACAGTCATTTAAACGATGGGAATAGTTACTTCTTGTATGATTCTGAAGGTATAAATTTGTGTGGTATTTAGTAACAAAATCAGTATGCAGGCTTCATTCAAATTAACTTTAGTCTTTAATTTATATATGGGACTAATAATTAATAAACACCCTGGTAAAGACCTTTTCTCACTAATTATTATTTACTGTAAAGAATCCTTGTGTTGTGTAGTCGTCTTACCGTTAATATATATTTAATATATAATGATTAAACCTAACAAGTAGAAAACAGGAAGGCCAAAAAAAAAATTTCAAATTGATCCAGAAGAAAAAGCCATCCTCGAGGTGGTTTCCTTATTTCAAAAAAGGAGCAACGACCAAGAGTATATTTGGATAGGAGGATTAAGCCACTTTTCAACAATAACTCGCGTGTAAGGTCAAATGATAACAACTTCCTCCCTTTCCCCTCCAGCCCCAACAAGTCATAGCCCATCGACTTCTTTAGGAATACTTCCCCCCCCCCCCCCCCCCCCCCCTTCCTATATATATATATATATATATAAACCCCCTTTAGCACTCTTCACACACATTCCATTTCTTCTTTCTTCCATCATTTTACAGGTCCTAACCAGTAACCAATACCAATTACCAGCTTTGTGTGTCCTTTTTTTTTAAAGTCCCGAATCCCCATTGTATTACAATCAATCAAGAAATCTTGGAATATTAATAGTGAGCTACCATAGTGAAGAATAATAGTGTGTGTGTATATATATATATAAATGGCAATATTGGAGGAAACAGATAGTTTGATCAAGGTGGCCATGTTTGTGCTTGTTCAAGCATTGGTTTATTTCATCCTTTCTAATTCATCGGACGTCTTTTCCAGCAACAAGATGATCAACTCACTTAGCTTCAAACCATCGCGTACGCTTAGTATTAGCCGTATGCTTGCTGCTATCTCTGATATCCCACCAGGATCATCCCCATCATCACCAAGTTTTCCATCTCCTACTCAAGAATATTCAACCACCATGTCCATGTCCATGTAATAATAATAATATATACATTAGAGATTGATTGTTGTTCAACAGTAGCACCTCCATGTAATGAATTTTTTTATTTTTGGTTCAGCAATATTTACACTATGATAAATACATAGCAAAATACTATAGGGTCGGTCTGATCACCTTGTGCTTATCATTCAATTCTACTAATCTGAAATACAAGCTAGTTGATTTATAAAGGTAACATAAATGTGGTGATTGCTCAGCTTCTCTCATGCTAGCTTCTTATAGGCCAGGTTGCCT
This sequence comes from Panax stipuleanatus, assembly GCA_020205555.1. Classification (NCBI taxonomy): domain Eukaryota; kingdom Viridiplantae; phylum Streptophyta; class Magnoliopsida; order Apiales; family Araliaceae; genus Panax; species Panax stipuleanatus. Next base: position 10,799,839 of record CM035126.1, read on the forward strand.
GGCAGGGTTGAGAGGGTGAAGAAAAAGGCAGATAACTGAGATGTCATCCACTGCAATGCCTCGTCTCTTGCGTTTCCATGCACTAACTGCGTGCTCAACCAATTTCTTAGCAGATGCTTCCCTATCTGGGGTTGAAGAAACAATCTCAATAGCTTCTTGATTAGACACAACATCCCACACCTAACAGACAAATAAAAAGAGGATATAATTAAATTCGATCAACATTTCTATTGCTACTTCAAGGCATATCACATGAAGTGTAGCAATTATGAACTCCCTTCTTCATCAAACAACTAAAACATGATCTTTGGTAAAACAATGGGTGGTTACTTAAATCCAAGACCCATGGACTGCTTTGAAATTGATTCCAACATGCTAATATCTATATTTACTCTGTTACCAATTTTTTTTTGTTGGATATCATATTTCAATATCATTAAGACGAGCATCTGCCATTCAATTGTAATTGGAGAAATATATCACTGTATTAACTGACTGAAAATTGGAAATGAGAATATATCAATCTAAAAGTTCTGGTCTTCAAAATTTTTACCACTTCGAATCATCTGAACCTGGTTTTTTTGAGAAGTTTTTCCTATTATATAGGCAAAATAAAATTAGCCGAAAACTGTGTAATTGGGCAGAGTTTAAGATGAAACTACTGTAATTCATACCCCATCAGTTGCCAAAATGACAAATTGATCGTCGCTGGTTATGTTTCTCTGTGTCACTTGTGGCTCAGAAATAAGACCGAAGTCCTTGATGAAGTAGTCGCCAAAAGCTCTAGATAATGCCAGTCCTGGACCTCCTGGTGTCTCCCCAGTTGGCATCCAGATCCTGTACACCCCTGGCTCATCATTTGAAGAAAATACTTTCCCTTTGGACTCTAGTATTCTCTTGCTCTCCTCTGATTTATGAAAACAGAAGGATGATATATTTAAGTACCATCACATGTGTATGCGTGCGTATATACAGATAGACCTACAAATCTACAACACAGTGTGAAGGAGAGAGATTACCAGGTAAATTCGGTTTAAGGTCTTTAGTTAGCTGAACTTGCTGCAAGTTACCATCACTAGAAGTGACCGCCATTACAGCCCGAGAATCACCAACATTTGCTATTATCATGACATCACCCTGCAAAGCATCACAAGACAAAGCTTAATACAACGTTACCTTAGTATTAAAAAAAAAAAACGACAATAAGTGCATGTTATAAAACCATCAGAATGAGACATATTGCCTTCACCTGTCTAACGATGGTCAAGGCAGTTGTACCACTGTGGAAAGAATCAATTCCAGGATGCAGCCCAAGCTCTTGATCAATAGCAGAACAAGTCTTCAGGTAAGATTTATTCCATACATCAAAATGATGAAGGCTTTTATCTAATCCCAATTCAACATTCGGCTCGAGTGAATTTAGAGCAAGAGTTTCTTGCCAATAGCAAAGCAAAGAAGACGGCATCAAGTCCCTGACTCTTTTTGCTACAAGGTGTCCCCATGGACCATGTCCATCAAAAACCCCACAAAAGATCATGTCTTCTTGGCATCCAAAACTCTGCATGGAAAATCCATTGACATTTAACATTTCATAAAAATTATTTTGCTCATTCAATTATTGAAAGATGATCATTAAATGTAATAATCATAAATACCTCCCACACGGTGACACAATCCTGATTGACTCCTTTCCTTCCTCTCTTGGAGTAAACTGAGGCAAAATTATCTGATCCATGAGCATTAACAGTTCCAGGAGAACTTAACATTAACTCACTTTTCTTAGCTTCCTTAGCCAATGCATCCGCAATTTCCCTTCCGCCATCATTCCTCTTTCTCCCATGCTTAATTGAAACATTCTTGGCCAAGCCATTTAGAAGTGATGAAAATTGCACCATCTTCTCCACCGTTTTATTCGGGCAAGAAAGTTAGAATGATTCTACAAGCGATTGAGCAATCTGAAAGAAGAAATTTGGATATCAAATCAAACATGATAACTAATTAATACTAGTAAATTAACTTAACATGTGATTTACAGTGAATCCAAAAACAGTAGAAAAGTTATCTCTTCTTTCTTTCTTTTCTTATTATCCAATAGGACCTTAACCTTCAGTCTAACTGTATAGAAAACGAATATAAAATTTTAATAATGTGTTGGACTTATGACTCATGTTCCCCGCCGGGGAAGGGAGATGGAGGGGGAAACACCCGCCGGGGCGGGAGAAGGCTCTGGCCGGACAGTGGAGAGGCCCGCTGGGGCCGGGCATTATGCCTGGACAGCCCGCTGGGGCGGAGAGGCGAGAAATGGGTCAGACGCTGATTTTTGGTCGGGTTTCCTACTTGGCTTAGGAAGGGGTATTATGGAGACATTAGGCCATAATATAATATAGAGTTGGAATAAGATTATTGGGGTATAAAAGAATACCTATTGTATAACTCTATGTAACAGACTCATTCTGAATAAAAAAAAGAACGCCTCTCCCGTGGACGTATTCAAATTGGGGAATCACGTAAATCTGTTGTGTTGTGTGATTTTCTCTATAATCGTGTGCGTGTGTGATCCAATAATTCTAACATAATGAAATTTGGATTTTCCAAATTAAACTCTCATAGAGTCATAGTTGCATTATTGATTACTTTAGATTTAACGCATGTCATGAAAGAAAAGCAAGATGTATGTATACGTATGTATATGTACGATCCTTGCAAATTTCTTGGGTAAATCCCAAGTCTAAGTAATGAAAAATGTTTAGAATTCAACTGCTACTTGCCTACTTTCTCTATTATAGCCCTTTGAAGGCAACCAAATTCAGAAGAAGATATTCACACAAAACTTGAAGAGAACTTCCAACAAGTATAAAGAAAATTCTCAAGCTTGAATCTTAATAAAATTAATAAAGCATAACAAATATATACCTGTGACAAATGTATTTTTATATGGTACACAATTTCTTTCCAAAGAAAACTGGGGTAGAACAAATTAAAAAACGAGTACATGCATGTTGCATGAGTTATGAGAAAGTGAAATTAATGTATCAAAGCAAATTCTAATCATCACATTTATTAACAGGTCCAGCAATCTGAAATATATTTTCTGGGTAAGCACATAGAATTCCAGACCAATAAAAGGGAATAAGAATCACCTCAAAACCTTGCCTTCCTGTGATGTTTTTCAGTGAATGATAAGAGTAATGGAACTCCAACGAGACACCGGAAAAAACCCACTTTCCGACTAAACTCAGGTCAGCCAAGCAGATATGTAATGTAGACGCTAATGCTTCAGATGACTTGTTCTCCATTCTTTGTCATTCTTCCTTCAACTCACAAGGCAAAACACCCAAATACTAGTTTGAAGAACCGATATTTAATAGAAAGCTCTAATTCAATAATTTCTGAAGATACGAAGGGAAGCGCTGCATATATATATATATATATATATATATATATATATATATATGGGTCCTAATCCATGGCAACCGGTTGCTAGAGGGTACTATTCAGCAATCATGCTCTCCACCGTTGATCAATATAATTAAGGGCTGGGATTTGAAAAAAAAAATCCCAGCCGCTACTTGGAGTAGCGGCTGTCACTTCACTTTTTGGTCAAATAGTCAAATAATATTAATATTATTATAATGATTACCTATTAAAATAATAATAAAATTGTAACCAGCCGCTACTCTAAGTAGCGGCTGCTCCTATTCTTCACTCTCTCTCCCCTCTTATATAGCATTAGCATAAATAGTTAAATTAAATAATATTTAATTAATTAAATAGCATTAATAGCTTATTTAATTTACAATACTATTTAATTTAACTTATTTAAATAAGTTATATTTGACATAAATTCTTATTACATTTTGAAATATTCTAACTTATTTATATTAAAGTTTTAAAAAGTATATTATTTAAATATATTTTTAATATGTCTTAAAATTTATAATATAAATTTATATATTTATATATATATATATAAATATATTTTTAATATGTCTTAAAATTTAATATGTCTTAAATTTTATATATATTAAAATTTTATATATATATATATATATATTAAATTTTAAGACATATTTATATATATTAAAATTTATTAAAATTTATATATTAAATTTATATATTAAATTTTAAGACATATTTATATATATATATATAAATATATAAATTTATATTATAAATTTTAAGACATATTAAAAATATATTTATATATATATATATATAAATATATAAATTTATATTATAAATTTTAAGACATATTAAAAATATATTTAAATAATATACTTTTTAAAACTTTAATATAAATAAGTTAGAATATTTCAAAATGTAATAAGAATTTATGTCAAATATAACTTATTTAAATAAGTTAAATTAAATAGTATTGTAAATTAAATAAGCTATTAATGCTATTTAATTAATTAAATATTATTTAATTTAACTATTTATGCTAATGCTATATAAGAGGGGAGAGAGAGTGAAGAATAGGAGCAGCCGCTACTTAGAGTAGCGGCTGGTTACAATTTTATTATTATTTTAATAGTTAATCATTATAATAATATTAATATTATTTGACTATTTGACCAAAAAGTGAAGTGACAGCCGCTACTTGGAGTAGCGGTTGGGAATTTTTTTTTCCAAATCCCAGCCCTTAATTATATTGATCAACGCTGGAGAGCATGGTTGCTGAATAGTACCCTCTAGCAACCGGTTGCCATGGATTAGGACCCATATATATATATATATATATAGACCATGTAGTTGTAAGTCAGGCTACGAAATTACCAAACAACCCCCAACTTGTGAGGGGCAGTTTGTCATGGGTTGAGGTGAATACTGAAGGAAGTTGGAATTAAAGATGGCAAGATAATAATGGCCAAGCATTGTTATTTGATGATTATAAAATAATTAAAGAAATGATAAATTGTTGCTTACAAAGTTGGTCTGTGGCATATAATAGTATAGAAAATGATGTGGAGTAATTAAATAAAGTAATTTCATGGTTCACAATAAAAGTCAATTCAATATGGTTAATGGAGAGAGTAGTTGAGCTCAATTTTTAATTTTTATCATTTAATTATTCAAACTATAAATCATCAAAGATAAAAAGTTAAAGCGCCAAGTCCTCAAGTTGCATCATTCCTCCGTTTCATAGTATATAACATTTTAAAGTTGTTTCATAAAAATTTAAAAAATAATTATATAATATTAAAAATAGTATCAATTGTCTATATATAATACTCTTTATCATACTTATTACATGCTCTTTCTTTCTCTCATTTGTAATATTTTCACATGAAGGTAATTTAAAAAAAATTATAACTAATTTTCTTAGATTATATAAAACGTCAAATAATTTTTAAAAAATAAAATTATTTAAAATGACATATATTATAAGACGAATAAAATATTATTTTTGATTTTTTGCCAGAACGAACACGCATTATATTGCAATTATGTCATCTTAAGACTTAGAAAACGGAGCTCGATTGTAATGGTTATATTAAATAAAATAATCATGTACTGGTTGGATGTTATACATCTAAGTATTATTCCATTTGTATTTTATGATTCAAAAAATTAATAAAATCTTGTCCAAATGGGACACTTTCAATAAAAAGATAATCATGACAATATGATTTCCATAGTAGTTTTAATTCATACCACTATGAGTTTTGTATCGTGGCATATGGATTTGACCAAAGCACCAGGGTTTGGAATATATTACTATAAACTATTAATCAAATAAAGTACTATTTTGAGTAAGAATATAAATGAATCGAGTCGAGTATTAAGTTGTTCAGATTTAATTTATAAAATTTATCGAATGTAAAATAAGGTTTGATTAAGGTTTGTTTAGCTAGCGAGCCGAACACGATCTCGAATCGAGCGTTTGAACTTTTTGAACGAATATGATTTGAGTATGAATAAAAAATTATAATTTGAAGAGGTTAGAGTAATTTATCAAATTTTAAAATTTGCTCATATTTGAATCATTTATATTTCGAGTAGAGCTCGAATCGAACTTTAAATCAAGCGAATACGAATCGAGCCCAAATTGTTTGTTCATTTTACCGCCCTAATTTTGAGTTCTAACATTTATGGAGTCAAATTTTAATTTCACTATTTTAATTGCAATGTAAGTATGTGAGACTTTTAAAAGGGTTCATTTTATCAATAATGAAATGAGATTGTACTTAAATTCTTGAGAAGAAAATTGATATTCAATGTCGATAAATATTTGACAAAATTAGATTGCAATCAACGTGAAAATGTATGTGATAAGATAGAATAAATTAAAGTGAGACATTTCTTAATTTCAATTTATCATATGTATGCACATACGTTGCAATCATAATTGGACTAAACACTCTCGCTATGTATAACAAGAGTCTTGAGAATAAAATTGTAAATTTTCCGATTAACAATCTAACACAATTCAAATGTAATATACTTTTATTGATGGAAAACCAAGCTAAGTTTTAAAAAAATCAATAGGAGAAAATATTAAAAGATCACATAACCTTTTAGGTTATTATTTAAAGTAGACTGGTGGATCAGCCCAATGTGTATTAACAATAACCTAGTTGGGATTTCATGCCCTGGATGGGCTGCCAGAATAGCCTTTGTGTACCATATCATTTCTCCACGGCCATATCCTTCCACCAAACTACTTGGCTGGACTATTCGAAACGAAAAACAGAACCGGTAAAGGAAACAAAAAAATAAAAACCAATAAACTTATACAGTTTAATGGTAAAATCATACTTGCACGAAGTAGAAATAAAGACTCTGAGGCGAAGGAATTGCACGTATACAGCAACGATTTACATAATTACACCAACCCAATGTGGTGGGTTACCCTACCAATCTCTGTGAAAAGGAATATCCACAGGCTGGATAATTTTCCATTTCAGGAAACAATGGATGCTGCAGCACTTTCAACAAGAAGTTGAGGTGAATTGTTTACAGGGTTTATAAATATAAAAGAATTTTCTCTCTCTCGCTCGCTCTCTCTCTCTCTTTGTGTGTGTGTATTGTGTGTGTGTGTGTGTTGTGTTGTTAGCATGCAGTCTAAAGTACAACATTACAGTTCTCCTTGATAACCCTCTTCTCTTCTTAATGGCAAAAAATCACTCTCAGTGAAAAACTTGAGGTGATGCATAATACTCGCTTTCTTTGTATACAGGTCTTAAATCTTCTTTGCACATAAAATCCAAAGGGAAAGAGACCAGATGCCCCTTCACCGACTCTAATCTCTCCATGGGATCAGTTCCCTTTATGTTTCCGTCTTGATAAGATTCTAGCTTCAATGGAGCTATTCCTAAATCAATTGTAGTGTCGCCAAGTTTCTCCTTCCAGTAAGTCGTGCATTGTCTAAGTGAAGCTCTGCATGTAATTGTAATATTTCTGACATTACAAAGTGAGAAGGGCGAGAATATATGGGAAGAAAGAAGCTTGCATCATACCTGGATTGTATAAGATCATTAGGGATGCAAGAAAATACATCTTGATATATCATTGTATTTGTCTGTCAATGACATTCACATGCGGTAGTTAGTGGATATTGGAAATTCAAAAACAAAACAGCAAACTCAGATACTACTTTAGCTAGCTGAAATCCTGTGCTAATTAGATTTAAAATATTATTGAATTCTCAAGAAAATAATGTTCACATTAACTTCGGACTCCCCAACTCAAAAATAGCATTTCCAATACTCACCTTTGCGGTTGCCATCCATATGTCCTTGTATGTTGAATCAATCACTGGGTCAATGATTTGGCCTATCTAGAAACAGGGGAAAAAACAAGCATACATCATCAATTATATTTTCAGTGATTGTCCCTTGGATGAGAGAGATTTTGCAACGCAACAAACCTCTCCAGCATGAAGGCCAAGGTGCTCAGACCAAAGTGAATGGCGAAGACTAGAAGCAAATTTTCCAGCCTTCCATGGCTTGCCTCCCATTGATGAATCAACGAAGTCTTTGTCTTCAATGAGTACACCAATCTAAATATACGTTTTTGTATCAGTAATGAATGCACATAAAAAGAAGAGCATAATCTTTTTTTTACATGGCAGGATTAGCTTTAGAATTCTGAAAGAGTGCATATTGACAGATGTCAAAAACTCTACAAAATTACAGCTATTTCAGAAATAAGAAACAATTCTAAAAGAAGGCAATATAATTAATTTTCTAAACTAGCAATACGGAGGTCAGATGACTTGACAATTTTCCTATGCATCCTCTAGTATCCAAGCAGTTGCCACATACCTTGTAATGAAATCCCAATTCTATTATGGCTAGTTTTTTTTTATAAAAAAAAAGCAGCAGTTAGATTTCTTCTTTAAGAGAGAAGGAAAAAAGGAAAAAAGGAAAAAAGATTCCAATGGTAACTCAGAAAGTGATGTAGGAGAATCCATGGATGAAATTCAGTTTATCAAGGAAGAGTAGAGGGCGGACATTACAGAAGTTCAATTGAGAGCTGTATAATAAAAGAAACTACAGACCTCTTCTACACAGCTTTTAAAGCAAGAAACTCTAGAGAACTGTTACAATTATCAGTTGCATGATCTCAAGACAAAGCATGTTTCAACTGCAGAAGGTCATCTATACCAGCCAGTTTCTAGAATCAAAATTTATACCACAGAGATATTGCAATGCAGAAGGAACTATAAATTAGAAATGATACCTCAGAATCTCTTGATCCAAGCAGACTTCTGTCATTAATGTTAGCTGATCCAATCAAAACTGTACAGTCATCAATTATCATGACCTTGCTATGCACATATACCTGCGAAAACAAAAGGAAGATTATTGGACATGAAATCTACACGTGGTACAATACATGCAAGACTCAATACATTGTAAACTTTTAAGGATTTACGTACAATTTACAGCAGTTTCTCATTAACATGAGGGAAAGCTTTGAATCGTACACCTCACCTCCCTCATATATGCACACGACTGGCCCACCCAAAGAGGGAAATCTTCCCAAACAGGATGGGGGCTCTTTAATGATATAACTTATTTACTTAAACCCTCAAAGTTCTTATAAAGCAAGGTTCTTATTGTATGGCTAACAGCAGATTTTTATTGTACTCCCCATTCCTATTTCTTGTTTGGAGGAGGGAAGGGGGGGGTCTAATAAACAGTTGGGACAGATTCGTTATTTATATCAACATGTCCATTAGGTGGCCTGATTCCCTTCCAGAAGTGGGCCAAGCATGGTCATATATTGGCAAAAAGTGTCAAAGCTGTAAATTGCCATACTGCATTCACCAATAATAGTACCATGTAAACAACCAGTTATTCTAAAATCTTAAGTTGCCGGGGCGAGCAAACAAAAATTTACATGATCAACATACATAACTAGCTCTCTAGTGGGTCTCTTTAGGGGCATTTGTGTCTTAAGTGTTGTAGAGGTTGGAAAGCTGCACTTTTTGGAGTCTTTTCTTTTATATTTCGACTTGTTATAGAATGGGTGGACTCTTTGTTTACCCAGTGCTTGTAATCTCTCTCTTATATTAATATCATTTCTTTTTCTATATTATTCATGTGTGTGCATATATATAAAATATATAACTAGCTATAAGGTCTGGAGAACAGAAAAGAGATGCTAATAAACAGATTTTTTATACATCAGGGAGAAAAATAAAGAAATGTAATGTACAAATGCAGACAATACCTGACTGGCAGCAACCGGACCACCATCGAAGAGTCTACCATAAGCTCTTAGACCATAGAAGGATATGTAATCATGCATTCTAGCACCAAGAAGATCATAGAGATTATGCAATATAGAATTATGTCCTCTGCATATTGTTCGATATTGCCAATGCATAATTGCTCTCACAGATGCAGCAGCACCATCATCAAGACCACCCTGTAAAACATATCACTTAATATAAATTTCTATAACCAAATTCAAAGAAAACAATTTAAGTGTTATTACCTGGAAGCCAGGTAGGAGTGGTATGACAATAATAACCCTGAAAGACTTCTTTTCATTGTAGGCTCGCAAGATACGTCTATATAGTGATTCTAACACACGATTCCGTATAATCTCATCTCCTGAAAGACCTGAGATGAAGAACTGATTCTGGAAACAAGATGCCCATGCATCAAAAGAACATGTCAAAAACATTTAATTTACCTAATCACTTAAAAAAATTTAAGCCTAATTAAAAATTTAATATAGAGACCACCCAATATCAAGCAGACCAATAAAAAACATCTGAATATAGAAAACCATTTATAATAACGGACATGATTTGTTTTAATTGGAAAAGGAAGTGTTAACCTTCACCTATGTGATTGTGTTTGTCAATATGACCACCATCTACCAAACTTCTCTAACAATTTTTACCATTTCAAGTATGAGTTCATTTTTAAAAAGAAAAAAAGAAATCTACTTACCTTTACCTTTTTTGATAGAAATAGAACTTTAGCAGAAGAATAACTATTTACCTTGCCGTCTCTGCAGAAGACCCTATTCCACTGCATGACTCAAAGCTTCCAACAAAAATCAAAGCCTTCCTATTCATAATATATAAAAAGACTACCTCATTATTCTTCCATTATTTAGGTTTTTCCCTTAACTAGCCTTTTAGAGGGGATAAGATAACACATGGAATGAAGTACAAACTTCGGAGTTCACTACGACCTTAGGCCACTTTCTAATATTCATAATTCAGATACTTATGTGTTTGTGTGAGTCTATATATGTATACATATATGTACATATATGTGTTTGTATATATACATATATCTATATATATGCATATATGCATATAGACACATATTCAAAATTCAGATACCATGTAGTAGATGATCAGACATCTGGAAATTAACCATACTCTTTAAGATGGTAACTAAAAGAACGCTAACCATTTGTTTAACACAATAAAGATACCTTACGATTATTATGTCCATAACTTGAAGTAAGAAACTCCAATTAAGTACCAGTGTCTTCTAGCGCAATACTAAATTTAAACATGACTTGAAAGAGTGTTAAATTCAATAACATTCCATCTTCCAAGGTGAAATCCCCCTCGAGAGATTTATTAACTAATCTAAAAGATTAATAAAGTGTAATCTTAGACAGAGGGTCCTGCCAAAGACTCGTTACTTTTGTCTTTGATGGGTTTCGTGTCCTTTGACGTTTTTCTCTCTTTCGTCTGAAAAAAACTCTCTCATTTTATACGTACCTCAATATAGACAAAGTGTTCGGCTTTTTCAATAAGAGAGCAGTAAGCACTATGAATGCTCTCTTCAACTTGGCTAGTCCCTGCAGACCATTGACTGACACTCCTTATAACCTGAAAAGCAGAGAGGTCATAGATGAGGCTAATAGAAAGTAAATCTAATACAAACAGAATAAGGACAATGAGAGGATAATAATAGTAAGGAATAAAGGAAATCAACAACAAAAAGTCGGAACTCTCCCGAGGTCAAATTGCAAGGAACAGATTCAACAGAATAGGCCTATCCTCTCATATCATTGATTTATGTTCAGCAGCTCTACTTGAGGAGCATCATACTAAAGAGAAAATTGTTATCAGATTTGAACAATAAAAAATAATCTTCAAAGACACAAGTAACGGTTTGCATTCACACTGCCCAAGATTGTTTTCTTCAAATGTAATATATTTTATTACTTATTTGGGAGGTATCAACATTTCATGATTATCCGAGTCTAGTCATCATAACTTTTTTGTGCAAGTATAATGCAGAAATCAGGAAGTACATGAATTTTTATGTGAACACGCTAGCTTCAAAAAATATTTCAAAATTATAATTTTTTTGGAGAATTATATAAAGATGGTTTTTTCATAAAAAAAAGCTGGAACAGGTCTCCTTGTTCGATTATACACAGATATATACGCACCCATGTACATTTTACATTATGCTCGTCTCTGCTGACAGACAAAATGGATTGAAAGAATAAGTCCTGGATCCAGATGAGAGTGGAACAAATCTAAACGAAGTCAAGAGAGGGGAACCATATAGACCTGTTGAGACAAGTTTCTCAGTTGAGAGAGCTGATTAGCATATTGAACTTCTGTTGACTTGTATATGAACACTTGTTACAGAACAGCAGGATCAGTATGGCAAACCTTAAATAAAAGGCTGCCTACCTGTTTACAACTTTGATTAGCTAGTAGCAGCAGAGCACAAGCGTGAAGCTCCAAGTGAGCCTCAAGAGTAATTATCAAGAGTTAGAATTTAGTCGTCAAAATGGTTTAGCTGTAGAAGTCAATGAGAGGATTCTTTCTTTTGGCCAAGCAAAATACACAATAATCCCATATTCATGACAGGTGAAGCCATACCACACATGTATGGTTCAACTTGTAGAAAAAGAAGAGATGAAAGAGAATCAAAGCAGGTGTTAGAAATCAGGAGCACAGGTGAGAATAAAAAGTAGGGGCAGAACACATAAGTGGATACTTTGTCACACCACAAACATCTGTAACCTTCTGGTACAACAACCGTGACATCTATATATAATAGCTATAGTTTTTTTTTATAGCTGCAACTTAAAAAAGGTTTTTAGGAAATTGAATGGCTACCCCAGCTCCAGACATATCGTAGATCTGAATTACTAAGGTCAAAGCTTTATTATTGATACTTCAGTATTAGTAGAATAACTCTATGTATCAAAAGATATTTTGAACTTTTGCAACGCTCCACCATGGCCTAGTTGCAGGATCTAGGTATGACATGTCAATGAACCATCTTAAACTTCAAATCAATACAATCTGTCATATTGGGGAATATAAATAGAATCTAACAAACTGATATTAAAGCACTGCATTTCCATTATGTCAAATACAATCCAAGTGAAGTGAGAATATTCTCTGAAAGATTACGTACAAATACTTTAATATGGTCAGCATTCATTAAAATGCATCATGTTACTATGATTCAACAATAATAATGGTTGTCGCTTTTCGTGATCTTTAGATTTAACTATGTAGTTATGATTAACATAACTTTTAAATAAATTAAACTGTCAAAAATTAATTAGAAAGGTTTCCAAGAGACGGCTAAAGTCGCCCCTTGTGACCTTATCAGATTGTTCCACCTGTCAAAACTGATGAAAATGTCATGAGAAATTTTGGGGATTGGCATAGAAACCCAAAAATCCACAATAACCTCAGATTAACAAACTCATGCTATGATTTCAATCTATGAACGCTACCAAATAGACTAGGTTTGAATCTATGAAATTATGCTGTACTCCTTTTAAATATATGAAACAATACTTGACTGGTTATTAAAAAAGGCTGAAAATATAACATAACATATTTAAAAGATATAAAATACACAAATAAAACGTCAGGATAGGTATATGATATATCAGAGACTTAAAAAGAGATCACCAAACAAAAAGTAGGAAAATATTGCCAACTTCAAAGAATCAGTTCTCACCTGACAGTGACATGGAACACGAGGACCAACTTGTCCAGTTTCATCTGCAGAAATAACTTGATCGCCTCGCTCTTGTGTTTCCCACCAGTCTTTATCTGATGTTCTCATGCTGGTCTGCAGAGCAACATCTGAAGATAAATCCTCCTTAAGAGCTAAGGAATCAAGGTCATCCACAAATCCTTTCATTGGTGTATCTGCAACTAATGGTTCACTTTTGAACTTCCTAAAAGAGAAAGGACCTCTTCTGGCCCTGCTTGGTTGATCATGGAAATCATGGGCCATATCCAACCCATTTAATTTTGCCTCTCCATTAGAAGTATTTAGTCCAGTAGCTTCTTGAGGTATAAGCAAAGGGATATCATGAAAAGATGATATAGAGGAAAAAGAATCCTGTCTTTTGATATCTTTACAGTTGTTTTCAACATTCTTACTTTCAACCTCTATTTCTCTGCTACTTCCCATGTAATGTGGAATAACCATATGATGCTGAGGCATAAGTAGTGGAATTGCTTGCTCATTTGGAGCTTTATTTCTCTGAAATAATAGACACTTATTAAGATCCCACAAATATCAAACACCTTGCAAAAGAATTAACGATTTGTAATAGAAGATACCTTTGCATAATTCCAGCGCTGAACAAAGTGCCGAGCAACATCACGACAAGGTGGTCCCCAAAGGGCACAATGGACGTCATGCCATGGCATACGTGGAAACTTTTCACGATCTACCTCGTCCTTCATAGTATCTTCCCAAGAATTTGGTTCTGATTCCCTTAAAAAGTGGAATTAAATCCTGTTAGCAAACTAAAGTAAGTTCTTGACATGGACTAAGAAGACTTGTACCTTGGGTTGTAGTAGTCCTTCCCTGGCCATATGTAGGGAGGGTAATCACCGACTTTGTGCTCAGACGAGTCATAACGGCCAAAGCACAGATCCAGTCCTCCAATAAAACAGATGTGATTATCAATAATAACAAGTTTTTCATGATGGGACCTATATGTAACCAGGAAAAGAAGAATCAGCAGCTGCAAAGTCTGCTTTAACTGGGAGCATTAGTGAAATTCAAGTTAAAACAGAACCAGGAATTTCCCCTCGTGCACTACTTACCATAGGTAGACACCACTAGAGAAATGATCAGGATAACGCAATACTCTGACATTCTCGTGAATTTCGAGAAGCTTTCTTTTACTATACACGCTGTTAATTTTCAGAGCAAGAGCAACCTCTTTGTATAGAAGAATGTAAATCTGCAGTAATTCAGATAGAATAAACAAAAGCCATTCAGGCACTCTCACCATATAGTTTCATTAATAAACATGTGACAGTACGCCAAGCATACAACAGGATACTGAATTTTTGAAGTTACAAAAGGACACCGATATAATCATGTATGTGCTTGCCAAAAAACTATCATGAGTGTGTTTATTTGTGCGTGTGTGATTTATGTATACATTCATACGTCTATATATGTATGCATGAGCCTACACACTAATGACTCCCCCAAACCCACCCAAACATACACGTGAGTAAAACTACTCTGCTCATGGTTTCAATGTATCTCTTCCATTGCCATTAAATACACTCAAAATTTTGTTACCTTTATGAACATAATTCAAACATTTTATTACTACAAAATATATAACTCACATTATGCTTTAACAAATATAATATCCATATAAATATACCAGAAATGCGAATATACACCTATAGATTCTTTTCAGCGCTAACAGAAGCTCTATCTCAAAAAGTCCAAAAACCATTCAGCAGCGAGCGTTACTGAAATTAATTATTGACAGGACATGTTCAAGCAATGTCATCTGTGTGTCAAGAAGCTCTCAAGTCAATATGTCCATCGCCATATAAATGAACATCTTTTTCTGTTCGCAATAAATAACTACGATTTTTCAAGTTATATCAGGAAAATAATTTGTGCAACAAACTCAATTGATTCAGGGATAGAGCTTTACTGGTTATTAAATACTAATTGAGTTGAATCAGTTTCTTGAGTGCACAACCTTCCAGTAAAAGAAAGCCTATCATGCATTCACTAACACCAAACAGTAACAGTTGGAGTCAAGGAGGGGTTACAAAATTCCACCTTATGTGCTTGCTTGGTATATATGTTACAGTGTTGTCATAAAATAAATAAATGTTTATAAGAGGCTGGGTACCTGTACACCTTCTTTGGCTTTTGATTCCAGTAAAGTATCAAGTCGGGAGGACGCATGAGCATGAAAAGGACGTCTTAGATACAGTTCTGGGCAAACCCACCAGCCACAAATGAATATCTGCACGAAACTCTCAATCATCCAAAAACACCATTAAAAAAACATCAAACAATCAATGTGCACTAAAATTAATTTCTAACAATGATAAAGCACACCTCTGATTTTGCTCCCTCAATTGCCAAAGCAATAGCCTCAAATGCTGCTCGACCATCGACAAACCACTGAGCATGACTACCATCTTCAGTCAAACCCCGTGGAGGAGCATAAGAGCCAAAACGGTGAGGATGACACCAGCCCTCTGGAGGACGAAGAGCAGCTTCATTAATTGCAGTAACCCATTCTTTAACTTTAGCACTACTCTTAGATCTTAACCTTATGCTCCGGCTCCCACAAGACACCTGCAGTAATTTAAAATTGTCAGAAAATCAAGTTTTAAGTGGGAGCATTATTCATTGGCAATTCGGCAGAGAGAGTTCAGCCTGTGAGAATTTTCTTTTATTTTCTGATTAGTTGTGTTCATTAATGTAAGAAAAGAAAAAGAAAAACAGAATGTCAACTCCACTCTATAAAGGACATAAAAAATTTAGTCTCTGTGCATGTATAGACCTAACTTCAACATTAATTACCCAAAGTAGCCCTCAAATTGGAACCAGCAATTCCTTGACTTAGTATTTACCCCAAGTACTGCCCACTCCTATGCAAAATTTATCACAATAAACCTTTAGTTCCACTCAGTATAGCAAGTACTAAAACTGTAGAATATAATATACATAAATTTTATGAAAAGACCCATTCTCCTGCCTTTAACCCTTCATCCACTAGGCCAACCACGTCGAAAAAGTAAAGTTGATGTCAAATATCTATCATATTTAAGAATTCTCTTTAGCTACTACTGCTTTCTTCAACTTTTACAAAGTATTAATGAACAACGCTATATTCAGAAACTGACACTCATTAACCTCAAAAAAAGCTAGAGGATAACTTCGGATATAGAAAGGGAATCTCAATATAATATCTTCATTTGTTCTTCAATATTTAAATTCCTACAAAAGTATAACAAGATGATATTCAAGATATATCATTTGATCAAACATTGAAGTAAAAATACGAAATAATATTAGATTCAAGCTTAGGAGTAAAAGTTTTCATCTAACTTATAAATATAGAAACTAACATGATTCCTCTAAAAACGGATGCTAACTTCTAAGTAGACCTGTACTCATAGCCACTGTGTTAGATCTGAAAACCTAAAACTTTGCATAATGTCAAAGTCAATAAAAAAAACTCCACAGTATTGTATATAAGGCATAAATTCCGTGAATGTAATTAGTTTTGAAAGGAAGAGTTAACAATAAGGAAATAATATCTAGATCACCTATTTAGGCCTATGGCGGACACAATAGATATCTCAAGCAGTAGAAATCCTCATTGACAAAGCAATAGAAATACCAACTGCCGATTCATACAGAAAAGTACGAGGTTCATATCACTACTTAAAGTAATACATACTTTAAATGAATGGCGTAAAGGATTTCGTTCTTTAATCTCTTCTGCTAATGATACCCTGCCTTCTCCATTCCCATCTGAAGCTGGTAGCACATCAAAAACAATTATATCCAACGGCTTTGTGTCAAAAGGATCTTTTAGCAGGGCCAAGAATCCAGGTTTCAGAACAGCCCAGACCTGCACAGAGTAACAACATACTTGTTGGATACCAAAACTAGCGCTCTGTTATGAAACTTTAAGATGTTCAACATATTTAAAAAATTGTCAAGTCACATACACAATTAGAAACATTACAAAGAGTGCATCTTTTAAGCATTACATTGATACGTTGGATAAAATATTATTTAAATGGTACCTTTTGCCAGTTGTCATTACAACAACTCAACCATTGACATGGAGAACATTTCCTATGACCATCGTCATCTGGAATTTTAGGTAAATGCTTCACCATTACATACTCTTCCTTTTGCTTGGGACCGTACTCCGGGGAAAATGATAACTTAGAAACCTCCAAAAACTTGCAAACCTACAGTACAATTAATCTCTGTGAAACAGGTGTCAAGATATCGTATATAAAAAAATCACCAAATGCAAGAGGTCGAGCTATAATGCAAAAAAAAAAGAGGAAAAACTTAAAAATGTCATTGCTCTTTAACATTAAAGAGGAATACTCAACTCAATGCTATGCTCCGACGAATCCCGTATGTTAACATTGAAAATGAGCAATAAATAAATAAAAATATAAATTAAAAAAGAAATAAGAAAAAGAAGGAGAAATTTCCACCGTAAGCACCAACTCAACTACCAAACAGACACAAGAAATCACTCGCAAAGAGTCGTGCACTCCGGAACACATGGCAAACTCCTGGGGAAACTTCAGTGCCATTATATCGATGTACAAGTATATAAGCACACACATAACTGGATAGAATAAGACATCAATGGCTACGTGAAACAAGTAAATTGGTTTATAATGTCAGAAAAATCTCTGGAATGAAGACTGCATTATACCTCTCGGGAGTTCACAATGTCCATATTTCCAAGAAAATGATTCAAGTATCCTTGCATTGCTACCTTTGCTCGGTCTGACATTGAATGCTGCCTTCCAAGCGCTGGCCGAATAATTGGCAGAGCAGCACTAGAGGGTACATCTCTGAACAAAAAAACACCTGTAAGAACTATATCAATTATGGTAAAAAAAAAAAGTATTTCCCATCAAACTTGAGAAGTGATACTTAATCAGCACTCACCTGTTTCTAACACTTTCCTCAGTATTTACAGGAACAATCTCATCATCAGGTTCGTCCTCATCTTGCACAACTGCTGTGTTCTCTCCAATTCCTAAGTTTTGAAGCCATTCTTTAACCTTTAAAGACAATGTACTAATTAGATATACAGTAAAACCTTTCATGACAACATGATGATGGATCTGAAGTAAAAATTGTAATGGCACAAGCTAAGAGGGCCACGATTCATCAAAGGGTAACATACAAAGTAAACTGCAAGGAACTTAAAGCACCTGCTCTTGCTTCTCATTAATCTCCTCAATAAATGCACGTCTCTTCAATGTGAAGTGTAAATAAAATACTTGTGAAGCTTTCTTCTTTAGCAGCCACTTGAACTGTAAAACAATTTGAAAAACAAATGACGCTAGACTTAAATTGTTGTTAAAAACATTAAGATAATATATCCAAACTGCAGCCTTAAAGCACCATTTAGTTAATGACTATATAACATACCCAGAGATTATTGCAAAGAGTTCTATCCTAGAACCAAAAAAATTACTAATAAGCAAAAAGTTTGTGTGTGAAAAGATAGTTGAATATTAAACTTAAATAATTGTTCTCTTATCTTTAATCAAGTTGAGAAGATATTTCATAGTTCAACTGGTCACGTACTAACAATTTCACTGCTCCTTTCCAAAAAAACCCAGTAAAGTAAATTCGGTTTAAATTTATATTTTTTAAAACTGAATCCTAAGCATCTTAAAATATATAGAATCCTCAACTAATAAAGGTCCAAGCTTTAAACAATTGACAAGGTCCAAGCTTTCAGTTTTCTCGATCACTAAAATAATAGGTCGAAGAATTGAACTTTAAGTTAGATAATTCAGAAATCAACTCCCACGGCTAAATTCAAACATCCACAAGCATTCTCACTTCCATCTACAACTGAAATTCCGACCTATTAATGATACAAATTCGTATAAACGATATGATTCATGAATTTAAGCATGAAAACAATAGTAATTAGTAATGAACCAGCAATCTGAATTGCTTATACAGGCAGAGATCGTACCTGTTTGTAACGAAACTCAATGGTGTAAGAAAGAAGGATGGGGCTAATATCGCCGGCGTCAGGACGAGAAACTTCAATAATTGTGGCCTTTGGCAACTCATCGAACATTCGAGTTGACTCGGGAGGGTTATGACGGAAAGAGAAAAACGACGATATAATCGACGGCGAGGGCTCCGATTGCATTTGAACGTAACGTGGTCCTCCGCCGGCCATTAACTGCTCTGACGCCATTAATTCCGATAAGAATACTGTGTATATATGTATGTGTATATCACTGTCAGATCCACAAAGAGAGAAGAAAACGTAGTTTTTTTTTGTTGAGATAATAACTGTAGAAAAGAATATCTTAGAATTTCAAGTTTGTGTATAAAAAAAATATAGAAAAGTATAAGCGGAATTACAAATATATATATATATATATATAGTATATTTTGGAAAGCTAGTCAAATGGTCCAATTTTAAATTAAAAGAGCCCAATTGACATGTTTACATTTATTTCCCTCATTGTCATTCTTATTCCATTTTGTTTGAATGTATTCATTAATTATTTGTTCTATTATTAAGGTTTATAGTGTGTTTTTTGAACATCAACCTTGAAGATGTTAGCAATTTAAACATATTGTATTATTAATATATTTGATACTATTTCGTTATCTTTAATATTATTCTATAATTATTAATTTGAATGAAAATATAGACTCCACGTAACAGAATTATTTCTCAATGATATTAAATCGGATCAATGAATAACAATATCTAAATTATTAAATTAATTTTTTGTCGTGAATTGAATAGTATAACATACCGAATTGTACTATTTGTTAGTTAAATAAATTTCACTTGTAATAAAAAAAAAAACAACACAAATAAGAGTCAATTTTTTGTTTCAAGTATCTATTTTTATTATTCACAAATTATGTTATTACATGTATTTGTAACAAAAAAAAATATCTGACGTGTTTCCATTAACTCATTTGTGTTTCACTTACACTTTGTTTTTGAATTTTGAATAGAAAATAAAAGAATAGAAAACTTAAATTAGAATAAAAAAGAAAAGAATAAAAAATTGAAAGTTTCCTTTGTATGAAAAGAAAAGAAAAATATCACTTTTACAAATTTACCCTTTTATTAATTATAAACATTGAACCATATATGAATAAAAATATGCAAGATAAATTTAATTAAAAAAATTCTACAATCAAATACAAATATCCAAATAAATATTAAACGAAAACTAATTTTACAAAGTCATTGCTATACCTCTAATTAACAAATCGACCGACAAATATATGGATGAATCGACATTAAAAAAGTTCTCATACATTTTTTTTGTTTCAAACCACAATTGTTATGAACATGCTAATTATTTATTTCATTTACATGCATGGAAATTATCTTTTCCATCTCCATATATATCAGGGAACTTGTGTTGCATACATAATATAACACATTTATATTGGGATATCGGTTGAGATTTTGAATTCATTCTTTAGTACAGGTTCTGGTTTCATGTTCTGGAGTTAAGATCTTATTCAATATTCTGTTGCTTAAGTTGGGAAGTATTCCACCACAATCATCTACCACAATCATTAATTACTATTACTATCAACTCTATTAAGTACTATGTGGGAATGTCTCAATAGAGCTATGAGGGCATTCTTTTCAGCGTAATGACAGAAACATGAAAACCAATAAAATGTATTATTATTGTACGATTTCTCACATTTCTAGAGATACTTTGGGTAGGCATGGACTTGAATAGTTCACGGCCGTCTAAGAATTCGTTCGCGCCAAGAAGTCTCTTCCTCTTTATCAGATTATGTTGAGTAGATAAAAATAAATTGGATAAATTGGGGATATAAGTTGTAATTTAAAATTTATTATATTGAAATATGAGGATGATATAGGAATTATAAAAAAATATTACTCATCCCAATTTCTTTTTCGTCCAAATCAGGCCAATTTTGGATGGAAAACTTTGACGGGAAAAGTGGCCAATTTTCTATCAATTTATTTTCTTTTCTATTTATTAAAAAACTCAGAAACATAGGAATTGGAAAGAAAACTTAGATTTTTCGTCCATTTCTTTTCTTTTCTGTCCATTTTAAAACTCAGAAACAGAGTATTAATAATACAAATGAATTGAAAATTGGACATGAGAATTTTTCTTGGAAAATAAACGATAGGATTATTGAAGAATAGAATAATGCTAGAGACACAACTTATTATACAACTATTTTATAATTTGCTGATGTGGCATACTCCATCTCAGCTTCTACGTGGGGCCGAAGATTACATTGAAATAATTTGTTCATCAATATGCTGATGTGAATATGTCACATCAATAAATTATAAATAGTTATAAAATAAGTTGTGTCTCTAGCACTACTCTTAAGAATATTATAAACTTTAATAAACATGTTTCAAGCATATCTTAAAGGATCAACAACAAAAAATAAAGTGCTTGCAATAGTTATAATTTTTAAAGGGAATTGATATTTTCGCAGGGTGATTTGATATTTCCACAATGGCCCCCCACACTCAAACCAAAATAATTTTTTTTGTCTAATTTTCCCCCATTTGAACAAGACCAATGATTATCTTCTTCTTACTTTTCACGTTGTCTTCTCCAAACTCCGCATCCATCCCAATCTGCAACATCTAATCTCGTTGAACTCATTGTTGGTTGTGCTTCAAAATTATTAGTTTTGGCAAAGTCCCACATTGCCTATTTTTAAGACATTTCTTGTGTATATTAGTACTTCTTAGTTTGGGCTAAGTAACTTGATTGAGGAAATAGGGATGGGCTCGTGCACATGAGAACGGCTAAGGAATTGGGCTGGGCCAAGCTTGAATCTTGGACATCCGGTCAGAAAACCTTAGTGCGTGTATGCGCGCAGGGGGGGTGCCAATCCGGTTGATTTAGCCTCGCGGGTGCACACAATTGGAGGCTTTACCGTTGAATCCTGGAGGGTGATCGCCGGCAGCCCGTACCAGAGGTTATTATCAGTGGGGGCGAAATCACTTTTTAGGACAGTAGCTTCGCTACGCCTCGGTTTTTCAGATAAGTTGTTCTAATTTTTCGTTCTATTGGTTTTGTTAATTCTGCTCTATATTCCAACAATCTAAAAAGTGATTTTGGCATAATTAACGAGATGAAATCTGCGTTAGACCTATCTAAAATTGAACGTTTTGATGGTACGAATTTTAAGAGATGGTCAGAAAATATGATGTTTTATTTGGAAACCATGAATTTGGAATATGTGTTATATGAGGATGCTCCTGCTATTCCTGCTATTCCTACTACTCCTGCTATTCCTGTTTCTGATAGTACTACTGAAACTGTTGAAAATTCTGCAAAAAAAGATTATGTTAAAGATAATCGTACATGCCAGTAGATATCTTTTGCACTATCTGTCTAATACGTTGTTTGATATTTATTATCCGTTTGAAAATGCTAAGAAGATTTGGGAAGCCTTAAAGTCTAAATATGCTGTTGAAAACTCTGGTCTTAAGAAATATGTGGCTGGGAAATTTCTAGACTTTAAGATGCAAGATGGAAAATCTGTCATTGAACAAGTTCATAAATATCAAACAATTGTGGGGGAAGTCATTGGGGAAGGAATGAAAATATGTGAGACTTTTCAAGCTGCTTGCACTTATCAAAAAATTACCACCCTCTTGGAAAGATTATAAGATGAACCTTAAACATGAAACTAAAGATTATACTATGCAGGAACTAGTGGCACACATACATATTGAAGAACAAAACAGAGCTAAAGACCGAGGAGACATAGTTCCAACTCACACTGTCAAGGCTAATCTCGTAGAACAAAAGCCACAATGGAAGACCCAAAACAATCAGTCCAAAAACTACAAATGAAAAAATCAGAAATCAATGGGAAGAAAAGATAATAGGTTCAAGAGTCCCAACCAAATCCAAAAACCTTTCATTAAAGATCCTTGCTTCGTATGCGGCAAACCATGCCATATTGCTATGAAATGTCACTTTCGCAAGGGGCAAGAGAATAACCATAACTCTCAGCCTATGCCCCAAGCGAACTTGGTTGAAACCGATGACATTATTGCTGCTGTTGTCTCGGAAGTAAAATTAGTTGACAACTTCACGGAATGGGTTGTAGATACCGGTGCCACTAGACATATTTGCTCGAATAGAGATGTAATTCTCAACTACGAAAATGTGACTAATGGAGAAAAGGTTTTTATGGGGGATTCTCGAGCCACCAATGTTGCAGGGAAAGGGAAAATTTTACTAAAATTAACTTCGGGAAAAAACAATTGCTTTGCAAAATGTGCTTCATGTGCCAGAAATCCGTAGAAATCATGTGTCCGGATCCTTGTTGAACAAAGCTAGCATTAAACTTGTGTTTGAGTCTGATAAACTGGTACTTACTCGTAATGGGGAATTTGTTGGGAAAGATTTTTGTAATGGGGGTTTATTTGTACTTGATGCTTCTGCTAAATTGAATAATAAGAATGCTTCTTTTGCTTATATTGTTGAATCTTTGGATATGTGGCATGCTAGATTAGAACATGTGAATGTGGCATCTATTAAAAGGTTGAAACAACTTGAACTTATACCTAATCTAGCAAATACCGAGTTTAACAAATGTGAAATTTGTGTGGAAGCTAAACATGTTAAGAAACCTTTTAAAAGTGTTGAAAGACAAACTGAACTCCTTGAGTTAATTCATAGTGATCTAGCTAATTTTAAAAATACTACGAGTAAAGGTGGTAAGAAGTATTATATTTCTTTTGTGGATGATATGTCTAGATATAATCATATTTACCTCCTTTCCTCTAAAGATGAAGCAGAAGAAATGTTTATTAAATATAAAGCAGAAGTTGAAAATCAGTTAGAAAGGAAAATTAAAAGACTTAGATCCGATCGTGGTGGTGAATATGAGTCGGGAAGTCTTAAAAAATTTTGTGAGCTCAATGGGATTATACTTGAAACTTCTCATCCTTATTCTCCACAGTCCAATGGAGTTGCGGAAAGAAAAAATAGAACACTTAAAGATATGATGAATGTTATGTTAATTAGTTCTGGCTTACCTTCTAATATGTGGGAGAAGCTTGCCTTTCTGCAATTCATATTTTAAATAGAGTTCCACATAAAAAGATAGACTACACTCCATATCATTTATGAAAGAAACATGCACCTAATTTGGGGTATCTTAAAGTGTGGGGGTGTCTAGCTAAAGTAGCTATACCAGAGTTTAAAAAGAATAAAATTGGACCTAAAACAATGGATTGCATTTTTATTGGATATGTTTCTAATAGTGCTGCGTATAGATTTTTGGTAATTAAAGATGCTACTAATAATTATCAAAACAATTCTATTTTGGAAACAAAGGATATAGAATTTTTTGAAAATATATTTCCTATGAAAATAAAAGATGTGGGCAGTACTTCTTCAAATGAACATCTTAAAAGAAAAGACATAGAACCTGTTTCTACATCTACTAGGAGTAAAAGGCAACGTTTTGAGAAAACTTTTGGCCTATATTTTATTACTGCTTTTATAACTGAAGATGACCCTAAAACTTATGAAGAAGCAATGAAATCTATTGATGCAACCTTTTGGAAAGACGCTATTAATAGTGAACTGGAATCCATTATGTCTAACCATACATGGGAATTAGTTAATTTGCCTAGAGGGTGTAAACCTATTGGATGTAAATGGACATTTAAAAAGAAGTTAAAAGCTGATGGGTCTATTGATAAATTTAAGGCAAGATTTGTGGCTAAAGGCTTTAATCAAAAGGAAAGGTTTGACTATTTTGACACTTACTCACCAGTTACTAAAATGGCAACCATAAGAATTTTAATTGCTTTGGCATCTATTCATAATTTAATAATCCACCAGATGGATGTTAAAACTGCCTTTTTGAATGGAGAGTTAAATGAAGAAATATATATGTGTCAACTAGAAGGGTTTATTGTTCCAGGTGATGAACAAAAGGTGTGTAGACTTGTAAAATCATTGTATGGTTTGAAATAAGCACCAAAACAATGGAATGACAAATTTAATAAAACTATTTTGTCTAATGATTTTGTGACAAATGAATCTGATAGTTGTGTCTATAGTAGATTCAATAAATTCGGTGGTGTGATTATTTGCTTATATGTGGATGATTTACTAATATTTGGTACTGATGAGAAAGTTATAAAAACAACTAAAGATTATTTATCTTCTAAATTTGACATGAAAGATTTAGGAGAAGCAGACTTGATTCTTGGCATGAAAATTTGTAAACATGCAAATGGTTTAGTTTTATCACAATCTCATTATGTGGAAAATATTCTTAAGAAATTTAATTTCTTTAATGAAGAGCCATTAGAAACACCTTATGACTCTAGTGTGCATTTAAAGAAAAATAAAGGGAATGGCATTGCACAAATTGAATATGCCAGAATCATTGGTAGTGTAATGTATTTAATGAACTGTACTCGACCTGATATTGCATATACCATTAGTAGACTTAGCAGATATACACATAATCCTTCACAAGATCATTGGAATGCATTATCACGATTAATGAGGTATTTAAAAGGAACAGTTAATGTAGGTGTACATTTTACTGGTCATCCTAATATTCTAGAAGGATATTGTGATGCTAATTGTGAAAGTAGTATGCATACAAGCCAATCATGTATGATGATAAATCATATACTTTGGAGGCAATCTTATTTATTTATTAATAAAAATATTCATTTATTAAAGGCATTTAATTATCTACATGGTGCTATTTTTATAATATGTAAATAACCCATAGTTTTAAGCAATGCTTTTACAATCATGATGATGATCATGCCAATGAGATCTAAATTCTTAGAAAGCTCTAAAACTAAAATAGTTCCTAATCATGGGATTACTAAAAAGGGGATTAGTAAATCCGGATAGATTAGTACATATGTTACTTGCTCATTAGATGAGGATGATTGATCTCATAATCATTTGTGTGGAGACACTAAAGCAAGTATGTAGGTGCTTATTGGAGAATAAGTTCACTGAACGTGACTCGCTATGGAATACCTAATGGAGTTTTACTCGCCTGTCAATAGGAATTCCTAATGTGATAGTAGTACAAGTGATCCTTGGACTTGAGATCATCATAGTATCTTGTATGTAATGAATTATACTTTGACTTATTCCTTAAAGCCCTTTAGGGTATATAAAAGGGTATGCTTGGGTATAACGAGTTACATATGGAGACAATGAATGATCAATAAAGAATCTACCACCTCTAGTAAAGGAGGAGATATGTCCTATGTGATTCGTTAAATGACAACCCAGGAATCCTTGGCCAAGGTAAAATGAAATTAAAAAGGAGTTTCTAATTTACATTATTTGGAGTTGTGCATTTTCTAATCGAAATACATATAATTAAATAAAATAAGACTTGACAGTAAATTCATGTCTTATATTTAATTGGGACATTGTATGGTGGAAGGATTGAATTGTATGGTAACTATTTACTCACAGGTTCTTTTATGATTAATGTTGAAATCTATATTATCTGTAAAGTCGTTGATCGCTAGGGAGGCTTATCCCTATTGTAGAATAAATATTATTTATTTAAATAGATTATTAGTTTAATTTATTTATTTAAATAAGATTAGAATTGTTCTAATTGATTTATTCACAACCGGTTTAATATGGAGAACCTAAAGGGTCACACCATAAAAGGAAGAATAATTATTTAAGAAGGTAATGGCATAATCGTAATAATGCATTAAGTAAAATTAATTTAATCTATGGTGATAGAATAAATTAAATAGCTTAATATTTATTATTTAATATTTTAGAAATATTAAATATAAATTAATAAGAGGAGTCTTATTAATATTATTATAATTATTATTATTTTAATTTCTAAAGGAGTTTAGTAATTAATTTAATATTAGTACTCTCATTTATTCCTAATAAGATTAGGAGACAAATTAATTAAATGAATTTAATTAATTATTTCCCATGTGGTGGGAAGCCTAAATTAATTAAAGGAGTTTAATTAATTAAAAGAAATCCCATGTCTAATAGGATTAGAAGGGTTGACCAATATCTATATAAGAGGATTCTTATAATAGATATTACTTGATGCAATTCCAATTGTTGGAGAGTACTCATTTTCTATAGAGGATAGAAAACTAAGCCAACCACCCTCCTTCTTGATAATTCATCTTCCTTGGTGGATCACCTCTAGAGGCCAAACACTTGGGTGGCTAACGTTGATCAAAGGAAGGAATCTAATCCGAAAATTCAAGGAGATCACGAAGAACAAGGAGTTGAACTAGTACCTGTGGAAGCTTCGTTCTACAAGGGTATGATTCCATAACTTCTTATTTATCGTTTTAAATTAATAATTTGCATAAAGGATGATCCGGATAATGGTTTTGTAGAAATTTTTTAAACTTTAATATACCATGCTTCCGCTAATTTTTACAATTTGATTGCATCACGATTTCGTACAAACCCAACAAATTGGGTATCTGATAATGATGAGACAAACTCCACTAGTGGTTATGTGTTTACTTTAGGTGGAGGAGCTGTCTTTTGGAAATTTGCTAAACAAACTTATACTGTTAGATCTACTATGGAGTCTGAATTTATTGCTTTAGAATTGGCAGGTACAGAAGCAGAGTGGCTAAGGAATTTATTGGCAGACATACCATTGTGGTCTAATCCAATTCCTTCTATTTCTCTGCATTGCGATTCTCAAGCAGCTATTGGAAGAGCAATGAACCAGGTTTATAATGGGAAACAGAGACACATTCGCTTGAGACACAATATTGTACGAGGACTGATCAGTAGAGGTGTTATTTCCATGGAATTTGTGAGGTCTGAAAAGAACCTAGCGGATCCGCTCACAAAGGGATTGAACAAAAAGGTTATCCAAGAAGCATCCAGAGGGATGGGATTATTGTCAACATCTTGAGTAAATAATATGTGATGGAAATCCAACCCATGTGATTGGAGATCCCATGAATTGGGTTCAATGGGTAACAACAAGTCATGCAATTATTTAATTATAGCACTGCAATTATTTATATATCTCCCTATGTGCATGTGGTGCTTACTGACAAATTGTGTTAGGATGAATCATTTAGATTCTTAATGAAACTCATAGCCCTAAAGGGTGGTGTATGTCAGTTTACACTTGATGGGTTCACCTATGTAAAGGTGGAGGTGTAGGCCGCTTCCTATGAGAGACTTTGACAACCTCTCTAGAGCCTTTATTAAAATTTGGACATGGCGCATGGCCTAGAACGTGCCTAACCGCGGACTTGTGTGGATTCGGGTTTTGAGTATGTGTGCAAGTTCACCTAGTTGTATTATAGATATTAGGTTCAAGAACTTAGTTCACCTATAATCTACAATCTTGAGCTTGTTCCACTAAGTGTCGATTCAAACCCACAAGGTATCGGCATTATGTACTTAAAAATCTATTGCCCTTCTTACTTCTATTTTAATTTTTCTCTTGTTGATAAATTTTGAATCATGTGGGGGATTGTTGGTTGTGCTTCAAAATTATTGATTTTGACAAAGTCTAACATTGCCTATTTTTAAGACATTCCTTGTGTATATTAGTACTTAGTTTGGGCTAAGTAACTTGATTGAGGAAAAAGGGATGGGCTCGCGCACATGAGGACGGCTAAGGAATTGGGCTGGGCCAAGCTTGAATCTTGGACATCCGGTCAGAAAACCTTAGTGCGTGTGTGCCCCACTGTTTTTGCTAAAATTCCTAATTTTATTATTTCTTAACCTAGTCCGTTTTTCTTCAGTAACGTTATAATTAATTTTCTAACGTTAATCCTATTAATTTCCAACGTTCAATAACGTATATTCTAACGTTAATTTTTTTTCCCAACGTTCTTCTTCTCTGCTGCTATATATACTGTTCGTTCTTCCTTCAAAAAATATATACAAACGTCGTCTCTCTATATCTATATACTGTTGTTCCAATTTCGTGTACTTTTTCTGGGCAATCCACAAACAGACAAGTCCAAAGTCTCCATCTGTGAGTGCACACAATTGGAGGCTTTACCGTTGAATCCTGGAGGGTGATCGCCGGCAGCCCGTTTGTACCAGAGGTTATTACCAGTGGGGGCGAAATCACTTTTTAGGACAGTAGCTTCGCTACGCCTCGGTTTTCCAGATAAGTTGTTCTAATTTTTCGTTCTATTAGTCTTGTTAATTCTGCTCTATATTCCAACACTCATCACTTCAATTGGTTTTATGTTTGTGCTTGTAGAAATTATGCTGCTATTGTTAGGTACTCTATTATTGGTAGGTTATCACCTAACCTGGCCCAGTGCTTTCTAATTGTGGAGATGAGGTTGGTGGTGATTTAAAAGATACAAATTGAGCATTTTCTTAAGTGGGTTTTAACTTGTTGCTGCTAAAGTTAACAGAAAGCTTAAAAATTTAAAGGTCGCTACAATAGATTTTACATTTTCCCACAATATCCATTGATAAATTACTCGTAAATTTGGGTTTATAATTTCTTAATCTCTAAAATACCATAACCCAAACAATATAAACTTTCTTCAGCCCAAATGAGAACTATCAAGATTTTCAAACCGTGTTTAGTCATATGGGAACTTTTTGAAAATTGGAAAAATCTTATTCTGATGCTTCTTAGCTTTTTACCCCATGCAGCTGTTTCTTGATATATATTTTCTCCACCTGGTCTCACCGGTTCACGGCGGAATTTGTAGTTCTAAGTGAAACATGATAGTAGTTCTCTGTCAAAATAACAATGACCTCATTTATTTAAAGAACAAAAAAAAAAAAAAGACCTCAGCCGCCTTAAAGTTTTATACAGGGGTTAGAAATATGAATTAATTTCTGCAGATGGTGAAATGTTATTTCAAAGGGCTTTCTGCTATGCAGGTAGGCAGTGCTACATCCCAGTTTACACTGGTAACTGATAAATGCACTCTAGATCTGAACAATTAACACTCGAGATTAGATGCTGCAAATTGGGATGGGTGCAGTCACTGGGTCTTGTTCAAATGGGGGCAAATTAGACATAAAGAAATTAGTTTGATTTGAGTGTGGGGCACTCTGAAAATATCACACCACTTTGCGGAAATATCAATCCCGTTTTTAAAAGGTATTTTTATAGTTTTAATCTTCAAATTTAAACACTACATGACTGACCAATTTTATGGTAATATAGCACGCCCTATTCTTGTTTAGAATTTTATAATAAATAGATCGAGTATGGAAAATCTTGAGATTCATTTCAAGCACATGCTACAAAAGTATGATATTCAAAAAGAAGCTTCGTTGATTCCAACCAATATTGATGACTTTGCATGTATCCTCGAGCATAGCCATATGAATATTGAGAAAACAGAAACTAGAAATTTCATCAAACTGCCATATTCATTGTCCAACCAACACAACACACATAATTCAACAAAAAGCTATAATCATAAACAAATGTTAATATTACTTCCACAAATTGTAAACGGAATAACAAATCATAAGGTTTGAATATGTCAATTCTTGTAATCAAATAATCTGGCCACATGATAGCTTAGGAAACAAAACAAAATTCATTGAGCTATGTAGGCGTCCCAGGCTTCACTTCACTTCTTAGCTTTCTTAGTTTTCCTACAAGATAAAACTATAGCGAGTCAGAACCACCACATCAGAAAAATAGTACAAAAATCTTCTGATTCTTACTCCGTTGGTTGAGGCGCAACTGCAGGTACAGATGCAGGTGCTTGTGCTCCAGGTCCCTGTATGTCAAGGCACCATACAGTTATGGTATCTTCAATCAAACAGATACATAAGAACAGGAATACCATAAATTATGAGATAAGCTACATCGACTTTATTCAAAATGATTTGCACTACAGCCTTGGTTATTTATTTTAACAATTACCAAATAACATGACATATTAGAAATGGCGGATAAGCTTACTATTTATATCACATTGAATACTATCTCAACATTGGCTAAATATAATGCTTCTCCTTTCATACAATTAAAACACACCAATCCTAAAAATAGTAATGGATTCCAAAAGTACCATTTTCAATGGAATGGCCTACTATTGTAATATTACCTGAGCCAAACGCTCCTCCCTCCGAGCTATCTTCCTTTCTCTGCTGGCCTTATTCTTAGCCCGCTTAGCCTCAAACTGGTCAGAAAGTGTTTTTTCTCTTGCCTTTTCAGCCTTTGTCTTGTGGATACTCTCCATCAGCACACGCTTGTTCTTGTAAACATTTCCTTTAACCTTCATGTACATGTCATGGTACATGTGCTTGTCAATTTTCTTTGCTTCCCTATATTTGCGGAGCAAGCGCCTTAGCACACGCATTCTCCTCATCCAAAGGATTTTTGTTGGCAATCTTGCCTCCCTAGTACCCTTGCGTTTACCTGAAAACATTAGGAAGAAACCCGCATTGGCATTGTTACCAGACCCAAGTTTGAACATGTGATCAATAACGCATGAGATTGTCGGAATGGATTTGAATTATACAATTGTTGGAATGGATTCAATATATAAAACAATGAGAGACGAAGATAAAATCATCAAGAACAGATAGAACGATCATTAAACCAGATGTTGCAACCCTGCATTCTAACATGAAAAACTAAACCTTTTCGCTTATCATAGAAAGATATGTGATCGATATCCTCAAGCACAGAAACTCAATAAATCAAGGCTTTTCATGGGACAAGGAATAACATAGACCACATGGCTTGATTGGTGCAGTATTCAGAAAAAGCTAACACTTTATTATTCATTAACTAAAAAGAAAACAAGGTTGAATTCTATTTAGTTCGTTTCTGTTTTGAAACTCTATGCAATAAACTGATTTTTAAAATATAAAAGTTTCTAGGTAACACCCAAATGACGTTCTATGATCGTTTTGTTTCCACAAACTATGCTACTTTAACCAAAATATCATACTCTAACTGCTTGCAAGAAGTGAAGAAACAATTTCTTTTATTACTACCTCTGTCCACTGAAGGATGGCACAAATACAATTTTCACAATAATTACGAGAACTACTTTAAGAAGAGAGTATAGCGTATGTTCCAATTTTATCCTTGGGCTTAAATATAAAATAAGGGGCCCCACTTGAGTACAAATGGGTGATACTTAAATATAAAACACTGGAATCCACGTCATGTACTTCGAGAGTAATAATATCTTTAAATGCAAAATTATGTGCTTAAGCCATCCTTGTAACTTATGCCATCCTTTGGTAGAGGGGGGATATTTGTTTATAATTGTATATTGAACAACTATGATTACTCAGGCAGTAATATCAGGAGAAGAAAGAAGGCAATTTGTGAGAAAGACTAAACAGTATAGTAATATGTATACTTTTTAGCCTAGTCATTATTACACAATAATCCATGTAAGTTCTGTTTTAAGTCATTTAAACTTAGGTGGAAATCTGTCCAAGTGACACAACAAATAGATTAAGAAATACCGTATCCAGCATGACGTCCCTTTCTCTTGGCCTCTTTCATTCTCCTAGCACGAGATCGAGAGTGAATCTTGGTTGGTTTCCTGATGATGAAACCATCCTTAACCAATTTTCTTATGTTCTGCCCTGCATTCACAGAAATTGAAGTAGACCGTGACAAAAAGAAAAATCATGATCAGAACCTTGTTAACAAAAAAACAGACATTAGTGAGGAGAAAAAGAGTCAAACTACAAAGATATTAATAGAACCATGCTACAGCAATTACATTGGCAAGCACAAAACAGCATCCAAATTACAGCATCTACCTTTACCAATAATAAAATTTTCAAATCTCCCTGCTTTATCTCATGAATACCACATTGACTAAGAGATAAAGATAATAACAAAGCACCTGTCGTTCAACATAGCACCCCAGCTACCCCAGAGATAAAGAAACCAATCTGACCTACAAGCCAATAACACAAATAACAAAATAAACCAAACTGCTCTGCGTGGTTAAACTAAAACCATAGTAGTACCAAAAATACATTAAAAAGCCATGAACTTTAATCACGTCAAAATAACCAATCCACTATAACAGTTTTTCTAACCCATTTGCTCGACCCCAAATGTAGATCACTTTCTTATATTCATCCTCCAACAAATAAAAAATAAACTCAATAGGAAACAAAACACTCAAAAACACGAAAAATACTTTAAGCATAGTTTTAACAATACATAACATAGACTAAACCAATAAAACCCGTCCCAATCAATGTGACTTTTTCCTTGATTCACAAATTCAGATCTTATTCGTACGAAATGAAATGGTATTTTACATAGCCATGCAGGTAGATACGCATATTTGTAAATTATAAAGGGTGAGAGTGTGAGAAAGAGGAGATTACTGGAGTTGGCCATGGAGATTTCATTGCCCTCGTTGGGGTCGAGCCAGACCTTGCCTCTACCGCATTTGAGAACGCTCGCTGCGAGCCTTTTCTGCAGTTTCAGTGACACCATTTTTCCCTTTGTTTCAGGTTTTCGATTCAGAGAAATTTAACGAAGGGAAAGATAGTAGCTTTTATAGTACTGTGGCAAAAAATACCTAAATGTTAGGGTTAGGGTTTAGTCGGTGAATACGTGCCAAGTTATTAAGTTAATGTAAGTAAGCCCTAAACGAGTCAAAACAGTTCGGTTCGATTCCAAAAATAATGAGCCAGATTGGAATTTATTAATAATATAATTTAAATTTGAGCATAAGAAATAGTTCAAAATATTTTGAACAATATTATACTTGACTCGTTTAAGATTTAAATTACTCGAATTTTTGATTGTGATTCGATATATACTAGATTGATAATTTGATACAGATTCGATTAGATACATTCGCTTATAATATATACAAAATTAAATCAAATTAATTATTATTATTTTTAATTGTGATTTTATATTTATAAAGTGTAATATTAAATATGTTTTCTCATTTCTAAGTAAAATAATAAATTTAATTTATAATTATATTTATTATAAAATTAGTTATTATGTGGAGATTCAAATTTGAGCTTGAATTTGAGACTCATGAGTAATTTGAATATAATTCGATCCGAGTCGGATAGAATTTGAGTAAGAAATATTCGAGTCAAGTTGAATCTGAGTATAATTTTTCAAATACAAATCGAATTCGAATCGAATTAGTATGAATTTAATATTTCAAGTTGAATTCGAGCAGCTCTCTGTTCGTTTCGATTCTCTTAAATGTAAGTCCATGACCATGGGTAAGTTAACCACGACTCTGAGTAGGTCAGTCAATCGGAGTACGTGAGTCAAATTTAAAATTGTTTAAATTCAATTTGTTTTAAAATTTTCGATTCGAGTTTGAATTTGATCCATTTGAAATATAATAAATTTGTTTAAATTCAGTTCAAATAAGATCACGAATTTTGATTTTTTTTTATTAAGTCCGTATTAAAATATAAATTATTAATATTGACTCTTATATCCAAAAAAATATAATTTAAAATATTTGACATATATTATTCTTTTTACTAATCAAATTAAAGTTTAAATTAACATAAATAAGTATGTATTATTTTTAATATTTAATCTCGATCTTTTTTATGTTATTACTATATTTTATTATGAAAATGATATAAATAGCCACTTTACAAAAAATATGGCACTTAATTTTTAGTTAAAAATGCTATTTATAAGTATAAATTGAGAGAGTATATATGTAATACTTAATATATATTTAATATTATAATTCGATCAGGCTTATAATGAATTGCAGGACCCGAATTTTACTATGGACTTGAGTTATTAAAAGTAATTTTTAAATAATTTGAACTTTTTTAGTGTTTAATGGCTCTTCAAAACAATTATAACGTATAGAGATTTGAGCTTGAGCACCCTTCAACTCAAGTAACAAATTTGTACTTTTGGCGAAAATATGAAGTTTACATATGTTGCCAAATTATTAAATGAAAAAAAATCTCATTCCACATATTTATCAATAAATTCGTCATTATTTTCTAAAAACAATATTAAAAATTATTATAATTTGTTATATTTATCTATCCATATTATAAATTAGGAGAGGGAGCCTTTAATCGTTTTTGAAGAAGTCATTTGGCAAAAAAATAATTATAATTTGCTATATTTATGTATTTTATTTCTAAGTTCTTAAGTCACACCTTACATTTTATTTTATTTTCTTTTTGTCAAGTATATATTAAAACATCAAACTCAAAATTAATTGACAATAAGTGGAGTAGTCTCTCAAGTTGTATAGTGAGTTTCCAGGTATTAGCTACCTGATGTGAGACTTTATATCTCAACAAGTCTCCTTATGTGTGACGTAATTTTGAGCCAAACGCGTGGTCTCCTCTGATACCATATTGAAGTATCCAACTCAAAATTATTTGACAACGAGTGATGTAACCTCTCAAGTTACTTCATATCTCAACATTGTCATGTTTATTATTAAACAATTACTAGAAATATAGTACTAACTTTTACGCTTCATTTCATAAAAGAAAAAATCTTATTTATTGTTTCTAATTAATTTTTAAAATGTAAGAATATAATATGGAGCAATATATTCCAAAATTAGGTTAGAATATAAGAATTTTTTTAACATGTGCCTGAAAGGCACATGCTAAACACACAAGTTCAAGGGAAATATTTTTTTGAATTGTGTGTATATTTCTTGAACTTGGTGCAAATACAGAAATCAAGGCACACAATTCAAAAGAATATTCTCTTGAAACTGTGTGCTTAACATGTGACCTAAGAGTACCCTAGAATATATGCTAAAAACATGAGAAGTATCAAATTGAAGACACGCAAAGGCATCGACTAAGCAAATAGCACAACACAAACAAAACTACAAAACAAAAATATGGATTGTTGTGGCGTGAAAGAGAAAGACGAGTCGAGTCGGATCGAGTCGACCAGGGCAGAGCAGCCTCTATTCCTTTGTCTTATTCCAACAAGTCCCATTTTCTTCAAACTACCCAGTTCCAACTTGATTCACCTCCCCGGAAAAAATCTAAATCCATTCCCCCAAACACTCCCTAACTCCCCTTTCCTTCTTAAAACCCGATTCTGTTGTCTCAACAATGGAGATCTCTTTAATCGCCGATTCTGTAACTGTTGCCGCATCTCAAGTCTTAGGGTTTGCTAAATTCCAAGCTTTAACGTCAAACAACATTTTTTCTGTTCACGATTCGTCATCGGACCAACCCTCTTCCCCTGGAGGCCTACAAATCTCCGCCGTGATTTTCCCGTTTGACGCCGTTGCTCCGCCGCCGGTTAAACCATATTACCTGAAAGCCGCACCTCGAACGCTTGTTAGGAAGCGTAACCGTACGAGGCGGAGGTCTTTGACTGGCGGTGATGACGAGGACGGAGAAGATGGCGGGTTCTTTGGTGGAGATGGGCCGTTCGGTGGCGGTGGTGGAGGAGGAAGTGGTGGAAGATGGAATTTTGATGGATTTGGAGGGTCAGATTGGGAAGAATCTTCGGCTTCGTGGTCTGATCCGGCGTTTGATTTTGTGTATGAGGTGATTTCTTGGATTGCGCTTTCTAATTGTTTGCATTATGCATTCAAGAAGGTTTTGAGAATCGTAGCTGATGACAGAGACAAGGCTCCCTTGAGGTTTACTCCAATCTGCTAAATTGGTACTGTTTCATCTCACTCGCTAAGATCATTCTTTCATAGAATGCTGGATAAATAGGATTTGGGTGTCCCATCAATATTTCCTCATCAATTTGCTGTAAATAATGTAGATAATTCTCAGTTTAATCATTTCTAGCTGATTGTGTATATAAATACATTATTGGCTGATATATATGAATGTCATGGTTATTTAAATTAGATTGCTTGCTGTGGTTTGAGCTTATAGTTTTAACTTTGCAGCCCTTATTGTCAATTTTGAGTATGATTGACTTTGAAAAGGAGAATGTTTGCAGATTGTATCAGTGATTAGAAAAATGTGTGTAGTAATAGTTGAAGGAATGATTCCAATTTTGTTACCAAACACTTGTGCAGAAATTTTAATTTTTCAATAGTTGAGATTGCAAGTTATTGTGATGTTATGTAACCTAGGGATGACATTTTGAAGTAACCTTTCTGTTGATGGAAATGATTATCATTGGCTTTTGGTTAAGCATTTATGGTGGATTCTAATGTAGAAGAACTTTGTGGTGTGGGCTGAGAACGCATAGTAGTGATGCTTTAAGATAGAATTTTGGAGGGATATCATAGATAAAGGATGGATGGTTGTTGTTCTGAGACCGGTAGCAGCAACCAAATATTTCCTCTATCGATATGCTAGCAGAAACCATAGGGTTCCATTATTTGTCGCAAAAAGAAAACAAACTTTAGCAGAGGCAAGGCCCAATACTATGTGGTTTTCCAAGGAATTTGGGTTTGGTCACTCTTTATAACCCTCTAAAGGATCATAGCTGAATCCAAAATTGGTTGATATCTGGAAATGAAACTAAACATCGGGTATTTTTTTAATTAAAAAAATTACAATTGCTCATTTGTAACATAATAACAAATGGAAAGTTGGAGTAACACCTTGATTGAGATGTTGATTTATTAGCTAGTGAACTCGACCTGTTCAGTCGTCGTGATTCTGATTGAGATATTTTGTAGTTTGTTTGTTTTGTTTATTTAAGTTTTTCATTGTGGAGCTGTGGTAGAAACACAAGGAGGGAGGGAGGGAGGGAGGGAGGGAGGGCGGGGGGGTTTAAGAGGAGTATAAATGGGAAAAATAATGAAATTTACTGGTATGGAAATAGAATAATTGTTTCGAACTTTGTAAGTGGTTGTGGCTTGGTGCAAAGGGTCCAGAACTTCCAATATTGTTACACCACTGAGGAAGTCTATTAATGAGTTGACCATGGTTTTTGCAGGACCTTTACTCAATTTTTTAGGACTGTAAAGTACTCCCTCTCTTCTATTAGACATTCACAGTGTGATAGTACTTTTTTTCTTTAGTGTTGTCTCTTTTTGTAAAATGTATAAAATTGTTGTTGCAGACTTATGGAATTTAAAAGACCCACCATTAGCTTTTCTATTTGAATCTCTAAAATACTATACTCAAGGCGAGTGGCTAAGATAATCTCTGACGTCTTATTGTTCATGAGGTAAAATTTTGGAGATTAATTTGGAGAAGTTAAAGAGAATTTGATTTGAAACATGGTTTGATGCTATCAAGTTAGAAGTTAATTTATTCAAGAGTGGTGCTTAAAACAGTGTCAGGTATTAGTTATCATTGATTCATGAGTCTCTTTTTTTTATGGTTAATGTTGATCCTCAAGATTCACCACTACTAGTAGTAGTTTTAAGAGATGAGCAATGACAAAGAAAGTTATAGATAGAGAAGGAAAAAGAGATTTAGAGAGAAAGGGTTGGAGGAGGCGTAATCTTCCAGCAAGAAGTACTGACATGACGAATAGAGTGATTTAGGGAGGTAGAAATGGAGTTGGTGCAGTTTATGTGAATTCATAACAGAAAATTAGAAAACACACCCACCCACTCAGAGAGTTTTGGCCTTTGTGTTTTCCCAGGGAATTCTTCAAATCATGTGCTAGTTTATCTTCTTTTTTTCTTTCTTTTCTTGGTGTGTGTGGTGGTGGTGGTGGTGGTGGTGGTGGGGTTAGTTGGTAAGAAAATCCCACATAATATATGAATTGAGGGGTTGTGGGATTTTCTCTACCAGTGATTTTAGTCCAAATAGCAGAGGGAAAAAAAGGTTTATTGGATTCTTCATACCTCAGCTCCTCAAAGCCCATGGACAGAAGAACATCTATTGTACTGTAGTTGTATTTTGAATTTTTAGCAGGAGTATTATCGACTTTGGTGACTTTACAGCACTGTAGCTTGGAACAAACAA
The DNA here is from genome assembly GCA_020205555.1 of Panax stipuleanatus. NCBI lineage: Eukaryota > Viridiplantae > Streptophyta > Magnoliopsida > Apiales > Araliaceae > Panax > Panax stipuleanatus. The sequence goes on from CM035126.1 coordinate 10,839,167, forward strand.
TTATGTGATGTATATTATTGCTGTTGTTGCTAATGACCACAACTATGTAGTGCAACTTTGCAACATATTTGTCAATAGAAATTTAGAATAGTCAAATTCTTTTTTGGTCGTCATGAACTCATTTCCCCGATCTCCTCCAGTTCCGTGTGCCGTGTTTGAACTGAGTTGAAGATGCAGTTGAAATCTGGTCTTATATTTTGATAAATGGTGGTACTTGGTTGTGAAATGACAGGCCTTGATTTTTTTCAACTGTGACATTACTTGTTTGGCAAGAAGAAAATTAGGTGTTTACCTCTTTTGGCCATTGCTGTCGTGTTGTAAATAAATATGTTTTCAAACTTTCTCCCACTGAGTCCGAATAAATATGTGTTCAAACCTTTGCTTTAAAATTCAAAGTGATGTTCCCCCTCCCCCTCCACTCTCTTCCCCTAGGATTAGTGTTATATGCATATTAAGACTAGACATAAGGTTTACACACAAATGTGGGAAGGACAACCTCAATATTGTCGACAAAACAAAAAGAAACAAATAAATGAGGTTTTCTCGAGTTGTGCGTGTGAGTTTTGATGAAAAAGAAAAGAGTGCGATTTTTTTATTAGAGCATAAAAAAGAAGGGTTCTCTTAACATGTGCCCTAAGGGCACATGCTAAGCACACAATTCAAGAGAATATTTTCTTGAATTGTGTGCATATTCTTTTGATTTCTGTATTTGCACCAAGTTCAAGAAAATATACACACAATTCAAAGGAATATTTTCTTGAATTGTGTGTTAAGAAATTCCAAAAAAGAAAACCAAGAAATATACCAAATAAGTTTTTCTTTGTCTTGTTTGTTTATTTATATAAAAAAATATTTTCTTTTATTGTATTTGTGCACTTTTACTAGGGAGGAAATTTTTTTAATATCAAATTTGGTCACGCTTGCGCTGTTTACTTTGATATAAAAAAAAAAAAGTGACCAAGTTATTTGTTCTTTAATTTTATTTTTTCTCCCCATACACAAACAATAAATAAAATTTATCCCTTTCTTTATTTATTGAAAGTTTGACAATCTCAGATTTTCCGTCTTAATTATTATCATGCATATATTAAGTACAACTTGTAGGAAAGGATATTACTGCCAGATTAGAGCGTGTGTATAGATAACTTTTATAGGGGAAGTTAACTTGGTTAGATAAGGAACACCAAATCATGAAGAATTGAAATCAACACAAAGGAAACATATTAGATTCGGGTCCTACTTGGATTATGACCTCTTCTAGGAGGGTTCATGCATCTTCTGCTACCACCACGATTCATTCTTTCTTTAATATAGAAAATTAATATTTTTTTCACATGTAAAAATGATAGTTTCATAACATCCTTCTCAAATCTCATTTTTTTATTGTGCAATGTTACATGATCAACTTTACGAAGATTAAAAGTAAATTTCTCTTAAGTGGCCCCACATTCCGGATTATTGAATGAATGAAATTGGTGAATGAATGGAATAGCGAAGGAAATGAAATGGAGAGTGACATGATTCATTCAATTCCTGAAATGAAATAAAAGGGAGGGGGGGGGGGGGTAAGTATATGATTCTTACTGCTATTACAAAATGTGGACTTTCTTATGATTCTTTTTAATTTTATAAAATAGAGGGGGTAAGTAAAGTGTAGTTAAGTTTGGAGGGATAAAAAAAGAGTATAGAAGGAGAAAGGAGGGAAAGAGATGAGAATCATGTTTGTGAGTTTTAGAAATAAAGAGAAGTGATGAAATTTTAATTATATTTTTCTTTTTTGTGAGTTTAGAAGGAGGGAAGGAAAATTATTTTTATTTTTAAATTACATGATTACTATATTACCTTTTCCTATTAATGTAATAAATGATATGATTTATTTTGAAAAGTTATTTTAAGTAATATAAAATATTTAACTTTCTCATCATTTTTTCACTTCTCCAAATTCTCTCAAAAATAAAATTAATTTTACCTCCAAATCTATTCGTTCCTTCCCTACCTAAAAAACTCGCAAAAGAACATGATATTTGAATGAATTTTAATTATTTTTCCTACCCTTTTTTTTCCTAGGAAAAAAAACTTATAAAGACGGTATAAATGGGAATAAAAGGAAAAGATAAGACGAGTGTACCCATTAATTTTCAAGTATATTATATCAATATTAAACTCATACATCATTGACTGGATTTGAAATATTTTGATTTACTGTTTGGTTAGTGAAAAAAATGTTAGTATGATAGAAATATTCTACAACTATTTTTTCCCCACTGGCCCACGTGCCTTGAGACGTTGATTTAGAGCTGTTCTTAGTCAAATGTTCTAAATCTTTTTCTTGTGCACTACGGTGTTAAACCTATTCAATCTTTATTCTTCAATCAGGCAGGTAGGAAAGAGCAACGATACTATCACATAAGTTAGGTCACATAAAATTATATACACATAAATATATATTTGTAGACCCTGCATATCACGTAATCTGCATGTCACGTAAGGTTTACAGTACGCATATATATGTAAATCTAAAATTATGTGATAGTAACATTATATGATAGAAAATAAGATAAAAACCGCAACAAGCATCTATTATTATTATTATTATTATTTGTAGATTCTATTTGTCCTCAACATATATAGTTGTTATGTATAAAATCATATCTGTATTTCACCTAGCTAGCTTGATGCATTCATATAATTTATGAGATGAACTTTGAAAAAAACAAAGCATACTCCAAAATTATTATGCAACTAAATATCAATAGGACATTAGATGATAACTTATTTATACAATGTACATATAAATGATCATCATCATCATCATCATCCAAAAACAACACCATTAACATAACATACTACTAAAAAAAGGCACGGTTTTAAACATCGAAATCTTCACGGGCAAACACAAACAAGAGTTTTTTTTTTTTTTTTTAGTAACTAGCAAATAATTAACCGAGCTTGCTTATAATATGATGATCATCCATCCATCCATCATCATCTTCTTCATGCATAAAGCCGAGGCATCAGTAGATTAGGTCGTTAGCCACATCCAGGTCATCCATTAGCCAAAGATCAACCGAGTCAGCCAAACCCATCTGACTCGCCTCTGGCTCCAGCCCCAAGAACGACTCCAAGCTGGATATCTGATCCTTCAACTCCAACTCATCAGCAGCTGTCATTTGGGGCTCACAGTAATTTGGAGCCTGAAAACTCCCAAACTCCATCATTGGGGTGCTAATTGGCCCAGTATTGGGCGGCTGGATCAGAGATGCCCGAGTCGACGACTCGCTACTGTTGGCTACGCACTGCTTCTTCGCCGCCGGCGGCACAGGCACCGTTTCTGGTGATTGTGGGAAGTTGAGCTTCGCCTTGCTGCCTCGGATACGCTTCGCCGCCTCGTCATAAGCACTGGCCGCTTCTTCAGCAGTGTTGAAGGTACCGAGCCAGACTCGGACACCCTTTTGCGGGTCACGTATCTCAGCTGCCCATTTCCCCCATGGCCTCTGCCTGATCCCTCTGTACTTGTTCTTCCGAGTCCTCTGACTCGGACCCTGACTCGTATTCTGACTCTTCTCACTCACCTCTATACGAAATCCCCAATTTAATACTAGTACATAATTTAACTAATATTCAATCAAATCATGATCATACAAAATACAACTTGTGTTAAAAAATATATATATATATATATACAAATTGAGGCAAGTTGACGGTGTATATATCCAAATTTTACAAACAATCATACTTATATACATATTTAATGGTATACATCAATCTATACATGCATTGCCCGAAAGAATTATATGCATACCCATATGTATATACAATTATACATACATACGCACATGTATAATTGTGTCACTTCCTATAATCGCGTCAATAATTTCAGAAACATAAAAATGATTATGCACATGCAGTTAATTATATATACATACACATATAAGTGCAGATATATAGAGATGGTATTTATGTTATTAAACTACCTTGGTTGATGTTCAGGTGCTTGGGCTTGTGAATTGAGTTGTTAAGAGAGGGGAGTACTGGTGGGTATTTGGCACTGAAGGAGTTCCATCCGAACAGATCCGGTACGGTGGAGCCGTCGAGCGTTGCCCAGAGATCTTGTGAAGTCACTTTCCGGCTACTCCTGCTGGGAGGATCGAAGTCGGAAATGATTGCACCGCCACACATCTTCGCCGGAGTTCTTGCTGCTTTTAGAGAGAGAAACAAAGAGGAGGAGTGGGTCTAAATTAGGTGAAGAGAGGAGGGTTGGTCATTGATTTATACTCGAGTTTTCTGCGACGGTTACAACCAATGAGTGGTGAAAAAGGACAAGAGTGGCATTAACTCTCTCTCTCTCTGTGTTTTTTTTTTATCAGACGGTGGAGAGAGGAGCACGGAAAATGATGATGAGATCATAGGGAGTAGAAAAGTGGGGTCCAGAATGACAAGTGAGGATACTGTCGTCTTTTGGAGGCTTAATTTTGGGCCGATCTATTAAAAATGGGTAATGTTAGAGATATTGAATTATATCGACAATTAATTAATATTGATCGATAATATATTTAAAAATTAAATTATTGTGACAATCAATATTAGTCAACCATATTAAAGTTAAAATAAAATATTTAAAAAAATAATATTGAGGTCTTAAATTACACCGATAATTAATATAGTGACAATCAGTATTAGTCAACCGTATTCTAGTTAAAATTAATTTAATTTATTTATTATTTAAAAATTATAATTTTTTAATTTGTAATTCTGTATAGTAATTTTATATTTTTTTTGTATAATTTTAGTGTCTAAACATAAGTTAATTCATATGAATTTTGTATTTGAAAATATGTCAAACTAATTTGAAATATCAAAATCAACCTATATTTTGTAACATAAGATTATAATTTATGAAGGATAGATGATAAATGACTGACTAATTTTATTACTTGAAAACTATTATGTATAGATACATTTATCAAATTTATAGATTTAAAAGATATATTTGTCTTTAAATTTTATCCCCAAGTATATCTACAATTGATAAAAATTAGAACGAATTGATTTATCAACTCTATTTATGAAATTCATCTTCTACTTCCAGGTTTCCAAATAAAAATTTAAGCTACATATCGAATCTTTTAATTTTACGTAATTTTAAAATGCACAGATTGTTTTTGTCCCTAATTAATTTTTTTTAATTATACTCGTCGTGCTTATTATGATGTTTTCTCACACTTTTTAGTTTTAAAAGATTGCGTATCCACATATTCAACTAAATATCCGCCTTTTCACGTGAATCGCGCATAACCCTCGACAACGTCTGTTGTCTTTATAGAGAAACGGTACGATCTTGAACGGACTCTTTTGCATGAAACCTTTCAAAAAGAAAGATATAATAAAAAAAACGAATTATCGACTGAATGAGGGTCACACAACCATTTAAGTATAATTTATCTGATTTATAAAAATATATAATTTATAAAATATTACGTGTACTTAATAATTTATATCTAATAAACATTCAAATAATAATGAAAAAGATCGAGTATATCGATAGTAAAAGAATTAAATTAGGAGAAAATATGAGATACCTAATTGAAATTTTAATTTAGAAAAAAACAAGAGATACCTACTTGGATTACGTTTAAGTTATTGATGATGGTGTGGGAGAATGGAAGAGTAAGGCACGTCAAAGTTTGCACTACAAATTTAAAGTCTATTAATGTTTGGTACATGCATTAAGTAAGTTGCAATAAATAAAAATTCAGAGGAATCCAAAAGAAATTGCTGAGTTTTTTAGTATTGTAAGGTGAGCAATTTTTTTTTGCTGGATTTGCTAATCATTTCAATATTGGCATAATTCAACATCTCACCAACATGCAAATATTGGATCCCTTTTTTGATTGGGAATTGTTATTTTCATAACTTTTTTGGATATTTTATAAGTCTTTTTCGTATGATTAAGGCCGTAAAATGAGCAAACAGTTCGGGTTCGATTCGTACTCACTCGATTAAAAGTCCGATTTGAGCTCGACTCGAAATATAAATGATTCAAATATTAATAAATTTTAAAATTCGATAAATTACTCAAATCACCTCAAATTATAATTTTTAATTGATACTCGGATCATATTCGTTCGAAAAGTTCAAACTGTTTGGATTCGATTCGAGATCGTACTTGACTCGATAATTAAACGAACCTCAATTAAACTTTGTTTTATACTCGATAAATTTTGTGAACCAAATCTGAGCAACTCAATATCCAACTCAACTCGATTCATTTACACCCTTAAATATAAAATGCATGATTCATTTATATTATTGATATACGAGAGACGTTTCTTTAAATATTAAAGTCATTTACGTAACTTAACTTAATTTATGATATTCTTCTTTTCTCTTAAATCAAGACAGAATTGACTGGATTTTAGGTCACTAGAGGACAAAGTTGATTAAGTATTTGAAATCGTATTTATGTATTTAAAATATTAGTTCGTTTTAGTTTAAGGAGTAAGAGGAGTTTAATTTTTTAAGTGGTATGACAAAACTTACAAAGCGTCTTAATTATACTTAAATCAATTAGGCCATATTTATTTACAAGAATTATAATCATGGAATTATAATTCAAGACTATTAATTCTAGAATTAAATAGTCATAGTCACATATCTATTTTTTATGAGATTATTTATGGAATAACTTAAAATAATCTTATGTTATGTTTGTTTTTTTTAGAATTAATTAAAGGATTGGATTAAAAAATATCGTTTGGACTATTATACCCTTACCAATAATAACATATTTTAAACTTATTTATGCATCAAAAAATAATTAGAAACTTTTAAATAAGTGGTTATATTATTCAGTAAATATTATTTTTTTTGAGAGGGGGCGGGGGGGCGGGGTGGGGTGGGAGTGTATACATAATCAGTAAATATTATTTTTTTGAGGTTGAGAGGGAGGGGGAGGGGGAGGGGGGAGGGGGGAGGGGGGAGGGGTGGGGGGGGGGGATGGGACGGGACAGGGTGGGGGTGTATACATAATCAGTAAATATTACTCCATCCATTCCTAAATAAATGACGTTTTAGAGATTTCAAAATATTCTAATATATTTGATGTTTACAAATTTTTAGGAAGCATTAATTACTATTTTTCCTCTATTGCCCTTAAATATATTCTTTCATAATTTTTTTCTCTCATTTATCTATACAACTTTATACATATTTCCTTAATTAATGCAAGGATAATTGTGACGATTCATATCAATCTTAATGACAAAATTAAAGCAATAAATGACTTTCTTTATAAGTGTGAAACACTCTAAAACGTCATTTATTTAAGAATGGAGAGAGTATTTTTTAATTTTTGTGTTGTGGGGTGGGGGTATACATAATCAATAAATATTATATTTTTTTGAAGGGGGTAGGGGCGGGGATGGGGTGGAGTGGAGGTGTATATATAATCAGTAAATATTATTTTTTAATTTTTGTGGCGTTGGGGGTAGGGGTAGGCGGGGCGGGGCGGGGTGGGTGGGGTGAGGGGTGGCGGGATGTATACATAATCAGTAAAAAAAAAATTTGAGGGGGTGGGAGGGCGGGTGGGGGTACGCGGGGTAGGGGTATAAACATAATCAATAAATATTATTTTTTTGGGGGATGGGTGGGACAGGGGTGGGGGTGTATACATAATCAATAAAATATTATTTTTTGGGGGGTGGGGGTGGAGTGTGGGGGCGGGTGGGGGGGGGGGTTGGGCGGGATTTAAATTGTCAGTTCTATTATCAGTGTAAACTTTAAATTATACATATCAAATAATCAAATTACTTGTATTAGATTACTGGAACATAGTCTTTGTACCAGTAAGTTTTAAGTTGTTGGGTTATTAATAACGGAGATTGCAGAATATGATATTTATTTTAAAAAAAGATTGAGGTTAATTTTGTCTAGCAATTTTTAATCCCAAATTATAGGGCTTATAATCCCAGGTAGAATATGGTACTAAATAATCTCTCATCTTAAGCTATTTTTTAATCTCGGGACTAATAATCCTAAGCTCAAATTTTAAAACAAAAAAGACACTTGGGATTAATAGTCATATCCAAGTGTAATCCTTGCAAACAAACATAATCTTAATATATTTAATTTTAAGACTTAATTATGACACTAATCACTGATTATAAAATGATTAGTTTTTTATACTTTTAATATTTAAAAGCAAACAATAATTTTGGAAGAGAGGATAAGAGAATTGGATCTGTTTTCTTTTACAAGTAATTACATGAAAGATGATAGAAGGATGTAGAATATTGGAAATGATTTTAAATTTTGTTTGAAATTGTAAAGAAAAAAAAAGAAAAATACTTAATTTCGGACTTGGCGTCCTTCCATAACCATTACACCTTCTTTTTAATTTTATCCAATACACTATATTTTTATAATTTAAAACAATATAATTCAAACTAACACATGTCAACTAATTGTTAATATTAAATAATATAATTATTCCAAAAATGTAACTAATCTGACGAATATGTGAATTTTTTATCAAAATTTTAATGATTGATTTTATTTTTTTAACTTTTAACAATGAAACTACTTTTAATAATTCTAATTTTTTTTGTAGGATTGATCTTAATATTATCAAGTTATGTATTAACATATTTTGATCTTAATTTCAGTAGCTTTTACCATAAATAATTTAGTTTCTGGTTGGCAATTTGACGAGGTTTATCAAAATCTTATAGGGTTTGGAACGGGTAAGGTAAATTTGATCATTGTAAATTAGTTAAGGTTTGCAACTATTTTTCATAAAGTTATTTACATATAATGAAAATTTTGTAAAGTATTTAATTAGAATTTTGAAATGATAGTTGTAGTTATTAAATTGTTGAATATATATTCAAATAATAAATCAATTATATATTATAAGTTCCTTCAATCAATTATCAAGGTAAACGTAGGTAAACGTTTGAATGAAATATAGATTTATATAGTTATTATGATTATGAAAAAATATTTATTTATTATTTTGTGTAAATTTGTAATGAAATTCTATATTAGTGTTTAAATTGACAAAATTTATGTGAAATCTAATTTAAATAGAATTATGAAACTCAGACTTCAATAAATTTTAATTTATTTATGACAATTAGTCGACAATAATTTTACTATAATATTTCAACTAATTTTACAATTTTATGTTTCAAAAAAAATCACATATACTATTAATACATTTAATCTTGTGATTTGGTATAATTTTCAATTTTAATAAATTTAGGTAATATATAGTATAATATGTTATATTGTCTTAATTAATTACATAAAAGTGGTAAAAAAAATTGTAATTAAATTGATAAAAAACCAAAAATAAAAATACTTTTAGAAATTACTTTTTTTTATATTATAGATTTGTTTAGTTTCTTTTGAATATAATTTATAAATTTTGATAGTATATATTTAATTATTACAAATTTGTATAGCACTTATACTGATTTGAATAGAAAAGAAAAAGAACTTTCTTTTTTCTATTACTATCACTATCACTATCACTATCACTATCAAAGATAAAAATATTTTTAAATTTAGATAGTATTTAATTGATACAAATTTGGATAATACTTATGTTAATAGGAATAGAAAAGGGCAATGGGAAAGGAAAAGAGAAGAGTGAGGTGGTGACGAGGGCAAGAGCTTGTCCGAATAAAGAAGGATATCCTAATGCACATAATAATAATAATAATAATCTAATAATAGAAGCCTGTTTGAGTCTCGGACTCTATATACTTATATTTATACCACTATTGTTTTTTTAAGCAGTTGATATTGTTCAAGTAAATATAAAAACTATATGCATTAGGACATAACAAGCATAACACCTTTAGCGATGGATCAAATCGTCGCATGTCCGTCGCCATAGATCCGTCCGACGCTATAAGTCTTATCCGATGGACAATATATAATGACGAACGGACTTATGGCGACGGACAGACCTATGGCGACGCATTTAGCGACGATTTGGTCTTTCGCTAAAGGGGAGTTATGCTCTTTAAGGAGTTATTCTCTTTAAGAGTTATCCTTCTCTCTCTCTCTCTCTATATATATATATATATATTTGCTTCAAAAATATAATTTTTGAGCTGACAGCATTGACATCCCTTTTTTATCCTCAAACAATAATCATAGACTTTATTTTTACTCATAAAGCCAATTTAATATATACCATCGAAAGAGAGTACTACTTAATTACAATTTTTCAACTTGGAATTATGGAATCAATTTAAGGACAAAAAAGTGCTTAAAGCTACATTTACTTACTAGTATAAATATATATATAAATTGTGTAACAGCCCGTGTGGTGTGTGGGAGAAAGGGAGGGAACAGACTCTCTTCTTTTCTCTACCTCCTCAGTAAATAGATTCCATATCTGCAAAACAAAAGGGTACCGAGGCTGCCTGCCAGACTTAGAAATTACCAAAGGAAAATAATCAGTTGAAGGAAAGACCGAAACTGAAATGCCATTTTTCAGTAAAGACAGAGCAATAAGCAGCATAACAGAGCGTCATCATACCAGTCACCCCAAAAGACTTTGATTATTATTATTATAAAAAAAAAACACTGGCTTTTAGGGAGCAGGAAATGAGGCAAAAGTTGTCAAGAACCTGCTTTCTGTTTGTTTCCCAATTCCTCAAATGGCTTCGCTTCTTCCTGACAAACAGACTAAAAACTCCTCCATCACTCTCTTTTCTCTCTCATCATATCATGTGGCCCCTACATTTTCCTCACCTTCCTCCTCAGCCTCAATCATATACCCCTTCAGTGACTAATGAATGGTCCCATTGATAAATTTGGATATAAGAAACAGAAAATGTCTTTGGTCACACCATCTATAGCACCCCCCACAACAACCATTAATAGACTTTGATACTATTTTCACAAAAATAATACAAGCGGCTACAATCAATGAAATGGACCGAGTACGCAAGAGGAGGAGAAGATACACAACTATATATAATGTCTCATTTGTTGTCCCAACAAGGAGATTATGCCATGTGTCAAGTTTCTATAAGGAAGTTTAAATAACAAATAAAAAGAATCAATTAAAAAAAAACAGAAAAGAAAGAAACTGAGCAGCCAATTATGATACTTTCCGATGTACCTCTCTTTCATCTCCTGACTCGATTACGGAAAAGCAGTGTGTAATTCATATGAAACACTAATCGGTACTTTGATGTAATATAGAAAGATGATTTTGGCAATCTGCAACTCAAAAATCATCACTCAACCAATTATGATACCCAACAGTTTACAAGTAATTTTGTACATATTGCATATCACTTTCAATTCATCAAAATACACTCTTATTTTATGTAAACACAACAAAATAAACAGAAACACAAGGATATATATATATATATATATATATATATCATGCCTCTTTCATCATCTTCATTGACTTAACACGCTTCTCCATATTTTTATGTGAAATTAGAATTCAGAATTTCCGTTTACTTATTTATTTTCTTACTTTGGCATAATCCAATCAAGAGAGAAGAATTTTTTTTATTTTCCTTTGCTGTAATACAACCGAGAGAGGATAGTGTTTTTTTGTTTGTCAGAAATCCAATCGGGAGGAGCCGAAAAGGAAGGGGCGAAAATTAGAAAAAATCCTAATTGGCGCAGTTTCCTTATTTATTTATTTGTTTTCTATTTTGACTGATTTTTTTTTATTTGTTATTTAAAACTTCCTTTTAAAAACTTGACACATACCATAATCTCCTTGTTGGGACAGCAGATGAGACATAGTTTGGGACGGAAGATCCGGACTCCGATTTAAGAGCTCTTTTTTCCCTTCTTGATCTTCTTCTCCTTATTTATTTTGGTTTTGGGAATAGTAGTTTTGCGCTTGGAACCAACACTTTTTTCTGTCTCATCAATTTCCTATCTGATCTTGATCAACTTCTTCTTGAGAATAATCTTCAATATGATCCTTAAATTACAGGCCTTATCAAGTTCTCTGTACATTTTATTCATCAACCACCCGAAACCTTAAAATCACCGTCCATATAAGCCTTACAAGCACCTAATATATTTTTTGCGTGCTCCCTAAAATGATCAACCACAAATTCCTCAAAATTCTTTGACGGGTTTTTCAACAAATACCACGTGCATGATTTCACAAAAGCATTTATCATTAGTATACCTTTCTTAGTTTTTATCGTAAGTAGAATATTTCTCCTTTATATATCCGGGCTCATTGTAATAGGGTTCCTCATTAAGCACAAGCGCCTGGATTGACAACAAAACTTGAAGGATTGTGGAACCCGATGGGTCCCACCTTTCTTTCTTTGAATCGGTCTAATTATTGAGGAGGCTCAAGCAAACTGTTCCATTGCTATAGAGATTTGGATTTAATCGTAGTCCGTGGGTGTGAAATTTCACGTTTGGAGAACTGTTTGGGTAAATTTAAAGGGGAATTAAAATCAAAGAAGAAAAATCCATCGTGATACGCTGTGCCTGAGACTCCGATGATGACAGCTCTAAGAAGCTCTATTCGTTCTTCAAAAACTCGTACATAGATTGAATCTAGCAAGTGTTCCTACAGGAGCATACATTCTTGCATGATTTTCTTGGAAGACCTTGTTTGATGCATGCATTTTTGAAGCAATCTGGATTAGGGTTTGATGATGATTGGGCATTAGTATTGTAGCTGTGATCTAAATAGTCGGTCACAATGTCAAATTGTTTGAACTCTTTTGCTTCTTCTGTTATCAGCTCTTTAGCTTTCTCAATATTTCGGATCCTGAATTTACACAACAGATCAGAGATATACTCGTACATGCGTTTTTTTTTGTTTTTTTTGTTTTTGCTAACATGGTGTTTCCCAACCCGCGGGTCGGACTAATCACCCGGGCCGGACTCAACCGTTTTGGCTTACGCCAGCTGTCCGTGGCCACGCGACAGGTTTAACCCTGCCTCACAATTGTTGCTAGCGGGGATCGATCCCAAGATGTTCGGGTTTATGGCTCACCCCAGGTCATTCCTTACCGCTGCGGTAACTGCTGTGGTTTTACGTGTGTTATTATAATGACCTAATTTTTTTATTGGATTCTGTCACGTTTTGATTATTTGAAGTCAATTTGCAAAATAAAACGTTTTCGGGTGCTTAACAAAATATTGTACAAAAGTCATCAACGTATATTTAGGCTTAGAACTTGAGTCTTTATGGGGAAAAGAAGACAAGCTATATTAAATAATATTAACTATAAAATTTATTCATGTCTTTTTTTAAGTGAACGTATTTTTATAGTTTTAAAATTATTATGTACTTATCCGGTTTTATATATATATATATAAAGGACTGATCTATAGAAAACGTCATCAGAATAAGGTTATCTTTACAACAGATCTCAGTCGTTCATTCGTTCATCGAACGGTAAAAAGAAAGCCCTATCCGCAGTTTAATATGGGAGAGCCCGCAATTTAGTTTTGTAGACAGTGAAATTGTCCAAAATACCCCTCCTCCGTCCGTAGAACTAAATTGCGAAAACTATGTATGTCAGGTATTAATATCATTAACACGACGTTTTTACTCATATCACCCGCCCGTATAACTAAATTGCAGACGCTCAGTATATTCTCAATTAATCTTCAAACGATGACGTTTTAAGGTAAATCATTGTCCGCAAAACTAAACTGCGGATGATTATTTACTTCTATACATTACTGTTCTTTCTTTCTAATCTGAGATCTAAATACTCAAAGCGAATTTGAGAGAAAAGCAGTCAAGCAAAAGGAGATCGGAAAATCCTTGTTACAAACTTACATCTTTGCTAAATCCAATTCATGTAAGTTATAAATTCGTTATATATATATATATATATTCTATTCTTTTTTGTTGTATACAAACTCCATAGTTATTTTATAAAAAGTTGTTGTAAACAAAGACTTGTTGGCTTCAAACGTTTCTTTGTATAGAGCAAAGAAACATTATTGGTTGGTTAGAACACTAACCTGTTTATGTTTGAATTAAGATTTTTCTTAGTTATTTTTTATATGTAATAATAATAACATCAATGTCTTCTTGATATATGTTTATTTTGTTTGTGTTAGTTACATTGTTGTGATATCAAGCTAACCACATTTCTACAATTGTATGGAATAATCCCTATTTTAGTCGTTCCCCAATAACAGATGAGAGTGTACGCTCTTTGGATATTTGGGTTTTAACTGATACTCAAAAATAATTATTACAAGAATGGGGTTTTGGAGTATTTGCAAACACGAATGTATGTAACCAATTAGATGTTTCGTTGATAGAAGTATTAGTGGACCATTGGAAGAGTGAGACAAATACATCACTTCTCCACGAGTGAGATAACAATAACTTCATAAGATGTTCATTTCATTTTAGAATTGCCGCTTATAGGGGAACCTATTACATGTACATTAACAAGAAATCCAAAATAATTTTTTTGATCAAAGTGAATTTAGTAAATATCTAGTGGAGGATGAGAAGGTTTATAATTGAGGGAGCATTATGTTGTCGTGGTTGGGCACTAGATTTTGCAAACTTCCACTAGATGCAGAAATGAAAACGGTGGTAACCTACACCAAAACATATGTCTTGTTTATTATTGGGAAGATATTATTTGCTTCATCAAACCGTGACGTTGTGCATGCTGAAGAATAAGATATTGATAAAGTATGTGATTATACATGAGGAGTTGCGGTTTTGGCTTGTTTGTTATGGAATTTGCACAAAGCAACCCGCATCAATGCAAAGAGCTTCTCTGGCTGTTTAACACTTCTTCAGGTATCTTATTGACTGTAGTTTAATGTTTATTTATATTGATCTTGGACCTCATACTGTATTTGTAATTTTTAACTTGATTAATTATGACACAAGTTTGGACTTATGAACGCCTATTTATCGGAAGACCTAATTATACAAGAGGGGTTGAGCATTGGTTGCCCCGTACAAGTGCGTGTGCCTACTGGCCCTACCAAAGAAATAAGGATAGCATGAAAGAAACAAGAAGATTGTACCCCCATCACAACCAAATTTTTTAAAGAGGCGAATTTGATGGGATGACAACTGCAATGGTACGGTGGATGCCATATGTAAAGTTTGATCATTTAATGACACAGGAGTATCAATAACTTGGTATAGTGGGGTCTCGCAGGGGCCTCGCATATTCACCTCATTTGGCTCGACGTTGTTGAATTCCAAATGTCTGATCATGTATTGAGACAATTTGGGGGAAAATAAGATATTCCCGAGGTCCTAATCGTGTCTTCATGTAAGCAGCTAAGTTCAATGTAATTACATTGTTGTAAGATTTCAACCATGAAAATCAAGCCCACAAACAGCATAAAAAGTACATAATCTGATAGCACTAAGATTTCTACACAAAAAAGGGAAGGGGGAAAGAACATGAATATATCACTTAGTAAGAACATAATGCATCTTTGAAACAAGTAAGAGATATTCAAAGCAAATATTTTATCAGTTACAATTCTTCATTTCAAGGTCAGGTTAAAAGCAAGAAAAAAAGAACAGCTTGTGCGTCCTTGCAATAGAAGATACAACGTGTAACTAACAAGTGCATACCATTTCAAGCCAACAATGACCAAAATTAAGCACAATGTTCAAGCAGAATGATATTTTCCAACAAGGACACAACTAAATTTCAAAAGGGGGTATAGTATTATAAAATGCATGAATAAGAGAACGGGCCATCATATTAAATTTTCATACCTTCACTGTTCTGCCATTTTATTTAAGCGGTGGATGGTACTTCTTGCAACCCTATTACCCGGATCAAGTTTCATTACGGTCCTGAGGTCTTCAGCCCCAAGCTTGTACTTTTCCATACTCTCGTACAATAAGGCACGCTGTACGAGGACCAATACATTTTTATCATCATATTCTAGCACCTGCACAACACAAAGCATACCATGAAGTTGTCATTCGCGGTTCGCCAAATAAGGTAGCATAAAATGGTTGCACAACATTAAACAAAAACATAGAAAACCAAGGATACAGATGCAATGTCCATGAAAGGAAAAAGTAAAATGAAATTGCATTATGTCCTCTATGCTAAGGCAATATACTTGAGATGAGCATCTCTTGTTACCATTTTTCACCAACCATAGATCACATGACTCACACAAGGGCAGCATAGGCAGCTGCCCCTGCTGAATTTTTTTTTTATATATAGGTGTAGGGGCAGGGGAATATATGCAAGTTAATAAACTTAATGGGGCAGATTAATTGAAGAGTTAAACTTGGAAGAAGCAAAAAAAAATCATTTATATTCTAAATACAAGTACAGTCAAACGTAGATTCATTCGACTTCTGCTTTTCATTCTGCTTTTGTCTTCTACATCTTTGCCTCCGCAGCTCCGCCACTACTTCTTCTACATCTCCATTCTCCGCTACTACTTCTACATATCCTCGGCTCCGCCACTAGGCCCACTCTTTCTTATACACTTCCACTACGGCACTACCACTTGCGGAGTAATCAGACTTAAAAGGTAACTAAATTAGGGGTTTTTTTGTTTGAAAACTTAAAATTTGTAATTTGTTTAAATTTGTTGTTGGTTGGGAACTTGGGGTTAAATCCAATTCAATTTATTTGATGTATTTATTATATTTTGGAATTAAGAGGAAACTAATTAGGGTTTTTTTTGTTTGATAGTTTACTTTAATTTGTTGTGGCCTTGTGGGTTGGGACTTCCGGTGAGTACAACTATTCTTGTTGTTATTAATATTGGATGAACATGTAGTTTTAGTGTTCAAATGAAATGATGCAACCGTGTCGAGAATTGGATATGTGCCAAATTGTTTTTATATGCAATTATGCCCCTTTCTTTTTTGTGAGTTTCAAATAGAATTGTGTTCTCTAAAAAGATAAAGATAGTTGCAAACTGTATGCATTTTTTCCCTACAATCATACATGAAAAAGTTATATTAGTGCTATTTTTTCTAGATTTCTTCCAATACTTGTAGTTTTATAATTTTTCAAACTTGAACGCTAGTACTAGAATTAAGTGGTTAAATGAGAAATCAATCATTTTTTTCTGAAATGCACAAGCAGAACAACAATAAACCCAAAAGAAGTAGCAGTAAATCATTATAGCACTCATTTACTACTACTCTCATTTTTACTTTTTTTAAAACAAATAATATAATTATCATAAACAAACCCCACAAAATGGAATATTAAAAAAAGATACCTTAAGGCTTATTTGAAATTTATAAAAAGATACCAAAATTGATTTATACTTTGAAATTAATTGATGATTTTGTTTGAATATAGAAAGAAAATTTGGTTTGAGATTTTGAGCAAAAGATTATCATTCAAATTGAACTACGACAAGTAACAGAAGTAAGTTTTTAAATTGTATCTAAATATTTTTTTTATTTTGATAATCTTTTTTTAGTTTGGATTATGAATATTTATTGCAATTTGTAAGCATTATTATGATTAGTTCAATTTTTTTTATTTAACTTCAACAAAAAAATTAGTTAAAATTCCAATGTTCTAAAAGGCGCTAGGCGGGAGGCCGGGAGGCCGGGTGGCCTAGGCGGGACCTAGACGAGATTTTTTATTTTTAAGTCAATTTTAATATTTTATCTTACATTTATCTAAACAAAACAATAATATAAAGCAAAACAATCTATAATAAAGATAATAAAGACTTTTGCTTAAAGTTCAAACACATATCCATATTGTCAATATCAAAGTTCAAACACAAATATGCAATTGTTCAAAGTTCAAGCATATCTTTAACGTATTAGTTTTATTCATAAACAAGATTGCTATTAAATAATAAAATTTAAAATTTAAAATTTCAAGAATTCAATTCAATATTAAAACTTAAGAAACTAAACATAAATTTAACAATTATATTGAATTAAACTAAATATTAAAATGTATCATCATTTATATAATTTAAAGTTGGTACAAGTTCAAAAAATTACAACTATAATAAAATTATTCATTTTGAGTTGATCTAGTTCACTTCTTGTTGTAATTTGATATGCCACAACTTGCATTATGAATATGATAAATCATTAGAAAAATAAATATATCAAGATCTGGTTTGGGTAGTTATTAAAATAAAAAAAAACCTTTCTACCTAGGCCCCGCCTAATTTCCTGGAGGAAATTTTTTGTTGCCTTGGGCCTAGGTGAGCGCCAGGGGGGCCTTGTGCCTAGGCGGGGTGCCAGGGAAGGGCCTAGTGCCTAGGCGGAGGGTTTTAGAACACTGTAAAATTCACCCCTATTGGGAAAAAATCATGGATCCGCCACTACTCACACCAATGGACTTCTTAAAAGATCATTAAAAAAATTGATGATCTGAAATAGGTCTTTGGATATTAAAATGAAAAAACATTGGTTCCAGTTACTGAAATTCTAAAGTCGATTAGCATAAATGTTTATAAGATCTGCCTACCAGGAAGCAATATCCTTCTGAAAGTTTGAGAACAGGAAACGGTCTTAATCAAAAAAAATTCATAAAGTCTAATTAAACTACTTTTACTACCCAACGTAGAGAGTTGATCTATGAATTTTCAATCCACTCCAAAAAAATGGTAAACCTGACTATGTTAGGCAGATTGCAGAACAATATACAGCGTTTACACATGCATTCATTCCACATTCAAGCATTGAAAATATACATTAACCAAATATCAATGAAACTTCAATTATATATAATTAAATTAAGAACAGAAATAGTGATCATACCTTTGTACAGTCAGCAACAGCCTTTTTATACTCACCAACTTCTTTGTAACATGACGCTCTGCTGGACAAGACCTCATTAGTCCCATCATTATCAGAAGCTTTCGCAAAAAGAATCACAGCCCAAGACAGCCACTTTATGGCATCAGGATATTGCCCCTGCTTGTAATTATCCATCCCCTTAGTCTTTGCTACTGAAGCCGTGACACCAGCAGGTGGTGGAGGAAGACCTTCAAGCTCTGTCGTCCCACCCATGTCATTCCCTCCTCCAAACTCTGTATCCCAATCATCAACCCCAGAAAACTGCTGGCTCCCAATGCCTTCAGATCCCTTTGCACCACCACCAGCTGGGGCTGATGATGACGAAAATAATACATCAAAATCATTAACACCATAAGACTGAACAGATGGCTGACTTTGAGTAGTAGAAAACCCAAAATCATCCAATTTTGAGTAAGAACCTCCGCTTGAACCCATCGAATGGTTATTAGTAGCTGGGAAAGCACTAGATGAAAGTGACGATGCACCCGAGTTAGAAGCATTCTGAAACTCACCAAACCCATCATCCCCTGAATTGGTCTTTATAGTATTATTTCCTTTACTCCCTATATTCATACCAGCAGCTGACTTAGACCCAAAATCAACCAAAGAACCAAATGGATCCTTATTAGTCTTAAGCCCACCTCGAAGACCACTTCCACCAGAACTTAGCATTGAAAGACCGCCAAGATTCGAGTTCTTATTGTTACTCACATTAACATTATTATTACTATTGTACACACCAGAAGAACCATAACTACCACTGCTTTTCACAGAATTACCGGTTTTCGGAAACGAATCTGCCATACCCCCCATTGAATACGCACTCTTGTTCGATGCAGGCGTGACATTCTTTAGAGGAACATTGCTGTTACTCTTATTTTGTCCTAATTCTGGGCCAAGAAGATCGCCAAACAAATTAGGGTTCTTATTCACAATCCCAATATTATTACCCGAGGAGGCATTACTAGACGGAGCTGATGAAGTCCAGCTCTTGCCCATAATGTCTCCGACCATGGAGGTGGGGCCATTCAATGAGCCTGGTCGAGTTGATTGACTCGGGGTGGCAGGTTGGTGAGTCCAGGAGGGTTTGTTGGGTTGCCAAGATGGGGTCGAATTAGGCATTGAAAATGTAGAAGATGAATAGGAAGGGGTTGTTGTTTTGTTCTTTTGATCATTGAGAGATCGAGAATTGTTTGAGTGGAGACCCAGATCAAAATCGAAACCAGATTTATTAGATCTTTCATAATTCGAATTCATGTTTAAAGTTTTCGTCTTTCTTGTTGTAAAATTTACAGGAATTTGAAATTGGGGATTTGATATTATAAAAGGTAAATCAGTGTAGTGAAAGAAACTGAAATGATAGATCGAATGAATTGTAAGAGAGATTTGGGTCGCACCTGATAAGTGACTGCGATTTCGTGATCGGAATAGCCGGAGTTTAAGAGAGAGAGAGAGAGAGAGAGACGGAGGTTGTGGTACGACAGCTGAAGCTTACTATTGTTTGTGTATCAAATTTAGGATTTTTTTAGGACAGTGAGAATAGCGATACACTCTGTATTCCTCTTTTTCGCATGTAAATAGGAAAAAAATTTGTAACTTCACCTTTGAATATTTATTTTTTATTTATTTTTGGATTTTTAAAACTTTTTAAAGTACTAACATAAGAATATTAAATGCTGTACTCCCTCAATCATAAAAGTCTTGGCTGATTTTTTGTGCATATTTAAAAAGCGGATAAAATGATAAAATTATTCATATTTAAATTCTCATTTAATTATATATTTTTTTTACACATGACTAGTGATACTCCATAAATAAGCATAGAGAATAAAAAATATAATAATTAAAACTAGAAGTCAATTTTATAAAGGCTTAAATATAAATTACTAGCCTAAACTATTAATTTTTTTTCATTTCGGTGATTAAACTATCAATTTTTTCAATAAGGTCATTAAACTATAAATTTTTGCTCACTTTCATTAAATTAAACCTACCACGTCATAATTGATGACGTGACAACTTCAATTGAACTAAATTGGGAAAAAAAATTACTAATTTAATTATTTGATTGAAAAAAATTTAAAAGATCAATCACTAAAATGAAAAAAATATTAATAGTTTGGGCTAGTAATTTATATTTAAACCTTTTGTAAATAACAAAAAGAGGAATGTTAGAGGTTTCAAAATTTTAGCCTAAAAAATGTGTCGTCGTAATATTAGTTGAGTATATTTAATGTGCTTGGTTATGTTATAAATTATCATTTAAAAAATAAATAATGCTACAATAACAAAAAATTGTTACAAAATGTGTCAAGATTATAATTAGTTGATGCTCCACCATACACGGCGCGAGTACAATAATTATAATCAGTCCATGTTATACACATTATTTTGTTTAATGTTTTTGTATCTAATATTTTTTTAACTAAAGTACTATTGTTAAAAAATTCAAGACCACGTCATTCGAGACCCATTTAAGATTAAAATTTTGAGACTTCTAACATTATCCTAATAAACAAATATTTAACTTGCTCCAATGAAGTGTGTTGATGGTTAACACCGTGTTTGTGAGTTTGGAAAAAGAAGAAAAGAAAGGAATTTAAAATTTTGGGAGAATGAAAGAAATGAATTTTATTTTCTTCCATTATGTTTGTGAGTTTTGGAAGGAAATTTTAATTTAAAATAGTATATTACTATTTTATCCTTATGAGATTACATTTTAGAAATTATTATAGTATAAGAGTAATTTTGATAGTTTAGTTTGTAAGCCAAGTGTAAGCAAATTTCCTTCCAAATCTTTCCAACTTTGGAAGAAAATTTTAAAAAAATTTAGTTCCTCCTCTTTTCTTTTCTCTTCTCTAAAATTTTCAAAAAATACTCCTTTCGTTCCAAGATATAAGAATATTATAAACTATTTAAAAAATATTATTTATTGTAAAATTTATTATATATATATATATATATTTATTTATTTATTTTCTTTGCACACAAACAAACTAGCATTGCATAGAAATTAAGATGGAGCCCCTCATTGTCTTTTTAACAAAAGTCAAACTCATAGTAGCAAAAGGTGGTGGAGATACAAAAAGAGTCAAATATCAGTCTGGTTACAAGCATTTTTTACTAGCACATTATTATGCTAGAAAAAATAGAATGCTTATAACCTTTATGTCAACTTTTAGTTGCTAGCAAAAATAGAATGCTTACAACCTTTCGTGCCCTACACTGAATCATTTAAATAAATAATAAAAAAAATCCACAAAAACATATGCATCACTACCTTTTGGATGTTTTAAACACATTTCATGTATGTAAAGCTACTAAAGAAACATACTGGATTTAGGATACTATAAAGGAAGGACAAAAGGCAAGCACCCTAACAAACACTAAGCAGCAGCACTATAATTCCTGAAAAAACAGCTGCCATCTCTTATGGCTTCTCTCAAGCTACAAATTTTATGACAGCTATGTTCTATAAGTTTTGAGTCTATTTTTAGATGATTATGATAGTGTGAACATCCTTAAGCAACTCGGGTGAAACCTAGAGGAATAAGGAGAAATGATTCTGGAATAATCTGAAACTAGCATATACTCAGATGAAATGCATGATCAGTGCCGTTAATAGTAACATCAAGTGACACAAAACCAACCAGAACTAACAATAATGGAGGAAGGAAAAATATTTAGAAAATTTTCCAAAGAAGGATCTACATATTATTCACAATATTCCATTCATATAATAATTATGACAAGGTTCACATATTTCCTTTAAAACATGCTTGGCATAAAAAGGGACTAAAACTCAAAATCCATCATATAAGAAACTGCAGTACCCAATATTAGATCAATTTTTTCTTCTTTTTTCTTCTAATTGTTTGCAGGCTACTAATGAATTATCAGGCATTGGGCCCTTGAAATCCTCCCTGGTTCCAAGAGGAATCTCCACCACCATTTTGAGCCACAGTCTGGCCATTCACTGATGTTGGTTGTTGTATCGGCTCTCTCCGATCTTGGCCCCAGTCGTTTCTTCTCACCGGCTCTCCTCTATCAGTCTGCATGGTCTCTCGGCGCCTATCGTATCGAACACGAGGTCTTGACCTACTCGGCGGCCTATCATTATACCTATACTGTGGTCTATGGATGACTTTCCCATCAACAAACAGATCTCCTGTAATGTCATCAGTAAGCTCAACTATGTGAGATATACATTAAAGAGAACACGCGCTTCCAAGATCCAATTACAAAGAAAATCACAAGGGGGAATAACAACTCCGTGTATATATTCAAAATTATGGTAAGACCAACCTCCATAATCTTTATTAGGTACATCGATATATGAATCAGGCAAAACCCACAAAACACCTGGTAGGTCTGTTCACCACAAAAAGATTTAAAAGTATTAAGTAATCATAAGTTCACAACCAGAATAAAAAATACAATATTTGTATTGCTAACCCTAACAAATCAACACATCATTAACCAACATCTACAGCTAAGTGAGAGCTACGCTAACAAAGAAAGAAAAACTGTAACATAAAATCCAAATAATGTAAAAGGCACATCAAACTCTTTGAAAAAAAAGGCTACATTATTTGCTAATAAGAATAGTAGTAATATCATAATATGCAAACTTGTTAACCATCCTTTAATAATACAATACAGTCACTACATTACAACATTCTTAGCTGCAGAGTAAAACTAAAGCTTCATATGTCTTCCACATTCTTGGATGTTTGGCACGATAAAGAAAAAGCGTGCAAAAAAATTAACCTCAGTTTTTTTTCGTCTGGAAAATGACCTAGGATCATCTTCTGGCAAGTCAAAGCCTTTTCTATGAAAACCCAGATACAGTCACTAAACGTTCCAAAATTAGAAATTAGAAATACATTTCTAAAATGACCACTCAAGGAAAATTTTAATTTTTCAAATATATCCATAACATTGGCAAGAAGTAGTGGTTAAATCTACCATTCTACCTTGAATACAAGTATACAAGTAATGACAAGTTAGGAATTTCAAGTGACTTTAGTCTAAAGTGAAAATTAGAAATGTATCTCTACAACAACAATGTTGAACAGTTGAAACTATGAAATATGAAGAAAATCTAACTTTTCACTTTGTAGGAAAGCTCTTCAGAAATCAAAGCACCAAATCCAGTATATGTCGATGTACAAACAGAGTAGATCTTCTTTTTGGCCTCTTCCTCACTGAAACCCAATCAAACAACTTAAATTAACAAAAAAAATAAGAAAAAAAACTTCCACAACATCAAATATCAATATCATTAGCAAATAAAGAGAAAGTAGTGAGTAAAATACCTTCCAGTAACCGAAGCTAGGGTTTTGACATATGAGTTAATCATCTCTTCTTCTGAGGGTTTTGGATCCGAAGTGAACTCCATAACGATGAGCCAATGCTCATAATCGCAGCCATCAAGGAGTATTGTCTGCTTAGGCGGCCGGTTGCTCCAGTTCGGAGACGGGTCGTTCAGGGGAGAGTAACCCGGCCCGGTTGTCTTATACCGAACTGGGATTTGGGTTGTGCCCGAATCGAGCTGGGATATCTGATTAATAAGTGCAAATGACAAGCAAGAACCGGAGGAAATTGATGAAGATGATGGCTGAGAGAGAACGCGGGAAAGGAGAGAGGCTAATGTGCGCCGGGTAGTGAAGGTCGCCATAGCTGAGATCTGATCTTCCTGAGATGTTATAAGCTGGCCCGTCGATTTTTGTTCTTATGTAGTTACATAGGGTTTTCTGGTGCCAAACGACAACGTTTAAGTGCATTCATTCCATCGCTGAATGTGGATTTTGTTGATATTGTATTCCATTATTTAATATTTTTGCTTTTTTTGAGATTGTTTCTACTCCTCTAATATTTCAGTAATTAATAGAAAAAAACTTCTTAAAAATAATCAAGACTAAATTTTTTTTACGACCTGTATTTATATTTTATAGTATTTAGATCTTCCATAATTCGAATTCATGTTTAAAGTTTTCGTCTTTCTTGTTGTATTTAATTTACAGGAATTTGAAATTGGGGATTTGATATTAAATGATAGATAGAAGGAATTGTAAGAGAGATTTGGGTCGCACCTGATAAGTGACTGCGATTTCGTGATCGAAATAGCTGGAGTTTAAGAGAGATGGACGGAAACGGAGGTGGAGGTGGTGGTATGTATATAGATCGGTTTATGAACAGGTTTATAAATAGATTGGTCCGTTAACGGATCGGTCTGTCGGAGATCCTTTCCGTATATATATACACACGCAAACAGCTCGAACATGATCAAAAGATGATTAAAATATAGATGTTACAAATGTAATCTCATTTTCGAACCAATACAAACAATACGCATTTTTTTTAATCTCATTTTCCATAAGTGTATTATTAGTACATAATAATACCAGGGCTTGTGTTAGTACCATTAGTTGTGTACATTATGCTATCCTATTGACATTAAATTATTATTTTTATCTTTCTATTTAATTTTTTTAATTTTATAATATTTTAATTTTATTTCACATAATTACACAAATATCGTGTCTGCCATCCGGTGTATAGACGCACTGGCTATCTAAAAGAACCATTAACCCTTCACTCAACTTTAACTTTTCCTAAAACAAATGGAACCTACCGAACAAAAAAATTTATGTACCTACATATAAAATATGTGATTTACTAATCTACTTTTAGGGGCGCATTTTAATTAATTTTTTTGTTAAAGTTAAATAAATAAAATTTGAACTAATCATAATATTAAATAATCGTAATTGTTAATGTTAAGATCCGTCCACGCGCTCCAAAATTCAACAAAAATAATATTTACAAATTATAATAAATATTCATAATTCAAATTAAAAAAGAAATTTCAAATAAAAAATATTTAGATGCAATTTTAAAACTTATTTTGGTTATTTGTCATATTTTAATTTGAATGATTCTCCAAATGCTCAAAGTCTCAAACCAAATTTGATGTTTATATTTAAACAAAACCATAAATTGATTTTAAATTAAGCATAAACTAATTTTTGGTATTGTTTTTATAAGTTTCAAATAAGTTTTACTTGAAATAAGAAAAACAAACTATCCAAAATTTATACTCAGAATACCAAAAATTATACATGGTCCATTAGTTAGATGCAGAAAAATAAAGTAATTATAACAACTAGAAATGATCAGGGTAAATGCTCATAGTCATGTTCCATTATAAAAAAAGGCAAAATTATTGTAAGCTATTACAATAAAAGATAGAAACTCTACTCAACTAAAATGATCTTTTTTTCAATTAAAAATCAAACAACCCAAAAACAAAAACTCAATCAGACCAAACAAACAGTAACCACAGTTAACCAAATCAATACCAAAAATATATATTCAAACTTCAATCAAACAATCTTTCACAGTTCACACGCTGATGAACATTTAAAACCAAAAACTATATAAAAAATACTTCTAAGATTTCACCAAGATTTAAAACTAAGAAGATTTTTGTACTTGTATGTAGAATTGATTTATGAATTTTTTTTCACCCTTCAAATTTAACTCATATATTAATCTGCCTCCTTAAATTTATTAATTTACATATTTATCCTGCCCCTATATCTATAAAAATAAAAATTCCAACAGGGGCAGCTGCCCCTTAAGTACATCCGCCACTGTGACTACTTTCATATATTTTCTTATTTTTTTGAACTTCATATCTTGCCTGTTCATCAAGTATCAAAAGCATGAGAATCGACTACAAAAAAGGGTCATTGCTGACTGGCATTGTCGTCGCCAATGACTCATCTGCCGTCGGCAATGAGGTCATTGGCGACGGTTGTTCATTGGCGACGGCAACAACCGTCGCCACTCCCATCGCCAAACAGGTCGCCGACAAGAAGATCGATGACGATAGAGATGGCGACGACGAGGTTGATCACGACGACGGCGAGAGAAAGAGATGGAAAGAACAGTCGATCAGGAGAAATAAAGAAAGAAGAGTAAAGATTAAAAGCTGAAATTTGGGGATTAAATAAAACGTTATTCTCGACGGCAGTGCCCGTTGATATTGCGGCCGTCGAGAATGACTCAATATCGACAGCAGTGTCCGTCGCCAATGTTCTTTGCCCCGTCGACCTTCACTTTTGTCTCGCGCGCGAAATGGAAACTTGGCAATTGAGGTTTAAGGAGTCATTGCCCATAAGTATCATTAACGACGTCATAATCGTCGCCATTGAGGTCATTCTCGACGGTGTGATGCTCGTCGAAAATGGTCCCGTCGGCATGATTTTTTTGTAGTGATCAATCTTTGAAAAAAGAAATTAAATTACAAATACGATTTTTACTCGTAAAAATAAAAATAAAAAGATCATCCCGGACGTAAAAACATAAATTTTTTTTGTCATATATATTAATTGAATGAAATAATTTGCATTAATTGTGTATATACTAGGCAAGGCCAGGTTGTTGGGAAAATACGGTAGCCAATTAAAATTAGCTCCTAATGATGTGTAGATCGACAATGCCAAGTTAATATTTAGGCAGAAATGAATGAATTAAGAAGAAGGCGGGCAAGGTGGTGGAAATTGAATGCCAGCGTATCCCACTTTTGCATGCAAACAAGTAGAGCTGAGCCTCAGATTGTTGGCTTTCGGCTTCAGATTGATGTTCCTGAAATTTACATTTTCACAAGGAGCCCGTGGGCTGCAACTAAGACTCACTGCACGTGCCGATGATGCCGTCCCCTTAATATCTTGATAAATAACATCACTAATTTTCACAAGGGATGGCTGCATGCATGCATGTACAAATTAAATGAGAATTAGTTGAGAAAAAAATTAAAGAGAAGAAGTAATTAAATGATCTTATTTATATGTATGTATACGTACGTACACTACTAACCTTGTTGGATTTGGTGCCATAATTTTGGTCAATGATGATAGGATTCTGTACATTGTCCATGACAATATTGCTGAAAAGCATTCCTCCAGCTCTGCTCGGATCTGATCCCGGCCATGTCTTAATTCTAACACCATTTGTAGTTCCTATCAAAGTGCTGTTTTTCACGATGACTCCTCTCACGTCTAGTTCATTCGGTAGCTTCCCTAGACTTCCCACGCTATGTAAACATTAATACAAGGTCAATCAAATTAACACATACTACACGTAGTTAGATCAAGAGTATTAGTTGGATCATCTCGACCTAACCGGGGTATAAAATTTTGGTTTTAAAAAAATTTACGTACCTAATGCCGTGTCCAGGGCCACAGGTGACTTTATTGACAGTAACATTGATGGATCCTTGGCCGACGGAGATGCAATCGTCTCCGGTCTGAATGACAGTCTTTGAGACTTTGACGGTCTCGGATTTGCTAATGTGCATGCCATCGGTATTAGGACTATCTGCAGGGGCAGTGATATGAAGATTGCTAATCCTAAACACTTTGGTATTTGTAATATGCATGTGGAATCCCATGCTGTTCAATAAGTTGATCCCCTTAATTTTTGCATTCTGGACATTGTTGAAATATAGAGTCTGCACATTAATTCCAAAAAAGTTAATTAATTAATGGAAATATAGAGTTCTGCATCGTCACCCATATATATTAATATTATTGTCACTTAATCATAAACAAATTATGAGACAGTAAACTTGAAAGTTTTTGACTTTTAATAGTAATAATATGATAATAAAATTATGATATAAAGCTTACAGCCGGGAGATGAACGCAGCCAGAATTACCCTTACAGTCATTATATTTCCATACAGCCGGACCTTGACCGTCGAAGGTGCCTCCGCCGGTAACCAGCAAGCCGTTAACGGTGTCAAATGAAATCCACCACTTGTCAGTATATTCAGAAACATCGGGAACTGATTTAATGATTCCTTTAACTTGAAACGTTACGGGAAATGGGCTTTTACATGGGCCTTGAAATATGGTCTCTGAAAGTGTGAAAACACCTGGTGGAACAAAGACTGTTGCTTTCACAGGACTATCACATGCAGCTCTCCATGCTTTAACGAAAGCCTGATCGGTAGATATACAAATATATGGATCAATTTATTATAAGGCTATAATTAATTAATTACTTGTGCCTTAAATAATATTGATATAATTTGAATTCTATTTTTAATTCAGGGGCCATAATAGAATTAAGTTATACATAATTAATAATTTGAAACTTTTGCAATCATGCGTAATTATATAAACAATATCAATTTCTAATAGAAACCGTGAAAATTATGCCTGACCAAATTAAGCTATAGCTACGGGCAATAAAAAAAATATAAATAATATACGTGAATTGCATCATGTTTATTTAAAGTTAAAACATTATTTTGATAGCATCAATTTGCTCTAACAATATTGCTAATAGTACCCTATGATATATGATATATATAATGCTCAACTTTAATTTACCTGGGTGCTTATTTCTCTTTGGCCAAATTTGGCACCAAACTGCAAGACGTTATAAATAGTTCCAGGGTCTGCAGGAGCACCACCACCAGGTGGATGACGGCCACCCAGACCCTTGACCTTGCAAGAGGCCAAAACAAAACACAAAACAACAAGCTGAACAAAGGTACGGCCGGTTGTGCCAGCTTTTCTCGAGATGGCCATCGCCACAAACCTGGGCTAATCTGCACCAAATTAGTACCTATATAGTTTTCTATTTTTTGGTAGTTTAATTAATTAAAACTATATATTTTGCCCCTACCCGGAGCTTTATTTGATGTAAGGGTAAGAGCTTTCTTTTCATGGACTAGTTGTTTATACCTAATTAAATTTGAGTCAGAAAAGTATATAATATTTCCACCACTAATGCTATATATGGACTGCCCTAACTCTGCGCCTAATGCATGTCAAGCTTGGTGGTTGGCTTAATTTGGCTATGATTCTTTCTGTGTGCATGGCTTAATTCGCCCTAAATTTAGGGCTGGTCAATGTTTTTTCAAGGGGCTGGCTTTGTGCTCCACCTGAGGCTGGTGACTAACCAGTTGTCAACAATCATCAACAAGAGTATTTTTCCTATTCAATTAATTTAATTTCTCTCTTTTTCATCAAATATTTTTGCTGATTAACAATCATCCCGGCCCTATCGGCTAAAAATTGATCCAAGTCATGAGACTTGAACCACCAATCAAGTAGGCTACAGCCGCGCCATACCTAAAATTTAACAACATTTAAACAAATTCAAGTTATGAATTAAAGAGAACCGATATATAATGTGGTCTTAAGATTGGGGCGCCCTTGAAACTTTTAGAATTCAGGCAGTTCTCACCGTTATTGTGTGAGTTTGTATATTTTTTTCCTTTTCTTTTTGTGGACTTGTATCTCTCCTCCCCAGTGGGAGATTTTACTGTAATTTTCTTGCTGTTAATGCTACTTTGTTGATATTGTTCATTTGTATGAGAATTATGAAAGGGAGATATGTTGTTTTTTGTGTGTGATTGAGAGAGATTTAGAGAGAGAGAGAGAGAGAGACTGTAGAAGAGCTAACGTATTTCATATATTGCTATAGAAGATCAAGAGAGACATGAGGTACATGATATATCATTAGTACGCACTCCAACTTAACAAGTACTGAAAACGGGTTTAAATTATAGAAAACACTTCGATAGATAATATTAATTAATATATAGATTCATCTTTATTTCAACACCACAATATATATATATATATATATATATATATATATATATATATATATATATATTCTATACTAGAATATTACATATGCATGCGCATGCATGCTAGGTTAATTTTCTCGACTAGGAAGTACCACATGCATGAGAGCTAGCTAGCCTTAGCCAAAAAACATCCGGAAAAATCCTTTCTTAGGATATTCCCTAATGACCACCCCACCATATAATTTGGCAACCTCATTGCAATCCATAACGGCAACGCCGCCGGCTTTGCTAGGAGCAACTTGGGTAATTGCCCGATAGACGCCAGGTTTTTGATTATGCCGCGGAGGCTCTTGCTGAGCAAAGGTTCCTGATCCATTTGTCCTGGTGCAGTAGGCATCCAGCAAGCGGAACCCATCATTGCCGATCTTAAGAAGCCGCTCCTCCTGACGTGCCGCCATTTATATCAGAAAATGTGAAAACACGTAAATAATTAATAATTAACTATCGGTGTAGTTTCTTGATACAAATTAATTAAGATTAACAAATGAAAGTGGGTATTTATAGATTATATAGAATTTAAGCAACCTATCTAGCTAGCTTCTTTATTGATTAATGATTCCACCAAAGATATGTTTTGGGGGAAGTCATTAGTTAGGTACTTCGATCCTCGATGGTTCATGGCATATATGGATCTGATTCTTTAACCGGTAATTAAACTTTAGAATCAATTGATTAATTTATTTAGGTAATTAATTAGATATTCATGGTTGAACCAAAAAAAGGGCACATATAATCCATGGATCTTTTCCAACTTAACTTTCCATGCAAATGGATTGATATATATAATATACAGTTCATATCTTTCGAATCCATCCCAGGAGATATTTGCGTCAATAAATTAATTATTAACAAAAAAGTTTTATACTTCTCCTAGTCCATATGACACGATACTTCTCCTCGATAGTACTCTTCCATCATTTAGTTAATATATCTTGGCCCGAAAGGTTTAACACAAAAATATATTTGCTTTACAATTATTAATATTTATTCAACTTCCTTTGCATTTTGTTAATGCAAACAGTAAAATCTGTAAACTTGGAAAATTCAACCAATAATTTTCAAACCCCTTCATTCCAAAAGCCTCTAATATATCAAAGTTATTCATCCAAACACACCCTAATGAATCACATTCCTTCAAACTTAATTTAGGCATATATAGATTACAAAATTAAAGATCTTCCAAACTTCTGTATCTTTTTATTCTAATTATTTAATTTACCAAACAGATCGATGCTAAAGCGATATAGGGATCACCGCTTTTAACTTTTCCTTAGAAAGTTGCACGCAATTTTTAGGTACAACTCCATAACTTATTTATTAAACAAAATGCAATCACTCATTTATTTAATGAACAATGTTAGAGACAATTTATTCTATAACTATTTTATAATTTGCTGATATGACATACTCCACTTCAGTTTTTATATGAGGCCGAAGATTATATTGAAGCAATTTGTTCATCAATATGCTGAGATGGAGTATGCCATATAAGAAAATTGTAAAATAGTTGTATAATAAGTTGTGTCTCTAGCATTACTCTTATTTAATTAAGCATAATTTGAAAACACTAAATATGAGATGCATGCTAACCCAATTTATTATTCACCTCATGTGGTTCGAGGACCAATGAGAATCAGCCATCTCGTGATATATGTTAGATAACTATGAGTTATTTATTTATTAACATGATATTTAAGAAAGTACGTTGAATCCACAAATTTCCAGAAAGTCCATGAAAAACAAGATAAATTCCATTATTTTGTTTTTGGTCGTTGAAGTATATGAATTAAGTGATATACACCTGACCATCTATATCTAAGTTATGTACCTTATAGAGGTGAAATGGCTCTTTCTAAACATTTCACTTCATTTTGTCACTTTATTTTAAGCATTTTTCAAATAAATGTTGGTAATAATTTTTTCTTGTAACAATTATATTTTGAAATTTTAATTTATGGTGAAAGGAAATAAATTAATTGAACCAAATTACGTCTAAATTTGTCTTAGTGAAACCTAGTATGCAAAAAAAGAAAAAAAACTAAAATATGGAATTAAGTGTACAAAAATAAATGCTTGAGCAGTTTTTAATCTTGAAGTAACAATATATATCATAAGATATTGTATGTATATGCTTCTCGAATTAAAGCCCAATTCACTAACTAGCTAGATAGCTGTATACATATATAGCCCCTCTCCAACTTGGTCCATATAAAATTAAGTAAAAAAGCCAGTTATCATAATATTTGGCTATCATTAATCTACACTAGAAGAAAAATGAGTATAATATTCGCACCGGTTGGAGAGGAAATTATAATATTCCGTACGTCTCATCCACTATTTTAAGCAGATGTATTACTGTCATGCATGTCATTTTTATCTATTTATATAATAAACGAGTAACGTAGTTGAGTTGTCATTCTTATTTATTTACATATATAATAAACGAGTGAGACAATAGATTATATAGAAATTTGGACTCACTGCAGAGATAATTATACTGCAAAATTACTACAGAAATTTAAAACTAACAGATTATATATATATATATATATATATATATATATATATATATATATATATATATCATGAGTTTTGCAACGTTTATAACACACAGTTCTATACTAGCCTTAAGCTACAAGACTGGCTTGATTTATAACAGACATGCAGTTCTATCTATAGTAGCCTTTAAGCTACAGCCTACAAGACAGACTTGATTGAACGAAGATCTAGTACTAGTGGATAATTTAACTTAAGTAAAATACTAGCTTAATTATTCTACAGACAACACATATATGGAAGAACCTAATTCCAGATTAAGGCATATAACGCATGGGGGGTTTCTTGGTGTTGGGATATTCCGCAACCACGGTGCCACCATAGACCTTTGCTGCCTCGTAGCAATCGATACGTAGTACTGTCTCCTTGGCTTCTGGAACAGGAACAATCACCTGAACAACATTATCATGAGATTTTGGTGGCTGATACCGAAACTTATGTGTATATATATTGCTGCTGCTGCTTTGATCCGCCCTTTTGTCGAAAGTACTCATCCAACATCGCAAACCCTTCTGAGCCAGCCTTCATAAGGTTTGACGACTTACTTGGTGCCATTTCTAAGTAGCTAGTATAGTAATAATCTAACTATGCAATAAAAAATGGCTTGTTTGTCTTTGTTTTTGGTCCAGATTTAAATTTAAAATGTAAGGGATTGTAACATTATGCTGACAGAAGAGACAGAGCACATTTTAAATCTGAACCATAAAATGAAGAGTGAAATAGAGAGGATCCTAGTCCTTTATTTATATAGAAGGTTTTGTAGTCTATGAGAGAGAGAGAGAGAGTTAAAGGCCAATAATTTATTTTCCATATACTTTCGAGATGATTCCTTCTAGATAAAAAGGTATAGAGCTCAAGCCTAATTCACAATTAAATTAAAAAGAATAAAGTGGCCGGGAAGATGAGTCCGAAACCTCATCACATGCAAGATGCAACCATGCACTTGCAGGGTCAAGAAATCTGATGATACAATAGTGACGTACCATTGCTGATGCATGCATGAGAATCGAAATTATTATTTAGGCATATGAAAACTAGTGGATATAGATTGAAACTTGATATTTTCATAAATAAATTAATTAATATTTTTACATGATTTCTTTCTCTTAATACACATTTAGTGACATAAATATTATATTTAACGATAAAATAAAATTCGTTACGAGTAATTGTGTTGCTGAAAGCATCGAATTTAAAGTAATATTTGTGTCATTTAATGTGTATTAGGAGAAATTGAAGGATACAAGAATTCTAATTGTCTAATCTCATGCATGTGTTAACTTAGATAATTCAATTATATATGAAAGCATCTGCTCATCAGGATCACCTTATCCTAGATCATTCTAATTTCTAAGAAATTTATTTTGAAAGTATAATAACAAAAAGGAATTAATGTATGTTCTTTGAAATCCACTTCGTAAATATCCCTACTTTTGGCATCTACAATAATACTGATGAGTACTGTTATTTTATCTTTCTGTTAATAAGAGTTTAACTTTTATGCGAACACCAATATTTATAGTAATTAATATAGATCTATGTAATATACAAAGTTTATTTTTTGCGGTAGGTTCATTTATTAACGTTAAGAAGAAATAAGTAAACATATCACTTCTATTAAAATATATGGGACTATAATGCATAAATCTTTCGAATAGTTGATAAATTGAGAAATATAAAAATGCTAATTAAAAGATTTATCTCAGTGTGTTTCATGAGAGAGGGATAACTCAATTTCATTTCTAGATTTATTTTTTGTTTAATTTTTTCAAATTAATGCCCAAGTAAACATTGGATTAACTACCAAGTTATTGTTATTAAGGATACATAATGGAATAAATTACCTCCTTAATATTTACAAATTTTGTAAGTAAAATTCTTTTTATTACGTAGGGAGTATTTAATCCCCCGCCGCCACCGCCCCCGCCCCCCGCGTGTATATATAAGGTAATGAAATATCTAAAGGTCCTTGAACTAATAATATATTTTCAGTCCTTGAACTGATAATATATATTCGGTCCTTACTGAATCCAATTCCTTGCTGACCCTTCCTCTTTCCTTCTATTATGGTATATATTCCGTCTAGTATTAATGCTCTTCGAAACAACTATTTTCGTTCATTGAATTGGAAAAGGTATCGGGTGGATGGATTACTGGTCTAACTAGTGATCGAACCGTTATTGACCCAGTGACGTCATTAATATATAAAAATATATATTATTAGTAATTAATAAAATTTTTAAAATTCTCATTTTTTATGAACTAAAACATAATAAAGATGAGTTACAATATTAATAAAAATGGTTAATTTAAATATTAATTTTTTTTGGTAAAAAATAAATAAATTAAAAACCAAGTGATCAATTGGGTCAATTAACCAGATTTATCGGTTGGACCGATGATTAACGGGCCAATCCGGATTTTGACTAAAATCGGATCATTCGTCCAAATCGGACCACTTCCAATTTTTACCGGTACGATTGTCAATCCGGTCCGGATTTTAAAACACTGTGTTAAGGATCTTAAGGCTTGCAATTTGCATGTGCTCCAATGTAAACATATGATGGTTACAACTTTGTTTTCTGTTTTTTTCCTAATAGCAGTGTTCTGTCTTTTGTACCTTTTAATTATATTGAAGCTCTAGTATTAATGATAACAAGCTTATATTATTTCTTTATAAAATTTTGCTCGTGTACTTATTGTGGATAATTAAAATTAATATTTGAGATTGTTTAGATTATATATACTTACTTTTATTTATGTTTGTATTTGCGGTGAGAATTTATTACCGTAGTTGATGCTAAAAAGAGATATGATTGTTATCGATCTAGAAGGACAACGAAGATTCGATATGGTTTTGTTATATACCTTAATATTTACTAAATTACTTTAAATTAATTATGATTGTCATATTTTAGGGGATGAATTATTTTAAATGATGTAATATTATTTTAAATTATGGTATGAATTTAGGATGATGTATTGTGATGTGAATGACATTAAATGATATATATAATTTTTTTATGTTGTATTATGTTTGTTGTGTATCATTAATTTTTTTTTAATTTAAAAAGGCTATAGTGACGGTCAAGACCGTTGCTATATCATGCAGATATTCACCAAAAATTCATATAGCGATGGTCAGGACCGTCGTGCCAAAAATTCATATAGCGACGGTCGGGACCGTCTTTATTGATATATACTGGCCGTCGATAAAAACCTTCTAGCGCATTTTTGGTCTAGTTTTTAGTTACTATCCGACCGTCGATATAGATATATAGTACCTTCGATATATATATTAGCGATGGCAGTTAAGGTGAGGGTCAGCGACCGTTGCTATAGCCTTTAGAGAAGGTCTTTTAGCCTTTAGGGTATAATATATCACAAGTGAGTTAAAGTCCCACATATGCTGAAAGATTATTATAACATCACAAATGAGTTAAAATCTCACATATGCTGAAAGATTTAAATACATGCATGGATCCACGACCCAATGACTTAAATTTTTAGATTAGGTTGGGTTCCAAACATGTATATACATATATGTTAATATCTTGTATACGCGCATTTGAAGCGCGGGCGCCCTGATTCTTCCCAACAATAATTTTTTTCTTCGAATATATATAACCAACTTCTATGATTTTTTTTGTCAATTTGTAAAATTTTAAAATCCAAATTTGAGGTGAATTTATGCTTTTTTATTAAAGAAATAGTTAATTTTTTTTAAACTATTTACAAAGTATTATTACATTCAAAATTATTATATTAAAAAATACTCGTATCAAATTTAAATTTATGAACAACAATTTATTAATATTTATGTTAAATGGGATTCCGAGTATAAATTTAAAGTAAGTTGATCACATGATGTGTTGGATTGATGATAGTTACTAATGGGTGGTTTAGATTAGAGGTGGCAAATGAGTTGATTAAATGGGTATTAATGAGTTGGGTTACTAATAGACAATTTTAAATAAGTTATAAATAAATAATTTTAAATAAATATGGATAAATCCCATCTAACTCATTTATTTATGACTCAGCTTGGAAAAAACTGCAGCTAGCTATAACTTCAAACCTCTGATTCTTTCATCCCTCAAACTCTGACAACATTAACTAAAAATAATTTACTTTCCAATGCAGATCAAAAACCAAGATTTTACATTTACAGTGAGTATATATATATACACAAATATATATATATATATATTCCTCAAATCAATTTCATATATATGTATATCATGAATAAAGCTTTACTTTTGAATTTGATTTTAATTGAATTTTTGATTATGATATTGACTATTTAATGGACGAATCTTCGGATGAGTGAGATAAAGAGAGAGCAATTCATTTATCCATCTAATAATTTCAATTTTACATTATCCGATTGATGAATGACCCACAAATATATCCATCTAACCTATTTATTTATTATTATTCATTTAATTCAATTCATTTAAAATTCATCAAGATAAATAAATAATTTTATCCATTTAATTATGAGTTAGTAAACAAGTTAATGGGTTGGTGGAAAATTTTGCCACCCCTAGTATAGACGGTGGGGTGATAAGATCCATCTATGATTTCCATAACTTTGCACAGCAAAATGGAGCTAGATCATATGATCCATTCCCCCACTATTGTCACATACAAAGCAAGTTCCGTATAAGAGCTTTATTTTGACCTTTTGGGGTTAATATATATATATATATATATATATATATATATATATATATATATATATATATATGAGTTTATTTAATTTTTATCAATATAATCATAATTATTATAAATTATTTAAAATAATATGAAATATTAATTGTTAGAAGTTAGGAAAATGATTGAGGCATTACATGTTGATTTTTTAATTGTGCGTTATATAGATAAATTTAATTAATAATATTTTTGTACGATATATTTAATATAGTGGGTCAATTCTATAATCCTATCCAATCACATATATTAATATACATCGTCATCAAAATTTGACTAAAATATTTTACAATATATAACATGACTCTAAAAGTTAAGTAGCTTAAAGGCGGACCCTTCCGGTTTGAAGGAAACAGAAAGGAAAATATATTCTTTGAAATGCCCCTCATATATAATAAATGGATAAATATCCCTTGGCATCTTCACTAACAAAAAGGAAAATACATTCTTTGAAATGCACCTAATAATAAATGGATAAGTTTTTTTTTTGGGCGTGGGTACATTGAATTAGTTGAGAAAATTAAACTAATTCTTTTAAAATTTTACTTAATAGATTTAACTCATAGTGTATAACAAATATGACATAACTAAAAATTCGTTTATAGATTTGTTTTCATTTGATTTCTGGAAATGCCTAAAAAAATATCCAATTTTATTTTTTACTAGTATTTTTTTGTAAAATTATCAAAATATATGGTCTAGGCTCTTACATGTATTTTCCCATCTTATACACCCTTCCCTTGACAGTCCAAACACACCCTCAATAGATTTCGATCTATTCCAACAAATTTTAGGCATATGTCACAAAAAAAAAAAAAAAAAAAAAAGATCCTCCAAACTTCAGCTGTACCCTTTAATTTTAATATAATTGTTTAATTTTAACAGATACGAAAGCAATAGAGCTAGGGATTGCCGCTTTTAACCATTCTATAAAATGTTTACCGCAATTAATCATTCTGTTAGGCATAGTTTGAATTTAATAACACACGTACTAAAGATAAGATGCTAGCCCAACTTATGATTC
The DNA here is from genome assembly GCA_020205555.1 of Panax stipuleanatus. Lineage (NCBI taxonomy): Eukaryota > Viridiplantae > Streptophyta > Magnoliopsida > Apiales > Araliaceae > Panax > Panax stipuleanatus. The sequence continues at coordinate 10,877,915 of CM035126.1, forward strand.
ACTTCGTGACTCATGTGGATTCCCAAGAGATATTTGTATAATTAATAACAGGAAAATGGTATATATGTCAAAAAAACATTTGACGAAGTTAGATTACGATCAACGTGTAAGTGTATATAATAAGATAAAATAAGTTAAAGTTGAATCTTTCTTAATTCCTACCTGTCTAGTAATCATAATTCGGCTGAAAGTATAGCAGGACTCGTAATAAAATAACCAAAAAAAAAACTGTTGCTTAAAGCTTAAAAAATAGAATAACAAATCTTTCATACATATATATGGAAGAATTGTTTACTTAAAATTATATAAGGATTGATCAGTGGCCTCAGAGCATTAACAACAGTTTTACTAATCAACTCTTTATCCTCAATTTTGAAAAATACATCAACAAATCATTATCCAACAGTTTTCTTATCTTTATTTTACTCTATATTTTAATCCCTATATAGGATTTTACTCCCCAGTGTGAGATAGTCAAAAGACCATTGTCTATATATACAAAATGACATTTCACACCCTCATTTAAGTGGACAACTCATCAATCATACGCATCTTGAAATTTTTTTACTATTTCATTTTAAAATTATAAACTTAATATTGACATATTTTAAAAAACTAATTTCAAACGTATTCAAATTTAAAATTGATATAAATTTATTTAATTTATGTCAATATAATTATAAATATTATAAAAGTACTATTAATTATAAAATTTATTATTTTCAAAATTTAAATGAATCATATTAAATTTAAATTTAAAAATATCACAAATTAATTTTTTAAAAGTTAATATTGATCTTATGTACATTTGCAACTACAATCCATTCAATACTCACTCCATAAATTATTTAAAATTTAAAATAAAATAAAAATTATTTTATAATGGAATATAATTGATAAATTATACTCTCTCTTTTATAAATTATAAGATTATTATTAATTTGATGTTTTGACTGTTGGAACTTTTAACTTTTAAATTTCAAATTTCATTATTTAAGAAATCAATATAAGGAACATGTTGGGTACATAGTGAAAAATTAAATCCTTATTTTGCAGAATAACCCAATAGCACTCCAGAGTAGAAATAAAGATAAGAAAACTATTGTAAATGCTCTGATAGATCGAGTCTTTGATTTAATTATCACATTGCCTAATTTGTTTCTTATATAATGCATATTTCCTTTTCTTATATCTACATCATTCCCATAGCAATAACACAAAAATATATTTGCTTATTATTAACATTTATTCCAACTTGATTTGCACTTTGTAAATGAGCATAAGTAAAATTTGTAAACTTGGAATTTTCAACCAATAATTTTCAAACCGCTTCATTCCAAAAGCCTCTAATATTTCAAAAATATTCATCCAAACGCACCCTAATGAATCATACTCCAACAAACTTAATAGTTAAGTATAACTCCATAACTTATTTATTAAACAAACTGCAACTAACCCAATTTATGATTCATGCACCTCATGTGGTTCGACCAATGAGAATCAGCCATCTCATGATATATGTATATATATATATATATATATATATATGTATGTATGTATGTATGTATGTATGTATGTATGTATGTCGGATAACTATGAGTTCTTTATTTATTGATTTGATCATTAAATATATGTTAAATCCGGCCCCAAATTAATTTCCAGAAAGTCCATGAATAACAAGATAAAAGAAATTCCATTGTTTTATTTTATTTTTGTTCGTTGAAGTATATGAAACAAACAAGTGATACCTGACCAGATTTCTAAGTTATGTACCTCACGGGTGAAATGGCTCTTTCTAAACATTTCACTTCATTTTGTCACTTTATTTTATGCATTTTTCAAAGAAATATTATTGACAATTTTTTCTTCTAATTAACAATTTTTTATTTGAAATTTTAATTTATAGCGAAAGGAAATAAATTAATTGAACCAAATTATGTATAATTTGTCTTAGTGAAACCCTAGTTTGCAACAAAAATAAACTAAACTATGGAAGTACAAAAATAAAGATTAAAATACAGTGACACTCCCTCTAGATAACTATAATAACACACATCCCCTCTAATTTTTTAAGTAACAGTTAGTATCCCTACAAGTTTTTAAGATTGACTAAATAAATAAAGTTACATAGTTACCCTTGTAAGTTATCAAATTTTAATTTCTAAAGAATATATATATATATATATATATATATATATATGTGTGTGTGTTTAATTATCTTTTTTTTTAATAAATACATTTTAATAATTTTCTTTATAATTAAGACGTACTATCTCATTTAAATTGTTGGCAACTTATAAAAAAAACTAATTTAGTTTAATTAACACATATTTTTTGATAAGTGATACAAATATTAAAAATTTTAAATTAAATTATTAATGGAGTTATTCTAATTAGAGTGATTGAGTATGTTGATAGTTTAGTTTTTGGTGTTTAACAACAAAAAATATTATTTGAATTCTTAGTTTTATATTATGATTTTATATGTTAAATTTTCTTGAGTATATGTAAAAAATTGGGATGTTTATGATTTTGATTACATTTTTTTAGTATACAGTTGACGTTATTTTTGTGTAATGTTAAATAAAAGAAAATATAATAACATTTATTACTATCTCTATTTTGTAAAAAGATTTTTCTTTTAATATATTTTTTTGAGTAATAACATTTGTCATTTTTACTATAAATAATTATGCTCAAGTGTGACTTATGTTTAGTTTACTATATGAGAAAAATAATTAATATAATTTTTAATACTTTTTTTATATGAACAATAAGATTTGTTTTGTAGTAATAAGTTTGTTTTACATAAATTTTAATATTTGGAAAAAATAATTATAATTTTATTGTTTTAATTTGTAATTTTTATGGGTATTAAAATTTTACTTTTTAATTACAAAAAATATATTTGAATATTTATCACGTAAATTTTAATTTTTGAGAAATTTAATTAGCAAAAATTGTATGACTTTATTTTCCTAATAAAATGAATATTTTTTTTTGACATTTATGTTATTTATTGCACAAGTTCATAATTTAATTAATTAGATCAAGTAAAGTAAAAATTATAATATACAAATTTATATTTAGTGGAGAAATTAAACATTATAACTTGAAGGGTGTATTAGACATTATATTAAAAATATTTTTGAATATTAGTTGGTCAACCACACTAGGGGTGCTAGTGAGTGTTACATATTGTAGACTAGAGGAGTATTGACTGTTATTTAAAAAGCTAGAGAAATTGTGAGTGCTATTATAATTATCTACGAGAGGTGTGAGTGTATTTTACTCAAAAATAAATGTTTGAGCAGGTTTTAATCCTGAACGATATTAATGTTATAGTAATTCATAGGATATTGTATGTATATGTCTAGCTGTATAGCCCCTCTCCAACGTGGTCCGTTTAAAATTAAGTAAAAATCCAGTTATCATTTTTGGCTATACCTTAATAAATGAGTATATAAATTAATATAAATTAGTTATAAAGTTGACTGTTGAAACAGTGCTATGAGCAACCGGTTTACGGATGATTTTCCATATATATATATATATATATATATATATATATATATATATTATTTTTTTTGCAAAAGGCAAATGAACTTTTATTATTGAAAATCCTTAATCTAAAAGCTATGGATTAAGGATTAAAACTAGTTCAATACATCACAAACTGAACTTTCTTAAATATAATTGGTATTTTTACAAGTAAATTTGATAATTCCACAAATTATTTCTCACATGAATAATAAGCAAGGTCTACCTCATATGATAGAAAATTTTATAAAATGATCAAATTTATTTATAAAAATATCAATTCTCTTCTTAAAAACCAATTACAAGCTCCTCCATATTTGGGAGAAGAAAATAAACACAAATCCAAGAACACATATTTCTGCAAATGACTATATATAGTACTAACATACACACCCCTGTCGGAGAGGAAGTTATAATATTCCGTCTCATCCATTATATTAGCGGATGCATTAATGTCATGTCATTATTATCTATCAATCAATAGAGTATAGAACAAGCCAAGAGATACAAGGGTAATTTAGTTGATCTTAATTATATATACATAAATGCATAAATCTGATAATAAATAAAAGCAAAATCATAAAAAATATTAATGTCATATATATATATATATAATAATCTAAAATATAAATTACAACTGAATTATTTTAATATATAAAAAAGTGTTTCCCACGTGTTCCAAACTTGTTTACATAATAAACGAATGAGACAATAGACTATTCGGTAGTTAAACAGAAAAAATGGAGTCGAAATTTTAAAACTAGTAAGAATATTTTATATATTATGACTGTATGAGGTGTGCAACATTTATACCACACGTACGGTTCTATAGTAGCCTTAAGCTACAAAAACGACTTGATTTATAACACACATGCAGTTCTGTAGTAGCCTTTAAGCTACAAGACTGACTTGATTGCACACAGATCTAGTAAGAGTGGATATTTTAAGTTACAAGAGGTAGGGGTAGCTTAATTACTTATTCTACACACAACATGATAATAATATAAAGTACTAGGTGATATATATATATATATATATATATATATATATATATATGATTTGAGAGCCTAATATATTTATTCTAAATATTAAGGCATATAACGCATGGGAGGTTTGTTGGTGTTGGAATATTCCGCAACCACGGTGCCACCATAGATCTTTGCTGCCTCGTAGCAATCGATACGTAGTACTGTCTCCTTGGCTTCTGGAACAGGAACAATCACCTGAACAACATGGGGTTTTGGCTGATGTCGAAGCTTATGCATATATTGCTGCTGCTGCTGCTGCTGCTGCTGAGGAGGAGGAGGCGGCGGCTTCTTTGATCCGCCCTTTTGTCGAAAGTAGTCATCCAACATCGCAAATCCTTCTGTGCCAGCCTTCATAAGATTTGACGACTTACTTGGTGCCATTTCTATATATGTAGCTAATTAATCTAAGTGTATATGCAATAAAAAGTGATTTGTTTGTTTGTTAATTTGGTGCATGTATTGGTATAGCTTGAATCCCTTAAATAAGGTTTTGTAGTCTATGAGAGAGAGAGAGAGAGAGAGAGGCCTATAATTAATTTAAAAATTCCATCTACTTTTGAGATGATTCCTTCTAGATCATAAAAAGGTACGGAGCTCAAGCTTCGCAATAAATTAAAAAGAATGAAGTGGGAAGATGAGTCCGAAACCTCATCACATGCAACTGTGCAGGATCAAGAAATCTGATGCTACAAGAAGATCAGTGACGTACAATGCTGATGCATGCAATTAAGAGAATCTAAATTAATTACTCCATTATTTAAGCCCATGGAAAGCACAGTACTGAAATTTCACAAATAAAATTGATATTTTTATAAGAATTTTTCACATTAACAATAAATAGGATCAATATTTATGTGAGTAAACTCTTGTGAGGATATATGAAAGGACATATTTGGTTTAAAATTCATATAAATACTCGAGTGACTTCTCCAACAATGATATATCAGTTTTACAATTTTTCTCAATACATATTCAGCAACACATATATTACATTAGCGACAAAACAAAATTCATTGCAACAATTAGTGGCACAATAAAATGTTATCGCAAGTAATTGTACGTGTTACTGAAAGTGTCGTTAATTAAAAAAATAATATGCATGTCGCTAAGTGTATATTAAGAGAAATTGAAGAATACATGAATTCTAATGATCCGTCTAGCTAATCTTATGCATATGTTAACTTAGAGAATTCAATTATGCACCTTATCCTTGACCATACTAATTTCTATGAAATTTATTTTGCGAGTGTAAACAACAAATAAAGAATAATATTAGCATTCTTAATTAGAAACACAACAAATTCAGGTTGCTCAATACATAGTCGTACGGATATCTACGCGCTACAATCTATCTAATGAGATCGATAATCTTGATTAACTTAGTTTAATTGCTTCGTCCTATTAAATATATCCATTGCCATGCCATATAATTGATCAGATTCCAAACATGTGGAATATTTTAATACTTTCATGTATCCGATATCGATAAAGATATGTCGTAGAGATTTGGGAAACAGAAATGTAAGACCCCAATTTTTATGAATAAAGATTTAATTTTTTTTTTATATTATTTTGAAATAGTAAGGTGTTGATTTGATAAATGTGAAAAGTTATGAGTGAAATGTGCAAATATTTCAAAATAAACAAGTGGTTATAAAATATTCATTGTTGTCGGGGAATATTCGTACGACGACGCAGCTATTTGTGGGTTCCACAACGGAATAACTGTCGGATATAGAAAGCGACAGAAATAACCTTTTTATAAAATAACGGCGTAGTTGTTACCATTAGTACTGTTGAAATACCCGGTGGTTAAAATACAGTAATACGCGGTGTTGCACAGTAGCTCACGGTATTTCACGGTATTTTGAATTATTGATTCTTACGTAAGAAGTCACTACTCAATTATTGTTACAGTAATTACTGTTCAATATTTTATATTATTGATTCAATAATTGCATGATATTTTAATGGTTCAATAATTGCTACGTTGATATTTCATATCAATAATTGCTACGTTGCTATGATCGATTCAATAATTGCTACCGTTGATATTTTGTATTATTGATTCAATAATTGTCATTGCACAGTATTTCACATTATCAACTCAATAATTCATATTATTTGAATAATATTATTAGATAGCATTATTGACAATGTCTAAGGATGTTCTGTCTAGGAGGGGTTATTTAATTGCGCGCCAGTAAGGAAAAGTCTTTATCGGAAGGCCCCCTCTTTCCTAGGAACGACCTGATTGTCAATATTGTAGTTCTGTAATATTATTTATGAATAATTAATTATTAATTTATATGATAAGAAAATATTTATTTTGTGGATATAAAAGAAGGAATTAGTGCTGATGTGTTTTTATCAGTATTTTGGTGTGAAAAATCATCCGTTTATGAAATTCGGATAATTTATGTTTGGAATTTGAAAAAACTTCCTTCTACAAAGTTGTAGAGAATTAAATTTTCTATGAAAAGGACATAGAATTTGTATTTTCTGACAAAAGGGCTATTTAAATTATTGAAGTTTCAGAAAATAAATATTTTTTTAATAGGAGGTGGGCCCCACCGGCGGCTGGTGGCTGATGGCTTTTGGCTGAGGCGGCTGGAATTTTAAAAAAATAAATAAATATTATTTTATTAAAAAAGTCTACATTGACATCCTAAGCTTTTCCTATAAATAGGGTGCTTATGTTAGAATTGAAAATCACACCAGAATCAGAAGTTTTCCCTCTCTATAATATCGAGCGTATTTTTATGAGTATTTAGATACTTTGAGTGTTACTATTCAGTGCAAGTTTCCTTCGGTATTATAACCGATATTCCAGCTAGAAGTACTATTATTTTGAGGTACTGGATGTTATTTTTTTTCATAAATGATGTTATTCTTTTCAATATCATTATACCAAAATATTATCATGGATTTTATTATGAAATTCTTACTTTTTTCGTCGGAGTTACTATTCACGTATATGGCACTATTCACGTATACAACACTATTCACGAAAAAATTAAATTTTCTTCTATATGTCCAAGTTGCTTGCTAAAGTTCTTATCTTTGATTGGATCTAAGTTTTGAGCTTTATTCTTGAATTTTGCTCCACAAAGTATTATTATAGAATATTTTTGAACTTGAATACACTAAAATACGAATCCTTAATCTTGTCCTTTATTTCACTGGATTCGTAATTTATATTATTTTTCATCATCCTCAGTCCTAAAAGGTGATATAACTGAATATCTTTGGCCTGTAGAGCAAAGATGAATGATTACCTGATGAATATCTTTGGCCGTAGTGCAAAGATGACAGGTGTTGAGATGAATATGACCACTGGTGATTCAAAGGAATATCTTTGGCCCGTAGTGTAAAGATGAATATTTGATTTGAGATGTATATTGATTGATATTACATGGATAAAATATTGATAATGGACTTTTAAATCATAGAAGATAGTAGACTTTATTCTCTACTTAACTCTTCTAATGAATTGTTATTTTCGCTGCGAATATTGATCTAAAACTTGTAGTCCATAATATTTTATCTGAATTGTTAAAGACTAACGATAATTTATTTTTCATTATCTTAGTCATAATATTCTTTACTGGGCTAGTTGAGCTCACCCTTTTAATCTATTATCCTCTTCAGGAAGTGAGAATATTGCGAGAACTAGTCGGAGGACAGAGTGATGGTCCGAGTTAGAGCAGTAGTAGTCCTCACTATTTCTGATAAATAGTGTGATAATAATTGTAATGAGGACTTAGTTTGAATATTAATATTTTCTACATATTTGAATTGACACTCACAGTTGTGTGGTCGTATTTTGTACGACCGTGTGATATAAAAATTTGTATTTAAATTCTGTACTATGTATTTGATGACTCAGAATAAATTGAATTGACTGGACCTATTCTGGGGGCGTCACACAAAGGAAAGGTGTTGTTTGAAATCTGTCCCCTTTGTAAATATCCCTACTTTTGTCATCTACTAAGACTCTTTTTTTTATCTTTATGTTAATAAGAGTTTAAATATTACTACTACATATATTTGAACACCAATTATGGTAATTAATATGGGCTATATGTAATATACAAATTTTATTTTTGGCAATAGGTACATTTATTATAGACGTTGAGAGAAATAAGTAAATACTCCATTCATTTCTTAATATAAATCGTTTTAGGAAAAAAAATTTGTTTCCTTAATATAAGTCATTTGAGAATTTCAAGTAAACATTAATTGTTTAATTTTCAATATTACCCTAAGTATTAAATATAACTTTGGTTCTCTCATAATTTTTTTTCAATAAATAACATTCTCTTTCAAATAATTGATATATAGATCTGTTTAGATAAAATATTTAACTCATATATAGTCAGTCGATCATGAGAGAGGCATAACTCAATTTCATTCCTAGATTTATTTTTTGTTTAATTAAGAAAAATTAATGCCTAATTAAACATATCATTTAATTGCATGCTTAAGATGTTGAATTAATACATGCAATAGCTAGATGATATCTGTTTGCCTCTTAATATCTCTTAACAGCTTCATATCTGATTCGATAAAAGGGTAAATTAAGTTGTTTGGTAAAATTGTGTTTGCCTCTTATCGTGATCTTAATCGGTAAGAGAAAGATATAAATCTAAATCATTAAGAGGGTAAAGTTGTTTGATTAATAGTTTTTCTATACATACTATACAATTATAATAATTGTACCAATTAAAATTAAATAAATTCACATCAATTTAAAATTTAATATACTGACGTTTGACTTTAAAAAAATTAAATTGTATATCTAATTTTGAAATAAGGAAAGTATTAACTAACTTCTAAGAACTTTAATTTATACATATAAAAACTAAAGTAATTAAGTTTCTATGCTGACAGAATACGTGTAAGAGATATTTACACTAAAGCAACAATATTGTGATGCGAAACATATGGTTGTACAAGATTTCATTCAAGCAGGTAATTAATTAATAGTTTTATCTCTACATGCTACAAATCTATAGAATTTTTTTAAAGAATAAATTATATACGAATGACCTGCAAAATTAGAGTTTACACTATTCAATTCAATAACAACAACAATGCAGGGAGTTTAAGAGAAAATCAAGTGATTAATTTGAAATTCAATATGATGAGCTAAAAAATGTTACTGTGTTAAATATATAGTAAACACAAAATCTGTTAATACAATTCAAATACTTTGATTTTCTCTTAAATTTCCTACGTGACATCATGTTGTTATTAGAGGGTATAAAACTCTAGTTTCACGTACGTGTCATTCGTATATAATTATTCTCGTTATTTTATCAGGTTTTTTTTATCAAATCCAAAATCATACAGATTGTGACAAATCCAAAAAATATGAATAAGGCCAGAAAAAATCATAGATTTGAAGAAAAAAAAACTTACTATTTTTACTACACGATAAATGATCAAAACCTGATTTCAAATATTATCATCATCACTTGTAAACCCTCAAATTGCATATCATCAAAACAATCCCAAACAAGCAAGAGAAGTAGTCAATTATTTGCATCTCATGATCTTTTGTAATGAACTCAATAATTAATTAATCTTGATTTTGTCATATATATAAAAATCAAGTTGATTAGTGATCGATATATATATATAAGGCTCTGGAACGAACAGTTCGTTTACGAACATATGTAGGGTCCAGTGTTGAATGTTGTTGATTGGCCCAATTATGTACCATCATATATTCGTAATTAGTATTAAATATTCCCATCCAATCAACAACCTTCAACACTGGACCCTACATATGTTCGTAAACGAACTGTTCGTTCCAGAGCCTTATCCTATATATATATATATACCTAGAAGTACGTAGTATATAGCATCATTATAAAGTAACTCGATCACATGAAATGTTGGATTGATGATGGCTACTAATCGATAGTCCAGACTGAGACGGTGAAGTGATAAGATGCATGGTTTGGTTTTTATAATTAAGCTTAGCGCGAGCAAACTAATGGGAGAGCATATATACACGTTGCCCATTATTGCCATATAATTGATAAGATTCTAAACATATGGAAACTATACATATTACGTTTCAATCGAACAGATTAAAGTTAACAAGCTAGCTAGCTTAAAGGAAGATCCTTATTCGATGTCTTTCGGAGTATTCTATTATAGAAGCTCCAGCTCGGAATATCATGCACGTACCTTTCTCTAGCGAACCTTAAAGATTGAACCAAAAACGAACCGGCTATAGCGATCGTTTTTTGAGCTATAGTACGGTTCGAATAGTTACCATAATTATTCTTGTTATTTCTAAAAATCGTCGCTATAATCGGTTCGTTTTTGATTCGCTCTTTAAGGTTTGTTGGAGAAGGGGACCATATATATATATATATATATATAACTTCTAAGAATTTTATTTATATTTTTTTGAAAACCCCGATTTTTAGAAATTTACACTCAAGAATAATATGGGAGTACTATATACAATATTCTCCATTACGGTACTTATGCTTCAATTTTTTTCATTTTAATACATATTTAATGACATAAATATTATTTCTAGTGACACTTTAAGCAACACATGACTTGATTGTGACAAATTTTATTTGTTGCTAATTATTTGTGACAAATATTCTGCCCCTAAATATAATATTTGTACGCAGTGACGGAGCCAGGATGGACCAAAGGGGGGGCGGACACCGGCGAGAGAGGGGCGGCGGTGGGAATGATGTGGGGAAGGAGGTATAATATACACTGAAAATTTTCCGGCCAGGGGGGGCGGCCGCCCACCCGTGCCCCCCCCTTGGCTCCGCCACTGTTTGTACGTCTCTGTAAAATTAGAGGATAAGTGTAATATAGAGCCGGGATCCTAACTCGATAATAATATTAATGTGATATGCTGCATGTTAATGAAACAAATATTTGGATTAGATCTTACACTTGAAAATGTAGCAAGTAGCAACAGATTCAACTAACTAAACAGTTGATCTATGAATGATGATATCCAAATATAATTAATTCTCCTTGATTAATTTGTTTCATCGAATTTACAAAAAGTAAGATGATTAGAGAGAGAACTAGTTAATAATTACTAATAGTAGATCATATATAATCCCTCTGTTCCATTAACAACTTTCATAGGATTTTTTTTTTGTCAATTTGTGAAATTTCAAAATCTAAACTTGACGTGAATTTATATTATTTTTATTAAAGAAATAGCTAAAAGTGTTAATTATTTATAAAGTATTATTCTATCCGATTTAAAATTAGAGATACAATTTAATTTTTAAGATCAAACGATCATATGTATATTAAACTTCACATCAAATTTAAATTTAAGAAGAACAATTAATTAAATGGGATTCCGAGTATCATTTAAAGTATGTTGATCACATGATGTGTTGGATTGATGGTAGTTACTAAGCCATGGTATAGACAATATAGACGGTGGGGGTGATAAGATCCATATATGATTTCCATAGCTTTGCCCAACACAAAAGGGAGCTATGGCGTATCCATTCCCCACTTGCCATGCACATACAAAGCAAGTTCCATAGAAGAGTTTCATTTAGACGTTGTGGGTTAATTTATTAAAAAAATTTAAATATATGAATTTATTTAATTTTGTAATCAGTGTAGTCATAATTATTATAAATTATTTAAAATAATATTAAATAAACTTTATTATTTTCAAAACTTACGTGAATTAAATCAATTTTAAATTGTAGATCTCGTGAGTTGATACTTCAAAAGTTAAAACCAACTCTTTTGTTTGATAGAATGGTGAGAGTACTTGAGGTTCCAAATAGTTAACAGTTAGCTAGCTTAAAGACAGACCACCATTCATGTCCAATGTCGAGAAAGATATATATATATATATATATATATATATATATATATATATATATAGTTCCGGTTTGAAGGAAACAAAAAGAATCAGTCATATTATTTATTGTGATAAATTTATTCTGAATTATAATTATAAATTTTTATTAATATATGATATTAGTAGATGTTAACGCTAAGTTTTGTCGGCGCGTCCAATCACTGAATTCACGCGCTCAAACCTGCACAGTAACACGTCACAAATGAAACTTGACGGCTGGGACCGCCGGGTGATAGCTCCGGTGTGAGAATAAGCACAGGCTGGTCACAAGGTTAACAATGGAGGCAGTAGTGTATAGTGCTCAAGTGGGTATTACCTGTTACCAGTAGGTCAAGCCTTGTATTTATAGTCATTCTCACCGCCTCTAGAGTCCATGTCCCAGTCGAGTTAGGACTCCTAAACATGGCAGTTACCATTGTTTGGGTCTAACGCAATCTCTTTTAAAAGTACAAGTTGGTGGTTATCCAACCACTTGCCTTATAAGAGTTGGTATTTAGATAGGATTAAGGTTGAAACCCTTAATCCTTTAGACTCTTTATTGCTCCGGGCTCCATCCGAGAAATAACCTTCAGTATGGGCCTTGCAAAGTGGTCTGAACCCCGGCCCGAAGGGTTTGGTAGTCCGATCCCGATCATCATCTATTTGGTCTAGACTCCGGCCCGAAGGGCTTGGGAGTCCGACCCCGAACATCATTATGTCGGTCTGGGCCCCGGTCTCGTGGGACTAGGTTGCCCGATCCGGATACTACCAGTTGGGTCTGTGTTCCGGCCCAAAGAGCTCTGATACCCGATCCCGAACTCTGCTACTCCAATACTGGCTTCGGCCCATTGGGCCCGGTAAGCTCCTCTCGGCCCAGGCCTTCTACCCATGTAGGGGTCGGTGGATTATATCGGAACATTGCCCCCCAGTCTCTCATTATAACAAGCCTTTAATGGGATATTTAATGAGAGATTTGAAGAGATGCCTGGTTAATCCAACCGACCTAATTAATGCAGTACACGTTACACAAGAAATGAACGGCCCAACACCATTATTAGCCACCTCTTGAGATTCATGCAGCATCAATATAAATACCTCCACCCTCCATGACTGTTACCTTTTACGAATTCTTCTTTTCTGAGATCATTTTCAAAAAGTTTTCTGGCCAGTGCGATTTCCGGCGACCAATTCTTTTGCTCCGATCACTCTCTTTGCAACCTCAGACCACCTTCTTTTTACCAATTTTCTGTTTCCATGGCCGATTCTAGCCTCGTTCCAGCTGCTTCCACCATTGATATGACCTCTGTTACTGACATTGTCCCTATTTCTACTGATTTGGCCGCCATCGTCACTATTGCCAATATCGACTTGGTACCAGTCGACCTGCCGGAGGCCCCAACCTGTGATTCTACCGACGGTATTGAGGAGGAAATTCGGGCCGCCTATCGCTTAGAGAAGGATTTCTCCCATATTAACACCAAATCTACCCTTACGCCGTCCCAGCTTTCCGACGCCCGAACCCTTTTCAACATCCCCCAAGAGTATAAGCTCCAGGTACCCAAGCCCGAGGAGAGGATGTTCTGGCGCCCCGAAGGTAAATGGGTGGCCGTCCCGACTTATGCCCTGAGGTATGGCGTACGCTTCCCTCTCCACGAGTTCATCGTGTCATTTCTCTGCTTTGTGGGGATCGGGTTCGCACAACTTGTGCCGAACTCGTATATCCACTTAGTAAGTTTCATAGCCATCTGCCAAGAGTTAGGGATCACCCCTGGCCTGGATTTCTTCTTTGTGCTGTTCTCTGTCGGCAAATCTAAGGAGCCCGGTTTTCGTCAGTTGAACCGCGTTTCCGGCCAAGCTACCTTCGCCAAGACGCCTTCCAGCAATAAGGGTTGGCATAACCAGTGGATGTTTGTCAAGGGGACAGACTTGCAGCTCCTCCCGAACTGGTCGTCTCCCGATGACACAATTGTGAAGGTGTCTAATTTTTTGACGGCCCGAAAGGATGAATTCCGAGTCTTCTATCGAAAGGTGAAGAAGACCATGTGGGGCCTGGATACTCTAGCCAATGAGACCTAGCTGTATAGGCATGGATGTAAGTATTATATCCCGACCTCTTTTCCTTTCGGGCATTCGTTTTTAATTTGCTTTTCTAATTTTCTGATGGATCTCATTATTTCTGCAGTGACCATCTTCAAGCTGACGGGTGCGGATGAGTCTCTTATCCCCCTCCCCGTTTGGTCTGGTCCGATCCTTTTACCCCTTGGGGATAACGCAGCCGAAGGGGAGACAATCCTAATTTCTGAGCTTTCAGCCGACTCCTCTCCTGCCGAGCCGAAGAACGTCACGAAGATGAATGCCGCTGAAAAGGTGGCCCAATTGAAGAAAGGCAAGAAGAGGGCTCTTTCGAAGGGCTCCTCTAAATCATCTCTTCCGAAGCCGGCCACCCCGAAGCTGGCTTTTCTATCGCCTCCCCCAGTTTCAGTTTCTGGAGATCTTGAGGCCGAGGAGGAAACTCTGAGGCCTCGCTCCAAAAAGCTGAGACTTGTAGATGAACCCTCCCCTCCTGTAGTCGAGGTCCAGCCGAATGCTGCCCCGCAGACTCTTGCGGTCCAACTATCTACTGAGGTCGTGCCCTCTGCCCAAGTCGGTCCTTCCGAATGGTTACCGACCCAATCGTTTTGGCCGAAGAGCCCATCGGAAGCGTTCCCTTTCGACCGCTTGGATTACTTCAAGCTTCCTGCTGATGATGCCCGATTCAAAGGGTATTCTGCCGAAGCCTTGATGGTGGCATACATTAAAGCCCAGAGTCAGGTATTCCCGAAAGTTTTAGCTTGTATCCTCTGAATATTTGTCTGGCCATTATTAACCTGTTTCTTTTTTCTCGATGCAGGCTAACGCCATTTTGGCCCGAGCTATCCCCCCTGTCGTTAAGGCTACCCGGAGGGAGGCTCAGCTTCGCGCCGAGGTGGAAATGCTAGGGGCGGATGTTCGGGGGTTATCGGCTGATTTGGCCAAGGAGAAGGAAGATCATGCCGATACCCGTAATAAGGCGACTTTCGCCGAACGTCAAGCCAACGAACACTAGAGGCTCCATCATAATCTGCAGAAAGAGTTCGTTGCCCTTGACGGCTATAATAAACAGCTCCTCGAGGAGAGGGCCCTTCTGAAGAAGAAGGATCTGGATCAGCAGAACACACTTCTGATCCTCCAGAGCCAAATTTCTGAAATTCACGCCCAACACCTGGTGCTAATGAGGGAAAATACAGCTCTGGGGGTAGAGTGTGCCGAAGCCAAGCAGTGTGGTGCGCAAGAGTATCAGGAGTCGGCTGAGCTCCGCGATACTATTATGGGTCAGTTTGCCGAAGGCTATGGAGCTCATAAGGAGCGGGCTCAGGCGAAGATGACGGCTGCTAGGCTTGATGCTGCTATCCTAGACTCCTCCGATGATGAGTCCGATGCAGGAGACGATGCTGATGGCGAGGCTCCTGATCCGTAGTTTAGGATTTCACTTGTAATTTTATTTTTTTTATTATTTCTTTTGTAACTTTGCCCGATCGGGTCTGCGTGTAACTTTGTCCGATCAGTTTGAGTTATTTTGTAACTATTCTGATCGGATATGTTTATCGCTAGTCCGATGGGTTTTGTAGGTTTCTAGAGTATAAATAAAGAGAAATCCATTTTATTTTATTGATGTATAAAGCAACTTACATAAATAGAAGTAAAGAATTACATAACTCTTACTGATAATATTTTCTAAGTCTTCCAGCATGCCATGTATTCTTTACCTCTGTACCATTTAATGCCCGAAGCCGATAAGTTCCCGGCTTCGGCACTTCAGTTACTTCATAAGGACCCTCCCAGTTCGGCATTAACTTACCCGTATTCTGGGGGGTAGATGCCTCTGCTTCCCGAAGAACCAGGTCCCCGACCCCAAACCTCATTTGCTTCACATTCTGATTGTTGTGTCGGGCCGTTCTCTTCTGGTATATAGTTAGTCTTATTGATGCTGAATCCCGAACCTCATCCAACAGATCTAAATTTAATCGTAAACCATCATCATTGTATAATTCTTGGTACTAACTGATCCGAAGTGTGGGTGATCCGATCTCAACGGGTATTAGTGCGTCGGTTCCATAGGCCAGTCTGAATGGTGAGTCCCCTGTTGTGGTCCTCGGGGTAGTCCGATACACCCATAGGACGCTGAGCAGCTCTTCGGGCCATCTTCCCTTTAATTCATCCAACCTTCTTTTAATTCCTGTGAGCAGGATCCTGTTGGTGACTTCTACCTGTCCATTGGATTGGGGGTGGGCCACTGAAGTCTTTCTGTGTTGGATGCCTAACTCTTTTAGGAAAGTTTCGAACTTTGACCCCACGAATTATCTGCCATTATCCGAGACTAAGACCATCGGAATGCCGAACCGGTAAACAACATACTCCTTAAAGAACTTGAGGCATTCTTGTTCGGTAATCTTCTGTAACGGTTTGGCTTCCACCCACTTTGTCATGTAGTCGATTGCGATGATTACGAAAGTGGCATGCCCTTTGGCCTTTGGTAATGGTCCCAAGATATCAATCCCCCACATAGCGAATGGAACCGGGGATAAGACCGAATACAACTCCTCGGGAGGTCGATGTGGGATAGAACTATATAACTGACACTTAGGACATTTTTTGACATAGTCCTTTGCTTCCTGGAAGATGGTCGGCCAATAGTATCCCTGCCTCAGAATTTTGTAAGCCAATGACTTTGCCCCCATGTGGTCCCCACAGATTCCTTCATGTACTTCCCTCAGTGTGTACTCAGCCTCCGAAGGCGTCAGACACTTGAGTAAAGGAGAGGTGAAAGCCCTTCGGTACAGATCCCCATCAATAAGAACGTAGTTAGAGCTCCTATACTTGATTTTTCTAGCGTACATGCGATCCGAAGGCAGAGTCCCCTCGGCCAAGTATGTGATGTAAGGCGTAAGCCAACAGTCGAGCCGATCCAGGGTTAGTACGCCTGTCCTTTGAACGCTGGGTTTGTCTAATACTTCCAAGTATACTGATCCGGTGAAAGAACTTGTTTCGGTTGTGGCTAGTCTGGCTAGGGAATCCGCTATTGTATTGTCTGACCGATCGATCCCTAGACAGCTGTACGACCCGAAGTATGAGAGTCTGTTTTTTACCTCTGCCAGATATTTTGCCATTCGGGCCCCTCGGGTCTCATACTCTCCCGATATCTGTTTAACCACCAGCTGGGAATCACTGTATACCACCATCTTCTGTACCTCCAGGCATCGGGCTAATCTAAGTCCGGCCAAGATAGCTTCGTACTCGGCCTCGTTGTTAGTGGCCTTGAATCGAAATCTAATGGCTTGTTGGACCCGGAACCCTTCGGGGCTAGTCAGTATGACCCCCGCTCCGCTGATGTCTGAGGTAGATGACCCGTCCATGTAGAGAGTCCAGACCGTCTGTAGTGATCGAGCTTCGGTGACCGAAGCCACATCTGGTTCGGTGAAAGAACACTCCACGACAAAATTCGCCAAGGCCTGTCCCTTAATTGCCGTCCGGGGATAGTATTCTAAAGCAAATTGAGTTAGTTCCATTGCCCATGCGGCAAGCCTGCCCGAGACTTCAGGCCTGTGCAGTACTTTTTTCAATGGTTAATCTGTGTAGACTATCATCAGCCGACCCTGGAAATAGTGCCGAAGCTTCCGGCTCGCGATGATCAGAGCGTAGGCGAACTTCTCCAGGTTAGGGTATCAGGTTTCTGCTTCTCGAAAGACGTGACTGACATAATAGACCGGAAACTGCTTTCCCGCCTTTTCCCATACCAATGCTGCCCCCACCGCCATCGAGCTTGCGGCTAGGTATAGATACAGTGGCTCTGAAGGGATCGGTTTCATCATCAATGGTGCTGAGGACAAGTATTGCCTGATCCCCTGGAAGGCGTCTTCGCACTCAGAGGTCCACTGGAAACTCTTCTCATTTTTCGGCCCCTTTAGGGTGTCGAAGAATGGCAAAAATATTTCTGCTGATTTTGATACGAACCTTCGAAGAGCCGCTATCCGACCCATCAGCCTCTGCACGTTTTTGTACGACTTAGGGGATTGCATATCCAGTATCGCTTGGATCTTCTCTGGGTTTGCCTCGATGCCCCTTTTGCTAATCAGATAACCCAGGAATTTTCCTGATCTCAATCCGAAGGTACACTTTGTTGGGTTCAGACGAAGCTTATATTTTCAAACCGTTTCAAAGCAGTTTTCCAGGTCCACCAGATGATCTCGGACTGACACGCTTTTTACAATCATGTCATCTACGTAGACCTCCATGCTTCGACCTTGCTGCTTTGTAAACACATGGTTCATCATTCGCTGATAAGCGGCTCCTGCGTTGAGCAATCCAAAGGTCATATTCCGATATGCATAAATGGCCCGATGCGTGATGAAGCTCGTCTTTGGGATATCATCCTTAGCCATTAAGATTTGATGATATCCCGAGAAAGCATCCATGAAGCTCAGCATGTCGTACCCTGAAGTGGCATCAATCAACTGATCAATGTTGGGCAAAGGGTAAAAATCTTTCGGGCAAGCCTTGTTCAGGTCTGTGTAGTCAATGCAGATTCTCCATTTCCCGTTCTATTTCTGAACTAACACTACGTTTCCCAGCCATTCCGGGTAGTCAATTTCGAAGATAAATCCTGCCTCCAGTAATTTAGCAATCTCTTCATCGATGATTTTCTGTCTCTCCGGGGCAAAAATTCTTCTCTTCTGTATAACCGATCTCTTATTGGGATCCACTTCCAGCCGGTGTAGTGCTACTGACTTGTCCACCCCGGGCATATCACTGGGTACCCATGCAAAGATATTCGCATACGCCCGAAACAGGTCGATTAACCTGGTCCGGAAGGGTTCTATCAATCCTGAGCCAATCTTTATCAGTTTTTTCTCATTCCCCAAGATCAGTTGTATATCCTCTGTTTCTTCGGCTGGTAATGCAAGTGGCTCTTCGCTACCTTCTATAAATGGCTCTATCTCGATAGCCATCGTCTGCTTCTGCTTACTTACCCCGGTTCCTGAAGAGATCAATGTATTCCGATAACATCTACGGGCAATGTCTAGGTCACCTTTTACCTCCCTGATCCCGTTCGGTGTTGGAAATTTGATCTTGAAATGAGGTATGGAGGTGACTGCTTGCAAGGCTGCCAGGGTCGGTCTTCCCAATATGGCGTTGTAAGCCGAATCCACCTGGACAACGAAGAATCTGACCATAACCTCCATTTGTTGAGGAGTTATGCCGAACTTAACCGGCAGTTCAATGCTTAATTGCCGTCCGGGGATGGTATTCTAAAGCAAATTGAGTTAGTTCCATTGCCCATGCGCAAACCTGCCCGAGACTTCAGGCCTGTGCAGTACTTTTTTCAATGGTTAATCTGTGTTGACTATCATCAGCCGACCCTGGAAATAACTTTGCGGAGTGGAACACAGTTACAACTGTGGGGATATTGGAATCCAAAGACTCAGGAAAATTACCATCTCAAACAGTAGTCAACCCAAGGGAGAATGCAAGTGCCATAACTTTGCGGAGTGGAACACAGTTACATACACCACCTACCCCCGTAGAGTTTGAGGAGGAAGCAGCTAAGGAGGAAACAGAAAAATCCAAGGTACAACCTGACCCTCCTAATCAGCTTCAAAACATTCCTCTTACATTTTCTCCCAGAAATTCTAAAACCACAAAGAAAGATGAAAAAGAAAAAGAAATTCTGGAAACCTTTAGGAAAGTAGAAGTAAACATCCCTCTCCTTGATGCAATCAAACAAGTGCCAAGATATGCAAAATTTTTAAAAGAATTATGCACTAATAAAAGAAAATTGCAAAATGATGAAAGAGTTACTGTTGGAGAAAATGTATCTGCTGTCCTTCAAAGAAAAATGCCTCCTAAATGTAAAGATCCAGGAATGTTCACAATCCCATGCAAAATAGGAAACACCAGATTTGAAAAGGCAATGCTAGATTTAGGAGCTTCAATTAATGTTATGCCTTTATCTATTTATGCCTCTTTAAATCTAGGTCCTTTGAAAAATACTGGTGTGATTATTCAATTGGCAGATCGTACTAACACTTACCCCCGAGGGGTAATTGAAGATGTCTTAGTGCAGGTGAACGAACTAATCTTTCCTGCAGATTTTTACATTGTGGACATGGAAGATGATATATCACCAAACCCTTCCCATATCTTGTTAGGAAGGCCATTCCTAAAAACAGCAAAAACCATGATTGATGTGCATAATGGGACCTTGACAATGGAATTCGATGGAGAAAAGATTCAATTTAACATCTATGATGCCATGAGGTACCCTAGTGATATAGGGCAAGTTTTTGCCATTGATGTGAGAGATTCCTTAGTGCATAGAGCTTTGGAAAGAATACACAGGGATAGTTTGGAGGTGGTCATCACCAACAGTATGGATATGGACAAGGAAGATGAAGTTGAGCGAACTCAGGAATTGAATGAAATTGTGGCTGCACTACACTCATTGCCGAAACTCTCAGATAAGTCAGCAGTACATTCTATTCAATTACCTATTTCTCATCAAAAGTTACTACCATCTGTTGTGCAAGCTCCAACCCTAGAATTAAAACAATTACCTGTACATTTGAAATATGCATATTTGGGGACTAATGATACTTTGCCTGTTATTATTGCTAGCAATCTAACTAAAATGCAGGAAGATAAATTGCTGAGAGTCCTAAGGGACCATGTCACAGTTTTTGGTTGGACGATAGCGGATATCAAAGGTATTAGTCCTGCAATGTGCATGCATCGGATATTATTAGAGGATGGAGCTAAGCCCACGAGGGACGCACAAAGAAGATTGAATCCACCCATGATGGAGGTGGTGAAAAAAGAGGTGCTCAAACTGCTTGATGCTGGAATAATCTATCCCATTTCCGATAGTCAATGGGTGAGTCCAGTGCAGGTAGTCCCAAAGAAATCCGGAATCACCGTTGTCAAGAACGATGATAATGAGTTGGTGCCCACACGGATACAAACAGGATGGAGAGTGTGTATTGACTACAGAAAATTAAATGCTGTAACAAGAAAATATCACTTTCCTCTTCCTTTTATTGATCAAATGTTGGAAAGATTAGCTGGGCACACTTATTACTGTTTTCTAGATGGTTTTTCAGGATATAACCAGATTGTGATTGCACCCGAGGACCAAGAAAAGACCACATTCACATGTCCCTTCGGCACATTTGCATACCGACGTATGTCATTTGGACTCTGTAATGCTCCTGGTACTTTTCAGAGATGCATGGTAAGCATTTTTTCAGATCATTTAGAAAACTGCATTGAGGTCTTTATGGATGACTTCACAATACATGGCGATTCTTTGGATGCATGCTTAGATAATTTGAGTCGTGTTTTGGATAGATGCATGGAAACTAATCTTGTTCTAAATTGGGAAAAATGTCATTTTATGGTAGAACAAGGAATAGTACTTGGTCATGTTGTATCATCTAAGGGTCTCGAAGTTGATAAAGCTAAGATAGATATTATTTCTGCTTTGCCTTACCCCGTCAGTGTGCGGGAGATTCGTTCTTTTCTTGGTCATGCAGGATTCTATCGAAGGTTTATCAAGGAGTTTTCGAAGATTGCATTGCCCTTGTGTAAGTTGCTACAAAAGGATGTGGACTTTCAGTTTAACGATGAGTGCAAGGAAGCTTTTGATATTTTAAAGAAATTACTGACCTCTGCCCTTGTGATCCAACCACCGAATTGGAAATTTTCATTTGAAATCATGTGTGACGCAAGCAACTATGCAGTGGGGGCTGTTTTGGGACAAAGAATTGACAAAGTTGTTCATGCTATCTACTATGCTTCTAGAACTTTGAATGGAGCTCAGATAAACTATTCCACAACTGAAAAGGAACTTTTATCTGTGGTTTTTGCTTTAGATAAATTTCGATCATATTTGCTTGGCACTAAAGTTATAGTTTATTCTGACCATGCTGCTCTCAGGTATTTGCTAACTAAGAAGGACTCTAAACCTAGGATTATTAGATGGATTCTCCTTTTGCAAGAATTTGACTTGGAGATCAAAGATAAGAAGGGTGCAGATAACTTGGTAGCGGATCACCTGAGTAGGTTGTTGAGAGAAGAGGATGAACTACCCTTGCGTGATTCCTTCCCAGATGAGCAGTTACTTTCCATCCATGCTGAAACTCCATGGTATGCAAATCTGGTGAACTATTTGGTAAGTGCATATTTTCCTAAAGAATTTTCCAAATCCCAAAAGGAAAAGCTAAAGAGTGATGCTAGACACTATGTTTGGGATGATCCATACTTATGGAAATTTTGTGCTGACCAGATAATTAGAAGATGTGTGCCAAATAATGAATTCCAATCTATTCTAGTTTTTTGCCATTCTCAGGCTTGTGGAGGACATTTTGGTCCAAAAAGAACTGCTAACAAAGTTTTGGAAAGTGGTTTTTATTGGCCGTCACTTTTTAAAGATTCCTATCTGTTTTGTAAAACATGTGATAATTGCCAAAGGACGGGGAATATCTCTCAAAGAAATCAAATGCCCCAAACTCCTATTTTAGTTGTTGAGATTTTTGATGTTTGGGGTATAGATTTTATGGGACCTTTTCCTGCATCCTTTGGGAATGTATATATTCTTTTAGCTGTTGATTATGTCTCAAAATGGGTGGAAGCTAAAGCCACTAGGACTGACGATTCTAAAGTTGTTGCAGATTTTGTCAGGACTAACATATTTGTCAGGTTTGGAGCACCACGGGCCATCATTAGCGATCGCGGAACTCACTTTTGTAATAGGGTATTAGCGGCTTTGTTCAAGAAGTACAATGTTTTGCACAAGGTTTCTACATCCTACCATCCGCAAAGTAATGGCCAAGCTGAGGTGTCCAACCGGGAGATCAAATCCATTTTGGAGAAGGTAGTCAACCCAAGTAGGAAGGATTGGAGTCTGAGACTAGATGATGCACTTTGGGCCTATCGAACAGCATTCAAAACTCCTATTGGGATGTCACCATATCGGATTGTGTTTGGAAAACCCTGCCACTTACCAGTTGAGTTAGAGCATAGGGCTTTTTGGGCAATCAAGCAGTGCAACATGAGTTTGGAAGTAGCTGGAGTACACAGGAAGTTGCAGTTACAAGAATTGGAAGAATTAAGGAATGAAGCCTATGAAAGTTCGAAGATTTACAAGGAAAAGACCAAGGCCTTTCATGATAAGCAAATTGTGCGGAAAACCTTTGTTGTGGGACAGAAAGTTTTGTTATATCATTCTCGGCTTAAGTTATTTCCGGGTAAATTGAGATCTAGATGGGTTGGTCCTTTTGTTATCACTAATGTGTTTTCTCATGGTGCAGTCGAGATTCATAGTCCAAGTACAAGAAAGATTTTTAAAGTGAATGGACATAGATTGAAACCGTTCTATGAGGGACATCAGGTGGAAAATATTGAGATGGTGGAGCTAGATGATCCGGTTTATGAAGAATGAGACGGGAGACATGATGTCAAGCCAATGACAATAAACAAGGGCAGCTGCTTGGGAGGCAACCCAAGAAATCAGATTTGATTTTTCTATCCCTTTACTATTTAGTTTTTTTTTTATTTGCATATAGTTCTTTCTTCTTTGCATGATTTTCTTACATTGGGGACAATGTAAGGTTTGAGTGTGGGGGGAATGATTTAGGTTTTTATTTTAGTTTTAGGGATATTTGATCTGCCAATTTTGAGAGGAAATAGGACCATCTTGATGCCTTTGAAAATTTTTGAAAAAAATTGATTTCCATGAGTCTTTTTGCCTATGTGTTTGAAGGTTAAAGTCAAAAATTGAAAATCAATGCTAAAAATTCAAAATCTGTTTGATGCTTAATTGATTAATGATTGAGAAAAACTAAGTCATTATCCATAGTAATTGATTTGAATTGAATTTGTATCTCATGAGTACTTGAACATGTGATATATGCTTAGTTGGCTAAGTTATCTGTGGAGTTGTCTATGTGCACTAATCTCATGCTCTAGAACTATTGAACTGTTTAAGTTTTTTGCAGGACCATGTGAAAAAAATAATAATAAGAAAAATTGGAAACCAGTGAAATTGTTGAAAAAGAAACACAAGAGAAGTCATGTGGTGGGATGAGATGGAGCGTAAAACGCACTCTCCCATAAACACATGCGAATAAGTGAGATGGAGCATAAAATGCACTCACTGAAAAAAAAAGAATGATTGAGGAAGGTGAAACGGAGCATAAAATGCATTCACCGGAACCAAATAAGAATTTGAAAAGGTTCTGGTAAAAAAAATAATAAAAGAATGTTTTGAGTTTTGAGTGGTGTGTACGATTTTTGCTCCACGGTAACTAAGTTGAGTAAGTGTGTGAATCATAGACAAGGACTTATGTGGTTACAATTTAACTTAAGAAAATTCATTGGTGAAGTGGCGAGGTGCTTATCTTGAGTTGATTGATGAAGCGTTGATTATGTTTTTGTGGGTTTAGTATTGATAATCATGATTTGATCTTAAAATCTTTTGATATAATGGTTGAATAGAATTGTTTTTGGAAATCAAAATTTTGGTTTACACGAGGACGTGTAAAGACTAAGTGTGGGGGAATTTGATAAGTACATAATATTCTATGATTATTATTCCTTTATATTTAGTTTTATTACATGTTTCATATGGATATGAACTTATTACTGTGTTTATTGATTTCAGGATTATATGAAGCTAATATATTAAAACGGGATGAATTGGAGTTTAATTCCGGACCAATTGGGCTGACCCAATTTAGCAAGTCATCATGAAATAATTAAAAGCTTTACATGTGGGGAAGCTGACGAATTTGTTGGTGGAATTGAAGCAGCTCGCTTGGTTTATTCAATTAAAGCACCACATGAAATTGAGCAATCCAAATTGAGGAGGCTTGCAATCACAATTCCTAGCAAGCACACAAATTAATTAAAGCTCACGGCCCAAAAGCAAAGCAGCTCTCGGATTGTCATGGCTTATTCAATGTACAAGGCAATTAAAGAAATTATGAAGTGGGCCCACGTTGGTTGGAAAGAGGAGTCACAAATTGAAGCCAGCAAAATAAAATACACGGAAATTATATTCCTAATTGGAAAAGGAATGTCATATGGGCCCAAGTTTGCTAGCAGCTTAGGATTTTAATGGGGCACATGCTTGCAAAGGAGAATTAAAATGGGCCCACGAATTTTGGCAACATGCAAAGTTAAGCCCAAGCTGCTCACGTTTTGTCCAGCTTATTAAATCCAAGGACCTCACGGTTTATATCCTAACTTGCCCACGACAGTTGGCAGCAGCTTGGGGTTGCAAGCAGCTCACATGCCCAGCTGGGGCCCACGGATCAGCATCTATTATGCAAAGGAAATTATAGCAGCTCACTCCTATTCCAAGTAGCTCACGTGGGCATCATCATGCAAGCCCATTCCGAATGGGAGAAGGTTTCACAAGTAATTAAAGGAATTGATCAACATGTGGGCCATGCTAAGAAGTCACCAGCTTGCAGAAGGAACTAGCTGCTCACGGATGTCCAAGCCATGAATGGAAAAGGAATGTTAATTGGTCACGGAAATAAGGAAGGGAGATAAGGGCTGCAAACTTAATGTTATTTTTTATGGAAACTAGTTATGTTTTGTAATTCCTATTAGGATTTGGATTCCTAGTTCTTATAGGATTTAGGTCTTTGTCTAGCATTATAAATAAAGGATGATAGTCAAGGTTTTAATTCATTCAATCTTCTACCAACTATCATACCTCATTGAAGTGTAGACTTGGAGCATGTCAGGCTAGTTTCTTTATTCAGTTCTAAAGGGAGGTGGAACCTTGTTACAAGTAATTGATTAATTAAGTATTATTATTTATTCCTTCTTGTATGAAATTTCTTCTGATAATCTGTTTTCATTGATTGCATGCTAATTGATCTAATTAATTTGATATGGCCAATTGAGTTAATTTAATCATTATCATATGCTAGATTAAGATTGGTATTACGTGTAATTGATATCTGTCTTCATCACAAGTAGTAAATTAGTGATACTAATTGTGGACAAGCTTTTGTGTATTGCTAAGATTATCAGAAAACAAGTTAAACAAATCGAGTTTATGTGTTTGTTGATTGGATTAGCCTAATTCTCTATTTCTTAATGCTTCTATCATATTAAATCTAGAGAGCTTGTTCTAGGTTATATGTTAGTTGAATCTGGTGAAGAGCTTGTTTCATATAGTGAATATGTAAGGAGAATTTCGGATAGCAGAGCTTATTGTTATCTAGGGTTAATAGTTTCATTGAAGGGTAAAGAATAATAACTTGGTTAATTGATTG
Source organism: Panax stipuleanatus (assembly GCA_020205555.1). Classification (NCBI taxonomy): domain Eukaryota; kingdom Viridiplantae; phylum Streptophyta; class Magnoliopsida; order Apiales; family Araliaceae; genus Panax; species Panax stipuleanatus. The sequence goes on from CM035126.1 coordinate 10,904,710, forward strand.
CTGTGCTTGGTGAAACTGAACTACAGAACTGAAGTTTTTACATATTTGGTTAATCTCTTTATTTAAATTCTATTTTTCTTAGTTTAAAACAATTTCAAAAATCCCCCATCTTTATTTTATGTTAAAATAGTAGAATAAATCTAAAACAAACTTACTCTCTGTGGGATCGATCCTTGCTTACTACTGTGCTAATTATTTAAATTCGTGAAGTGAAAGTGAGGTTAATTTAGGAGTGTAAACGACAGCTCCCGGTCTGCTTCTGCTTACTTACCCCGGTTCCTGAAGAGATCAATGTATTCCGATAACATCTACGGGCAATGTATAGGTCACCTTTTACCTCCCCGATCCCGTTCGGTGTTGGAAACTTGATCTTGAAATGAGGTATGGAGGTGACTGCTTGCAAGGCTGCCAGGGTCGGTCTTCCCAATATGGCGTTGTAAGCCGAATCCACCTAGACAACGAATAATCTGACCATAACCTCCATTTGTTGAGGAGTTGTGTCAAACTTAACCGGCAGTTCAATGGTGCCTGATACAGATACCGGGTCGCCACTGAATCCGTACAAGGGTCCCTTTCCCCCCAGTTCTATCTTCTTTCCCCCTAGGTCCATCTTCTGATAGGCATGTGTATACAATACAGTATGTCGATCGAGGATCCGTTGTCTTCCATCATCCGCTTCATATCCACTGGTCCGACCTGAGCTGTTATCACCAATGCCCCATCATGTGACTCTATGGGATTCGAAGGGTAGTCTTCATCTGAAAAGGAAATAACTACCCCCGGAAAAGCCCTTTCCTTTTTTACCGTGGACCCAGCAACCGATAAGACCGCATCTAGATGTTCACTTCTCTTTCGTCCGGTCACGCGCCCTACCGAACCTCCGAAAATAACATCAATCACCCCCCGAGCGGGCTGGTTCTGATTCGGCTGTGTTTCTCAGGCCTGAGTCCTGTCTTCTTCCCTTAGTTGAGTCCCGGTATTTTCCTTACCGGCCACTTACTAAACCAACGTCCCATACTGAATGTTCTTCTCGATGAGATTCCCCAGATCCAGGCATTCCACTGTCGTATGGCCCGCATTCTGATGATAATTGCAATACCTCCCAAATTTCGGCCTTGTCCTGCAGGGCTCATAGAAGGGTTTGTCCTTGATGTCTTCCAATATCCTAGCTCGGTCGGTGTTGAGGGGAGTGAAAACTTTGTTGACACTTCTGCCTGGGAAGGGTGGTCGGCCACTGCCCGATCCCCTACTGTTATAGTTTCTTTTCCCTTAATTATTGTCCGATCGTTGGTTGTTCGGCTTATCTCTGTCCCTAGATTTATCGTGTGAAGGTGGCTTGAAATTTCCCATGGCTTCTTCAATGGCAATGAATCTTTCGACCTGATAAAAGGCTTCAGTCAGGTCCGAGGGTGGGTTGATCACTAGATCTTTCATCAACTTCTTTGACCTCCCCATATCCAGACCCGTTGTGAAGAATCCCAAGGCCTGTGGTGAATTCAATTCTGCCACCGATCCCACAGCTTCCCGAAATCTCTTGACGTAGGTGCCGAGAGTCTCGTTCGAACGTTGTTTCACTTGCATGAGGGAAGCTATGATCTTTCCCCTTCTCCTGTTGCTTCCAAATCTAGCGTGGAATTTTTCCCGAAGATCATTCCATGAAGTAATTGTTCCCTGATGCCAAAGTCCCCATCCACTCTATGGCACTCTTCTTCAAGGTGGTTGCAAACATATGACACTTTGCTGCGTTCGAATGCCCGTAATATGTCATCAATCTATCATATCCGTCCGAATGATCATACGGGTCTCCCATTCCATCGTATGTCTCCATCGGAGGCATTTTCTTCTTCGGGTCAGCCGTGACTTGATTGATCTCGGGTGAGAAGGGCGAACTGTGGTAGCTCGAGGATGTTCCCAACTAATTTTTTGTATCCAGAAGCTTCTCCAACTCCGCAACTCGTCGAGCGAGGGGGTCGGAATCTTCCTTACGGGAGGAAGGCCTGCGCCTTTCCCCCTCATATTCGGGAGATCCGATTCTCGCCCTCTGTCCCGATCGGCCCAGGCGTTCAGATCTTCGTTCGAGGGAACGACTCTTTCTTTGGCTCCTCCTTTCCCGAGAATGATTTCTGTGTCGGCTTCTGTTCCTTCCAGTCCCTCCTTGTTTTGGCGATCTTGATCGGCTCCGATGCCTGCGCTTCTTCGAAGAGGCCTCCTATTCTCCAGCCATCTTCGCCATCTGCAACTCCAATTCTTCTTGCTGGAGACGCAAGGCCAGCATGGCATCTTTATTCTACTGCATTTTGGTCAACAGAATAAACTGACACTGGTCCTTGCTGTTCTCCACCCGATCCTTATTCCGTCGTTCATAGGCCCAAGATTGGTTGTCTTCTATGTAGGTGTGCTGAGGAATCGGAGTATGTTGACTAGGGACGAACAGCTGCCTTCGTGCTGACTGGTCCTACACCGAATTGCTCTCCTGGTTGCTAGGCCCCAATCTGTCTTTGACAGATGCCCTTACTAGGGTCGTCGGGTGAGTTTTGGCCTCTTCCTGGTTTGAAGCCCCACCGTCCTTACTGGCCATGTCCTTTCTATCGGATGAGTACAAACGTGATTGATTAAGGCACTAATACCCCCTCCTTCTAGCACCAATGTTAATGCCAAGTTTTGTCGGCGCGTCCAATCACTGAATCCACGCGTTCAAACCTGCACAGTAACACGTTACAAACGAAGCTTGACGGCTGGGACCGCCGGGTGATAGCTCCGGTGTGAGAATAAGCACAGGCTGGTCACAAGGTTAACAATGGAGGCAGTAGTGTATAGTGCTCAAGTGGGTATTACCTGTTACCGTTAAGTCAAGCCTTGTATTTATAGTTATTCTCACCGCCTCTAGAGTCCATGTCCCAGTCGAGTTAGGACTCCTAAACATGGCAGTTACCATTGTTTGGGTCCAACACAATCTCCTTTAAAAGTACAAGTTGGTAGTTATCCAACCACTTGCCTTATAAGAGTTGGTATTTAGATAGGATTAGGGTTGAAACCCTTAATCCTTTAGACTCCTTATTGCTCCGGGCTCCATCCGAGAAATAACCTTCGGTATGGGCCTTGCAAAGTGGTCTGAACCCCGGCCCGAAGAGTTTGGTAGTCCGATCCCGATCATCATCTATTTGGCCTAGACTCCGGCCCGAAGGGCTTGGGAGTCCGACCGCGAACATCATTATGTCGGTCTGGGCCCCGGTCTCTTGGGACTAGGTTGCCCGATCCGGATACTACCAGTTGGGTCTATGTTTCGGCCCAAAGAGCTCTGATACCCGATCCCAAACTCTGCTACTCCAATACTGGCTTCGGCCTATTAGGCCCGGTAAGCTCCTCTCGGCCCAGGCCTTCTACCCATGTAGGGGTCGGTGGATTATATCCGAACAGTAGAAATTATAGAAAAATTCTACTTATTACATATCTTTTTAAAAATATTATTACTATGTAGTAATATTTATTCACGTAATTGAAAATCAAAAATGAATGTCGCAATATATATCATTACCGAAAAAAATATATTCTTTGAAATGCATCTCATAATTAATGGATATCCCTTGGCATCTACTGACCTACACTAACAATAGTTTTGATTTATTTTAATGTTGATAAGATTTTTATTGTGGCGTACATTAAAGCAGACACGTAAGCTGATATGTTGGGAGATTGTATCAAACATTTGAGGTTTCTTTTCTTCTCATAACAATGGTTTCTTCTCTCTTCTCATCATCCCCCCCACCCCGCACCCCCCATCCCCCATCCCCCATCATTATCTTTATCTCCATCAAATTCCTACATTAAAGTTGAGAAAATCTAATTCTTTTAAAACTTTACTTAATAGATTAATTTAATTACTCATAGTGGATAGTGAAAACGACATAACTAAAAATTCATTTATAGATATATTGTCATTTTTATTTTTGATATATATATATATATATATATGTCGAATTCATGTGTATAATTATAAATTTTATAAATTGTGACATAATTAATTTTGTGAAGATTTTGTTGGGCTACAGAATGGAAAAAGTGTACTTAATTTCTTGCAATATATATGTTAACGTCAAGATTTCGCCACGCGCCTCAATCACCAAAACGCGCTTCAATTCTGCACAGTAAACACGTCAGCACCGGATCTCGACGGCTTTGGGCCGTCGGGGATCGCTCCGATGTGAGAATAAGTATATGCTGGAAAAAGGATTAACAATGGAGGTTGTGTATTCTAGTGTCTGGTGAGAAAAATGTTCAGTTACCCCCTTGTTATGATACTCCGTAGCCTTATATTATCTCACCAACTTGCATGTTTTTCTCCGATGCTTATGTCAGTTGGCTGCATGCAGGCTTTACTATACATTGCTCTCCACCCAGTCAACATTATGTCAACTCCTCATTAATGAAGGTGGCTTAAGACGGCTTGGCCCATCACTTCAATTAGCCGCCTGCTAATCCCATAGATTAGGGATAGTCTTTAGTCCATAAGTTGCCACCTGTCTTCCATTACCAGCTCCAGCCCAAGCTTTATATAAATTATCATTTAAATAATAACCTCCTACTCCAAGGATAAAAATGGGTTTGACCCGGAAAGCCTAAAATAAGTAAGATCCGACCAGTCCAAATAATCGCGGCCCAACATTGCCCCTAGTCTTTTATTAAACAGTGTGTTTGATGAAAGAGTATAGCAGCCCGGCCCAACCACCAAAAAGAATTCAAACAGATTCGGGAAAGCCCACTCAATAGAAAGCCCATGGCCAGATACAGATCCCCCAAATCTAAAAACACACGTCGACCCTTCAAATTCAAAAAAGCAATCGACGGCTTCTCCAATATCAAGAACAGACGCCAGCCTCCTTCATCATTATCTCCATTTAATGTGCAGCCTTTGGGTTTTGAAAATGACTGAACGGACACCATTATAAAACCTCCAAGCCTCCAACTTAGATAGCTTTACCTGTTTATTTGAATCTCAAGATATTCTAGCTTTCTTCTTCCTTCAGTTTTTCCTTTCTGTAAATCGTCATCAATGGCTGCACAGAACCCCGATAACTCCATCCCATCCTCTGAAACTCCTCCAGCTTCTGTTTTGATCATTCTAAACCCTAGTTAGACACTCTCGTCCACAAACCCTAAGTTAAAACCTCCATCCAGTAAGAATCCATCCTCTGATATTCCCAAAGAAACCCCTCCGGAACCCCCCTTTGACTTTACTGATGCCAAGCGATTCGTTCATGCCAATACCCCTTCTAGAATTGCCGAAAAGGAGATTCTAGCCATTCGAGACCGATACCAGATTCCACCCAACTATCAATTGCGAGCCCCTTCCCCGATTGACCGCATGTATCATCGTCCCGATGGTTATGTTGCCATGCCCGTTACTCTTCTGGAGAAAGGACTCCGCTTCCCTCATCATGCCTTAATTCGTTCTGAATATGCTAGGATTTCTGGGGGTTGGGCTGGCCCAACTGGTCCCCAACTCTTACATTTATATCCTTGCATTCGTGGTATGGTGCTTCGAGCAGAGCATCCCACCATCCATCGATTTCTTCTTTTCCCTTTTCGTGGTGGGCCAGTCTAGAGAGAAAGGTTTTAAGGGGCTAAGCAAACCATCCAGCGTCAAGATCGAAAGAAGGTCCTTGATAGACACCCCCTCAAGCAACCAAGGGTGGCATAAGGACTGGATCTTTATCAACGAACCGGACATTTCCTCCATCCCTGATTGGACCACTATCCCTATTCTTTCTCCAGACTTCGGAGACCTCACACAAGAGCGGGGGAACGAAATGGTAAAGCTGCTGAACAAACTTCCTCTGAAGGAATGGAGCTTCGGACTCCTCGGTAAACAGGCTTAGTTGTATGACCACAAGTGTAAGTTTCGAACCCACCCTTTATGTAAATTTTTTCAAATTTCCTTCAATAATTATTCTGAAGTATTACTTTCTATCTTCTGCAGTATCTCTGATTAAGCCTACTTCCATTGATCGAATGGATTTAGAGAAATTCCTTTCTGCCAAATCTGCCCCAGCTTCTACCGAAGCCGAAGACCCGGAGGCCCAAACTTCCGAAGCCCAACACGTGGATCCCCCTACTGCTGAAACACAAAATGTAGAAGCCCCAATAAATGAAATTCCAACCACCAATCTTACAACAAATGAGCCAACTCCCACCGAAGGGCCAAGTCGAGCCCGCAAGAAGGAACACGCTGCCAAGAAATCAAAATCTGTTCCAACTCCAGTTCTCACTGAAAGTCTCTTGGATATGCCGATAGAGCAACGCACCAAAATCATCCACACCAAAAAATAAAAAGCCAAAGTCAAGATTATCCCCCTCACCACCGAAGAGTTAAGAATCCCGGCTAGACAATCCCCCCTCCATTGGCTGAAGCTGACGAATTCGAGGCAAACCCCAGTTCTCCTCTTATTCGAAAACGAATAGCTGTCTCGGATGATCAACCGACTTCACCTCCCCCTAGACAACCGAAACCTTCACCAAAACGAGCAGCGCCCCCTTTATCATCTTTCTATGGTTCGAAATCGGGGGTTCCTCGTTCACCCAGTTTATGGTCTGATCAAAGGGAAGATTTTCCTTTACACCTTTACAATTCATTTGTTCTGGATACCGACAATCATCGCTTCGGTAACGACTCTGTTTCTGACTTGCTCGAAGAGGGCATGATTAATCAGGCTAGAGTAAGTACATCATATTTTACCCATCTTAGTTCATGGATATTTTCTTGAAATTTCTTCTAACTTCGAATAACTGCAAGCCAATGGGTCCTTCGGGCGTGTCCACCAAAAATATCAAGAGGTTGATGCTGATGAAGAGGCGGCCCGAAAGGAGAACGCAATTCTGAAGTCGGCTTTAGCGAAGGAGAGGAGCGAACATGAGAACATCTGCTTCAACTGTAAAGGTCTTCAAGGTGATCTTGCCAAGATGAAGGAACAGCTAGCGGCAGCCGAAGCCCTCCAACAAATGACTGTTGAACAGAATGAGGGATTGCAACGGGCCAACGAGCAAGTAATTCAAAATAACCGAGGCCTGACCCAAGCAATCATTGAGGCTAAGAGTCCGAAGAATGACACTTTGACCTTCGGGGCAAGGTCGAAAAGGAACTTCGTGACCTCAAACTGGCTGGCCCCCCACTCACCGACGAGCTCCGTCAGAAGATACAAAATAAATACCGCAAATCTCCCGCTCTGACCAATGAGATAGTTGAAATGTATGCTGAGGGCTATGAGGCGGCCCGGAGTAAAGGCAAATCGAAACTGGCCGCTGCCTCCCTCAACCCAGCTCTCTTAGATTCTTCCGAAGATGAAGATGAAGAATAGTGCCGAAGACCACCTATCTTTTACCTTACTTTATTTTTATGAACTTTATGAAAATTTAATCAGTATCATGACTTATATCTATTTTAATGAACTTTATCAAAGCTGTAATTTCTTTTTCTTCGTTTATAAAATAGATTTTGTTCCTTATTACTCCTTTTCGTTTCGGATTATACTGTTATTTAAAAAATATATAATTTGAACTCAACACTTCAAATAAAACCAAGTAATAATGTAAGACGAGACTTACTTATTTTTGAAGAACACTATACGCCATTGTTAGAATTAATAACTCACCGATCTTTCAATAAGAATATTAGTTCCGAAGAACTTGTAATGTCATCCAGCCTTATAACAAATTGGTAATCCCGTTCTCTCCGAGAGCCGAAGGGGTTGGACCAGAAATATTCACTTCGCCGTCCAAAGGCCGAAGGAATCCAACCTTGTTCAGTTAAAAATATATTTTACTTCGCTACGAGGAGACGAAGGGATCCAACCTTATAACTTGGTGAACTCGTTCTCTCCGGGAGCCGAATGGGTTTGACCAATAATAGTTCGCTTTGCTACGAGGAGACGAAGGAATCCAACCTTATACCAAGCTGACAACCTCGTTCTCTCCGAGAGTCGAACAGGTTCAACCCAAAAAATATTCCTCTTTGCTTGTCAGAAAGTCGAAGGGATCCAACCTTATAACTAGTGACCACGTTCTCTCCGAGAGCCGAACGAGTTGGACCATCAATAGTTCACTTCGCTACGAGGAGACGAAGGAATTTAACCTTATACCCAGCTGGCAACCTCATTCTCTCCGAGAGCTGAACAGGTTCTACCCAAAAAATATTCCTCTTCGCTTTGTCAGAAAAGTCGAAGGGATCCAACCTTATAACTGGTGACCACGTTCTCTCCGAGAGCCGAACGGGTTGGACCATCAATAGTTCGCTTCGCTACGAGGAGACGAAGGAATCCAACCTTATACCAAGCTGGCAACCTCGTTCTCTCCAAGAGCCGAATAGGTTCAACCCAAAAAATATTCTTCTTCGTTTGTCAGAAAGTCAAAGGGATCCAACCTTATAACTGGTGACCACGTTCTCTCCGAGAGTCGAACGGGTTGGACCATCAATAGTTCGCTTCGCTACGAGGAGACGAAGGAATCCAACCTTATACCAATCTGGCAAAATCGTTCTCTCCGAGAGCCGAACAGGTTCAACCCAAAAAATATTCCTCTTCGCTTGTCAGAAATTTGACGGGTCGATCGATCCAACCTTATACCATTAAGAATAAAAGCCATTATTGGAGAAAAAAGCCACTTTTATTGATAATTGTCGTCGTAATTACAGACTTTCGGACTTTGACATTGGCTCTATTGAAAATATTTACGGAGTCTTTCAGCATGCCAAGTGTTCTTAATTTCAGACCCATCTAAGGCTCGCAACCGGTAAGTTCCAGGTTTCGGTATGCTAATAACTTCATAAGGGCCCTCCCAATTTGGCATGATTTTACCCATATTTTGAGGTGTAGAAGCCTCCACTTCCCGAAGAACAAAATTCCCAACTTCAAACCTTCGAATTTTTACCCCTTTGTTGTAGTACTTAGCCACACGAAGTTGATATGTAGCCAATTTTACCAAGGCTGCCTCCCTGACTTCTTTGAGCAGATCTAAATTGGCTTTGAGTCCCTCATCGTTGTATATTTATTTAAATTGACTAACACGAAGACTTGTAGACCCAATTTCCACCGGAACTAGAGCATCAAAACCGTATGCCAGTCGAAATGGCGAGTCTCCCGTCGTAGTTCTTGGCGTAGTCCGATAAGCCCATAACACACTGAGTAATTCTTCGGGCCATCTACCTTTTGCTTCGTCTAGTCTTCTTTTAATTCCATTTAGGAGTATTCTATTAGTCACTTCGACTTGCCCATTAGATTATGGATGAGCAACCGAAGTCTTCCGATGCTGAATTCCCAACTCCTTCAAGAATGCCTCAAACTTTGACCCCACAAACTGGCGCCCATTATCTGAAATTACCACCATAGGAATACCAAATCAAAACACTACTGGCTCTTTCAGAAACTTTAAACATTCCTGCTCCGTAATTAGTCGAAGTGGTTTCGCCTCTACCCACTTAGTCATATAATCAATCGCCACTATAACAAAACTGACCTGACCTTTCGCTTTTGGAAGTGGACCTAGTATATCTACCCCTCAGACAGCAAAAGGTATAGGAGATAAAATCGAATATAGCTCTTCTGATGGCTAATGTGGGATCGGACTATTCAGTTGGCACTTCTGGCACTTCTTCACGTAATCGGTAGCCTCTTTGAAAATAGTTGGCCAATAATACCCCTGACAAAGCACTTTATATGCTAGTGACTTCGCGGCTATATGATCACCGCAAATACCTTTATGAACCTCCCGAAGGGCATATTCAGCTTCAGACGAAACCAAACACTTCAGCAATGAAGAGGAATAAACCCTTCGATACAGATCTCCATCAATAAGTACGAAGTTTACACTTTCGTATTTCACCTTCTTTGCTAACATCTGATCCAAAGGTAGTGCGCCATCTGCCAGATAGTTTATATATGGTGTCATCCAACAATTAGATCGCTCGACGCACATTACCTCCCCGTGTTGCATGCTGGGCTGCTTCAAAACCTCCAAGTAAACTGGTCCATCAAAAGCACTCGATTTAGTTGTAGCCAATTTTGATAAGGAATCGACATTTGAATTATCAGTTCGGCCAACTCCTTGAAACTCGCAAGAGTCGAAGTACTGAAGCCGATCTTTTAACTCTGCAAGGTATTTAACCATTTTCGTGCCCCGAGCTTCATACTCCCCCGAAACTTGTTTGATGACCGGCTGAAAATCACTGTAAATAATCAACTTCTGAAACTCCAAACTCTTGGCCAGACGCAACCCTGCTAGCACCGCCTTGTTATTCGTTGCCCTGAATTCAAATCTGACAGCCTGCTACACTTTGAGTCCCTCCGGACTCGTCAGAATGATACCAGTGCCACTAAGGTCTGAAGTAGAAGATCCATTAACATATAATGTCCAAGAATCGTGCACTTGCTAAAGTGTAGCCACCGTTTCCGTAGATCCCTCCACTTCGTTCTGACTCCCATCAGCTTCGAAAAACGAGCATTCTACCACAAAATAAGCCAAGGCTTGATCTTTAATAGCTGTCCGTGGATAGTATTCTATGAAGAACTGAGATAATTCCATCGTCTACGCAGCAAGTCTCCCCAAAACCTCTGGCTTTCCCAACACCTTCTTCAGTGGCTGATCTGTGTATACCACTATTACCCGACCTTGGAAGTACTGCCGAAGCTTTCTACTAGCAATGACCAAAGCAAAGGCAAACTTCTCAAGGTTTGGATACCTTGTTTCTGCGTCCCTAAGGGCATGGTTCACATAGTAAATCGGGTGCTGTTTACCCCCAACTTCACGCACCAAAACTGCTCCTACTGCCAATGAACTTGTAGCCAGATACAAACATAAAGGTTCAGCAGGAACTGGCTTCACCAACAAAGGTGCCGAAGATAAATACCTCTTGATTCCTTAGAAAACTTCCTCGCAATCCGAAGTCCACTGGAACGTCTTCGCATTCTTCGACCCTTTCAATGTGTTAAACAACGGCAATCACCTTTCTGCCGATTTAGACATGAACCTCCGCAACGATGCTATTCTACCAGTCAAACGCTGGACATCCTTGTACGACTGTGGGGATTTCATGTCCAAGATAGCTTGGATTTTCTCTGGATTAGCTTCGATACCCCTCTTGCTGATCAAATATCCCAAAAACTTTCCTGCTCCCAGCCCGAAAGTGCACTTAGTCGAATTTAGCTTCAAATCATAATGGAAAATTGTCTGAAAACACTCCTCTAGATCGTCCAGATGACCATGAACTGACATGCTCTTAACAATCATATCATCAACATAGACCTCCACATTCTTCCCGAGCTGCTTTATGAAGACGTGGTTCATCATTCTCTGATACGTTGCTCCCGCATTTATCAAACCGAACGTCATCTTCTTATAGGCGTATACCGATCGATGGGTAATAAAAGCTGTCTTCGGGATATCTTCTTTACACATGGAAATCTGATGATACCCCGAAAAGGCATCCATAAAGCTTAGCAAGGCGTACCCCGAAGTTGCATCAATAAGCTGATCAATGTGGGGTAGAGGATAGAAGTCCTTTGGGCATGCCTTGTTCAGATCAGTGTATTCTATACAAACTCGCCATTTTCTATTATGGTTTTGTACCAGAACCACATTTGCCATCCACTCCAGATAATCAATCTCGAAGATAAAATCTGCAGCTAGCAACTTGACGACCTCTTCGTCAATTATCTTCTGCCTCTCCGGTGCGAAAATCCTTCTCTTCTGCCGAACTGGCTTCTTAGCTGGATCCACTTGCAATCTATACTCAGCCACTTTCTGACTCACCCCAGGCATGTCACTAAAAATCCAAGCAAAGACATCGACATAACACCGAAGCAATTCCATCAGATTTATCCGAAAAGGCTCTGGCAGTCCTGAACCGATTTTAACAATTTTCTCTTTCTTTCCCAAAATTAACTCGTTCTCTTCGGTCTCCCCTGCTGGCATGACTAATGGTTCCGTTCCGCTTTCTGTAAATGGTTCCATTTTAATGGCCATGGTCTGTTTCTGTTTGCTACTCCCACTCCCGAAGTGATCAGAGCATTTCGATAACACCTCCTCTCCAAGTCCAGATCTCCTGCCACTTCGCCAACTCCATGGGGCGTAGAAAACTTAATTTTAAAGTGGGGAATTAAAGTAACTGCCTGCAAAGCTGTTAAAGTAGGTCTCCCTAAGATAGCATTATAGGCAGAATCCACATGCACAACGTAAAATTTACATATAATTTGAACTTGTTGGGGAGCCGTTCGGAAGACAACTGGAAGCTCAATGGTCCCCGCCACTTTGACTGGATCATTGCTGAAGTCATATAAAGAGGCCTCCTGCCCAATTTCCATCTTCTGACCATCCAAAGGCATTTTGTGATGCGCATGACCATATAGAATATCCACCGAAGAGCCATTGTTGATCATCATCCTCTTCATGTCTACCGAACCAACTTGTGCAGTGATCACCAGAGCCCCTTCGTGTGGTTCGATTGGTTCCGAAGGGAAATCTTCATTCGTGAAAGAGATCACGGAACCCGGGTATACCCTTTCAGCCTTCGGAGGTTTATCTGTCAGAGTCATCACAGAGTCCAAGTATCCCCGTCTTTTTTTCCCTGCAACCTTGCTCATGTTACCCCCGGAGATCACATCTACAACATGTTTTGTAGCCTGGTTCTGCACTGGTTGAACCGGCTGGGCGACTTGCACTAACTCCCTATTATTTGGTTATTCCCTCTGTTGTTCTCGCCCTGCTACATACTGTACCAGAGTACCATTTTGAACTTTTCTCTCAATGAACTCCTTCAAACTCCAGCAAGAATTCGTATCATTCCCGACCGCTCGATGGTAGTCACAATACAAAGCAGGATCCCCGAATCCCGACCTGGGATTGTTTCTAGGTGGTTCGAAGTATGGTTGGTTCTTTATCTGCTCCAGAATAGTGGCCTGATCTGTGTTGAGCTGCGTGTACACCTTATTCACCTTCTGAGTTGGGACGGGCGGACGATCTCCTCGGGGTGCCCAATTATTGTTATACCTCTTCTGATTCCCTTCGAACCGGTCATTACCGCCACCATTCTTCCTCTGACTACCATCTGACTTATCCTTGTCTTTCTCTTTCGCCTTCTCCGAAGAATTCTGCTTCAAGCTAGCCATCGCCTCTTCTACCACGATAAAACCTTCTGCTTTTTCAAATGCTTCGGCTAAGCTCTTTGGATGTTTGAACATCAGTTTCTTTACCAGTTTTTCTGACTTTACCAAATCCAAACCATTTTGGAATAACCCTACTGCCTGAAGATCGTTGAGATCAGAAACCTGCCCCACAGCTTCTCTGAACCTTTTCATATATTTCTCTAAAGTTTCACTCGGGTACTGTCTTACTTGAGCCAACGATCCCGTGGGCTTTCCCCTTCTCTTATTGCTTCCGAACCGGGCATGGAATTTGTTACACAATTCGACCAAGGATGAAATCGAATCTGAAGCCAAAGTTTCCATCCACTGCCTTGCATCCTTTCTCAACGTCATCCCAAAGGTCTAACATTTAGCTGCGTCTGAGTAGTCGTAATAATCCATCATCCTCTCAAACGCCTGACTATGGTCGTACGGGTCCCCAGAACCATCGTAACTTTCCATGTGGGGAAGCTTCTTACTGGGATCTGCCTTCTCCTTTAGAATTTCAGAAGAGAAAGGAGAAGCTTTCTTACCCGGAGTCTCTTTCCCCTGCTGAACTTCTGCCAACTACTTCCGAAGTTCTTTCATTTCTTTTTCCAGGTCCTCCACTCCTTCGGGCGGCGAAGTAGCTTCCTTCTTTGGGGAGTTCTTCTTCTTCTGTTCATCCCGACCCCTTTCATCCGAACCAGATGTTTTCGAATCACTTCGGCCGAGGCGAGAATCTCTATAACGGGGTACCCTCTTCAGATTCTCCGGAGAACGATTCCTCGGCCTACTTCGATGCCTATCCCTCCTTATATTCTGACGATACTCAATACGAGGCATCTTTTTCAAAGCTTTGGGTGAATGCTCTCGTGACCGGCTTCGTTTTATGTCAGGAGAATGACTACGAGACCTGTTTTCAGACTGCCTAGAATCTTCATCCCTTTTGGCTCTTCGACCTAATGACCTACCCCGTCTTTCCGGTCGAGTGTAGCTGGATGCTTCATCTTCTTTCTCAGCCACAAGGACCATCTGTTTGGAGATATCCTCCCTCTGCTGCAGAAGTGCTTTCAAAGCCGTGTCGGTCTCTTGTGCCATTTTTGCCAAAGTATAAATTTTGTCTGCCTGACCTTCTCGGTGCTGGGTTCTAGGCGGTGTGCCTACCATCCTTTTCCGATCTTTGTTAGGACCTTTGCTAGCAGTAGAAAATAACTTGCTCTTGGTATCACCATGATCTCTAGCATGAGATCCTCCCGGAACTTCTTGTGACCCAAGTCTATCATGGATACTTACCGAAGGACCCAACCTATCCTTCACCGAGATTCTTTGCAAAGAAGAACTAGCAGTCGTCGGCTGTAACCGTCTTACTTTTCACCATAGCTTCTAATGTAAGACGATGAATGTTCGTGATTGAGAATCATAATCACTAGAAAAGCCCCTCCTTCTAGCACAAATGTTAACGCCAAGATTTCGCAACGCGCCTCAATCACCAAAACGCGCTTCAATCCTGCACAGTAAATACGTCAGCACCGGATCTCGACGATTTTGGGCCGTCGGGGATCGCTCCGGTGTGAGAATAAGTTTAGGCCGGAAAAAGGATTAACAATGGAGGTTGTCTGTTCTAGTGTCTGGTGAGAAAAATGTTCAGTTACCCCCCTTGTTATGATACTCCGTAGCCTTATATTATGTTACCAACTTGCATGTTTTCCCCCGATGCTTACGTCAGTTGGCTACATGCAGGCTTTACTATACCTTGCTCTCCACCCAGTCAACATTATGTCAACTCCTCATTAATGAAGGTGGCTTAAGACGGCTTGATCCATCACTTCAATCAGCCGCCTGTTAATCCTATAAATTAGGGATAATCTTTAGTCCATAAGCTGTCACCTGTCTTCCACTACCAGCTTCAGCCCAAGCTTTATATAAATTATCATTTAAATAATAACCTCCTACTCTAAAGATAAAAATAAATTTGACTTGAAAAACTTAAAATAAATAAGATCCGACCGGTCCAAATAATCGCGGCCCAACAATATATATATATATATATATATATATATATATATATATATGGAAAAATGTAAGTACACAACTGTGTAGTGCACAGTAGGCTATAGCGACGGTTTTTCAGGACTATAGCGATGGTTTGTCTGTGGCTATAGACAGAATATCTATGGCGACAGACAAATCGTCGCTATAGCCCTACAAAATCATCGTTAAAGCCTACTGTGTAGCTACACAGCTGTGTAGCTACATATAGCCCATATATATAACTAGCATTGTTAACTAATTTGTTGCTAATTAACACGCATGCAGCTAGCGGATGTATAGTACGTATTTACCATGAGACATACATTAGGTGACGCTTTTACATTTTCAAAGTATTTCTTTATCCTAAAATTATTGTGTTCTGTCTGGTTTTGAGACGATTTTTTTTTAAAATTTAATTTAATTTCTTTTGTAGTGATTTTGCCATGCATAAATATAAAAAACACACACACACACGAAAAAAAGGAAGAAGAAGGCTTTTATGAAATCGAAGGGAGTATCTAGACCACAACGGAGGTCACGCAATAGAATATTCCATGGTCAACTAATTGCCGAATTTATAAACAACTTGTATTGAAAGGTACTGGTACTGGTACATAGAATATATTGTTGGGTGTGGGTCCTCACCCATGAGAATTATGAATTTCAAGTTGGACTTGGAATTGGATGTTTTGGACAAAACACGGTTTTGGTCTAAATAAAGAATCAATTGTGAAAAAAGATTTGATAAGGAGATGTGATCCCTAATTTGATTAGGAGAATAAATTGTTTCTAATCCATAATAGGAATGGATTAGAAAGAGTACTATAAATAAGGCTATGGAGGAGTCTTATTTTATATATGAGAGAAGCTTGGTAGCAAGAAGGTACCAAAAGAATAAAGAGAGAGAATTACAGTTTGTGGGTATCCGGCACCATCTCTATTCAATAGAAGCTTGAAGACTTTATTGTTTGGAGTGTTTTTGGGTGGTGAAGTTAATTAGGTTTCTTAACCTAATTAAAGGTAAATTTGTATTCTCTTGATTTATTGTGTAACCTCAAGTTTTAGGACATAAAACTTGGGAGGATTATTGTAAACCCATTATTAGTGATATAGTGGAGATTCGGAGTTTGACCCGTGGTTTTTACCTCTTAGTTTTAGAGGGTTTTTCCACGTTAAATATTGTGTCTTGCTTGTGGATGGTTATTTGTTATTTTTGTTCTCATAATTGGTTTTGTTGATTTCCTATTTAATTGCACAAAGACGGAAAAGTAATTCCTGGGATTGAGATTATTTTAGGCGTACTTTTCCCAACAGTGGTATCAAGAGCTTGGTTATTTTTGTGATTTTCTTGTGCGAATTAAATGGAGGATTGGACAGCAGGTTGCATGATTAATCTCAAGGCTGCAAATTATGCAATTTGGAAGCCAAGAATGGAGGATTTGCTTTACTGCAAGGATTTGTACGAGCCACTTGAGAACGATGGAGTTAAGCCCACAAACAAGAGTGACGCGCAGTGGAACAAGATGAATAGGAAGACTATTGGTCTAATTAGATCGTGGATTGATCAAAGTGTGTTTCATCATGTTGCCACGGAAACTGAAGCCTATGCTCTCTGGAAGAAATTGGAATCCATGTATGAAAGGAAGACGGCGCAAAATAAAGCTTTTTTGATTAGGAAGCTTGTGAATTCTAAGTTCAAGGATGGAAACTCCGTTGCAGAACACTTAAGTGATTTTCAGAGTTTGATAAATCAGTTGAGTACGATGAAGATGGTTATTGACGATGAGATGCAGGCTTTATTGTTGTTGAGCTCTTTGCCTGATAGCTGGGAGACGCTGGTGGTGTCGCTGAGTAACTCCGCTCCCAATGGTACGCTGACTATGAATACAGTCAAGGATAGTTTGTTCAACGAGGAACAGAGGCGAAGAGATACCGTAGTGACTAGTGCTGAGTCACAAGTTTTTGTCACGCAGAGTAGGGGCAGAAACAGAAAGGAAAACTCACCTGAAGATGACAAATTCAGGGGAAGGTCGAGAGATAAAAGAGAGATAATTTGTTTTTACTGCCAGAAACCGGGTCACATAAGGCGAGAGTGCAGATTTTTGAAGAAGGAGCAGTCTAAGAAAAAGGATGAGGATAAAGATTCGATTGTGTATCTATCCGATGTTGATGTAGCCATTGTTTGTGATGATAAACCCAAGTGCCATGTTAATGATTGGATTATTGATTCGGGTGCTTCGTTCCATGCTACTTCTCGTGGTGAAATTTTTACATCCTACACTAGTGGTGATTTTGGCTATGTGCGGATGGGAAACGGAAGTGCATCCAAGATTATAGGCATTGGAGATATTTGTTTGAAAACTAACAGTGGTTGCAAGTTGATGCTGAAAGAAGTCAGACATGTTCCGGATATACGTCTTAATTTGATCTCTACTGGTAAGCTTGATGAGAATGGTTATAAAAGTTACTTTGGTGAAGGTCAGTGGAAGCTCACTAAAGGGTCTCTAGTGATGACTAGAGGTAAGAAAGTAGACACTTTTTACACGATGCGGGCGCATGTGAGAGGTGTTGAAGATGGGGGAGTTAAGCGAAAAAAAGTGTGGTACAAAGCCATGCGAGATGGGAGAAAAACCTTGCATGAGAACCACGAGAGGAAAGCTCTTCGCTTTAAATGGGTACCAAAAGTGAAGAAGGAAAGTGACAGCTCGCAATCAGGTTACAAAGCGGTTGTGAATGAATTTGGCAAGCAAAAATCTGTCAAGTTTGAGTTAGATCCTCCCATCGAGAAGAACCATGCCGATGAGACAAAGCCGGTTATGAAGATAGTTGAAAATTTCAAGAAGCTTGAGTTGAGCCAAGACTTCGTTGGAATTAACTCCGAGTAAGGAGTTGTGGTTGGTGATCCCTTCTCTCATGGGTTCGGAGGGGGAGATTGTTGGGTGTGGGTCCTCACCCATGAGAATTATGAATTTCAAGTTGGACTTGGAATTGGATGTTTTGGACAAAACACGGTTTTGGTCTAAATAAAGAATCAATTGTGAAAAAGGATTTGATAAGGAGATGTGATCCCTAATTTGATTAGGAGAATAAATTGTTTCTAATCCATAATAGGAATGGATTAGAAAGAGTACTATAAATAAGGCTATGGAGGAGTCTTATTTTATATATGAGAGAAGCTTGGTAGCAAGAAGGTACCAAAAGAATAAAGAGAGAGAATTACAGTTTGTGGGTATCCGGCACCATCTCTATTCAATAGAAGCTTGAAGACTTTATTGTTTGGAGTGTTTTTGGGTGGTGAAGTTAATTAGGTTTCTTAACCTAATTAAAGGTAAATTTGTATTCTCTTGATTTATTGTGTAACCTCAAGTTTTAGGACATAAAACTTGGGAGGATTATTGTAAACCCATTATTAGTGATATAGTGGAGATTCGGAGTTTGACCCGTGGTTTTTACCTCTTAGTTTTAGAGGGTTTTTCCACGTTAAATATTGTGTCTTGCTTGTGGATGGTTATTTGTTATTTTTGTTCTCATAATTGGTTTTGTTGATTTCCTATTTAATTGCACAAAGACGGAAAAGTAATTCCTGGGATTGAGATTATTTTAGGCGTACTTTTCCAACATATATATCTTCAATGGCTCTTAAATTAATTAGTAGGCAGAAGAAATACCTTTTTTTTCTCTCGTTTTTATCTGTGTCTAATTAAAGATGACCAGCTTAATTACTCTAAAAATCGGAGTATATCGCATGATATCAACTTTGGGACAATTTTACTTGGCATAAATAATTAAATAGTGATTTTTTACTTAAAATTTAAATTGCGAAGTTATTTTCTTTTTAATTTTTGAAATAATAATTTTATACTTAAAATACTTTTTAAATAATTTACAATATTAACTATTAGATAAATCGAACTCAGATAAATTCACGCCAATTTCAAATTTTAGGATTATAAATTCATTAGAGAAAAACTTTAATGAGCTTAATTAATTAATGCATGGTAATAAGCTATTCCTGTGAATCCTGAAATATGCTACCACTCCAATAATATTCAACGAGAAAGAGTAATAATTTTACAGCAAAAAAGCTAGCATGCATTACAAAGTTGATCAGCTACTAGCCGAGAACGGACAAAATACTAATAAGAGGGGAGGCCAGGCTGGTGTGACTTCTAAAACAAAGTACAACATGCCATTTGTAACTAATTTGTGTACATAAATATGATACTCCACTAATCAAATACAAAATAAAAAGACCCATCAACAGCCTAGCTAATACAGATGTTTAATTTCCTGAATCCGAAAAAGAGGACTTGAGTTCTTTCGGTAACTAATTAAAAAGTACTGTAGCATGCCTGAATTTAATACAATAATTAATTAAGTCATACTTAATGGTTTTCCCAAAGGATAATCATTAGTTAGCGCGCCGCCGCCACCGCCACCACCACCATAGAATTTGGCAGCCTGGTAGGAGTTGACAACCACCGGAGCCACCTGAAAAAGGTGGGAGCATTGTGGTTGATACGGGTACTTACATAATATTTGCTGTTGTGGAGGAGGCGAAGCACAATTATAATTAGTACTATTCCTTAATCCCTTTCTTCCATAACATTCTTCCACCAATACCATACCAAAGCTTTCTGATCCAATCTTCTGTGCCATATTTATAGGAGGAATGCGTACTACTTCTTCTCTATGTATTTGGAACTCTTGTTGAAACTATATATGTAACTTACACCTACTTACAAAGCTAAGTGAGTAGTATGTAATTGCTTCTTGGTTGGTTGGTTCATATATAGTCTGTATAGTAAAACCCTTTATATAGAGATGCCAATGTGGTGATACGTACTGAAAGGTGATTAACTTTTTGGGTAAATTGCGAAATTGTCCACTCAAGTTATCCTGCTTTTGCAATGTACTAGTATATATTTTATGTTTTTAGTTTTTGCAATTCCCTTCCTCCCTATTCCAATTTCGCAATATCTTTCCCATCAAAACTAAATTGTACGTTACTTGACTTGATAATTATTAAGGTTAGACCATAAATAATAATTTAGTGCACAAATAGATAGAAAATTAAGAGCATGTGAATCTTAATATATACTTGAATTACGTACCGATGAAAATTTTAGTTGCTGGCGACTTTTAGTGCACAGTTAGTACACATAAAAATACTAGTAAGGGCACTAGCTAGGTTAAAACAATTAATCCTATCATGTTTATGTAAAATGTCACTTTTTTGTTAAAATTAATAATGGGAGATATTTAGGACCAAAAGGGAATCCAAAATTAAAGACTGGAGAATCAACAACTTTATTCTTAGCGTTCACCCTTGATCAAAATTTTATTTACTCCAGATCCTATTAATTTATATTCTTATTGATTCAGTCTTTTTTGACCTTTTGGTTGTCTGAATAATGTTATGCGCGTGTTCGATACGCTTCTATTATTGAAGCTTCGGTCACGATATCTTTGACCATATATATGTAGCTAACTTGTAAAATTTTTTAATGTTTTTCGAACTACATTACAATTTACAAGTATTTATGTTTATTTAATTTTAATTAATATATTTGTAATCATAGTAAACTACTATTTAAAATAATACTAAATAAAATCTATTATTTTCAAAACTTATAGTATGAATTACGTCAAATTTTAAATTGAAAATTTTGCAAATTGAGTTCCTTTTTCATGAAACGGAATTAATATGATAAATTATTAGCTTAAAAGGAGACCCCTCATGTTTCATGTCGAGAAAGATATATAGTGCTAGCTCCAGTTGAAGGAAACAGAAAGGAAAATATATTCTTTAAAATGAACTTCATAACATAATGGATATCCCTTGACAAGATCCAAACTAATAATAGTTATTTTGGTTGCGGGTAAATTAAAGTTGAGAGAACTAATTCTTTTTAAAAAAATGCTTGTTTAAAAGATTTAACTCGTATTTATAACGAAAACGACATAACTCATCAAATTCATACATAGATTTATTTTTGGAAATGCCTAGCAAAAAATAGCCATTTTTCATACTTAAGATGTAGAATTTATGCACGAGAGCTGAGTGGTACCAACATATACTTTTACAATTGTTGGAGCCCTTTGTGTGAAGGTAATAAAACAAAAGAATATAATCACTCTTTATCTGATGTTTAAAGTCTTCTAAAGCATAAGATTCGGTCCTATCCAATTCCTTGTTGATCCCTCTTCGATCGATCTGTTTATCCCCAAATGATTGTGTTTTGTCCAATTTTTTTGTGTGTGTGCACAATAAAATTAACGAGTTGAGAGTTGTAATAATTATGCAATAAGAATAAAGCACAAAAATAACACCTTTTCATGTGAAATTGAAGGGAGCATATGTAGACCAAAAAGGAGCTAGGTCACGCAATAGAATATTCCATGATCAGATGATTGCCCAATCCAAACGGATCAGACTACTTTATCAGGAACGAAATTTATGAACAACTTGTATTGAAAGTGGCACATATAATAACTCGAACGAAATTGATAAATTCACAACAGAAAATAATATTTTTACATGAAAAATGTCGCTATAGATCTATAGCGACGATATTCACCGTCGCTATACATCTATAGCGACATTTTTCATATGAAAATATCAAAAAATGTTGTAAAAATATCAATTTCCTAACTCCAATATCCCTTAATTTTTTTGATAAACATTAAAAACTTCAATGTCCCTTAAATGAAGTATATATGAAGAAGAAATACCTTCTTTTTTTTCAGTTTTACCTCTAATTAAAGTGGATGAGCTTAATTATATTACTCTAAATTATGTAATACCCTATCATTTTTAATTAGTTGTTAGTGAGTGATCAGTCGTTTGGCTTGATTATTGGTAAGTTTTTAGAATATGATTACCCCCACGAAGGACTCTAATCAACCAATGAAGTTTAATAAGCTATTCCCGTGACTCCTGTAATTAATTAATTATGCTGGTACTCCATTAATAGTCAGTAAAAACACACAAATAATTTATAACTAAATCTAGTAGATACTATTTGGTAGCAGTAATTTTACAGCACAAGAAATAACAAAGTTGAGGCGCTACTAGCTTCTCATACGTACAAGAAAAAAGGAGAGGCTAGTGCCACGTCTAAAACTAAAATATATACATATATATAGATAGTACAATGATAGACACATAATTCATACATTTTATTATCCCTAATTTTGTCCTTTTAATTATATTAGTTTATTAAATTAATATGTTTTATTTTATTTTGTAGGGTTTAATATTTATTGCAATAAAGTCAAAATCTTGGTGATCAAGTGATATTTAATGCTCTTATTCATGTAAGAAATATCCAAGAAGAATCCTACAAGGAGAAGAAAAGAGGTGGAACAATCTTGGTGTGCAAGTCAAATCCAACAAGAGAAAGAAAAGTCTATCTAGAAGATCTCTTTGAGAAGTTGATTGCCACTAGGAAGTTAAAACCTACATGGGAACAAAAGTGTCCAAGTTCAATGTATCTAAATTAGGACACAAAGTTATTTTCCCTATAAATAGGTCTCTTGTTTTAGAGAGAAAGGATGATTATTAGATATTGTATTAGCTTAGGTTAGGAGTAGAAGTAGATTAAATTACTTCTTTATTATACACTTGTTGAAGAATCATCAATAAAGGGAGTTTTCTTATTTTATTTCTTCTTCTTTATTTTTAGTTAGTTATTTTTAATGTCTAGTTAATTTTTTATATCTAGGATGAAGATGAAATTAAATAATTATTCATGATAATATTTTTTATCTCTTCTATTATTTATGCCTTTATGTTTAATTGATTTCGCCTTCATATTTCGTTATTGAAATACCTTCGTTTTATAGTTCATATGTGATTTTAAATTAATTAAGAGGTTTTGATAGATTATTGTTAAGATATGAGTTTTTCATAATCCATGCTTGCTCAAAGAAGTTTTGATGGGTTATAGTTAATCCTTAAATTTTCATAGTCTATGCTTGCCCACGTTAATTATAAAATTATTAAATTAATGGGAAGGGAGATCAAAATCATAAATAAGTTATAAAAATAGAATAGATTGAATTATATGTTATGTTTATTATTTAATGGATTCGAATTCCTAGATTGTTTTCTTTATTATTAATTTTCATATTCTAATTAATCAACTCTCGATATTTATTTCTAATTCGCCTAAAATAGATATTAAGGATATATTAAAATTAATCTAGTCTCTGTGGGTTCGACCTGTACTTGCCAGTTCTTCAACTTGATACTGTGCACTTGCAGTTACATATTTTTATCACATCAAGTTTTTGGCGCCGTTGTCGGGGACTAGACTTAATTTTATATTCCTTAATTTTTATTTATTCGAGTTAGTTTATTTTTCTAATTTTTTTTAATTGTTTTTAGGATTATCGAAGCAGATCAACAGTGCGGAAAGACAAGACTATTGCTACGCTTTTCCTGGTATTTTGTATCTTAATTCAAAAAAAAATTAAAAAAATAAGTAGCTTAGTTTTTTTTTTTTTGTTAGTTAGAAAATTAATTGTCGCATTCATGCATTCACTCACGTAGAGCACATCCTATTTAGGTTTTTTATTTTATTTTACCCTAGAATTAGGATTCTTATTTTATTTTTATTTTTATTTTTTTTGTGTCTTTCGTGGTTAGTTGTTTATTTGTTTTGTGATTTGTGAAAAAATGGATTCTTATTATAGTTGGAATAATAATTTTGCTTGGAATCAGAAACCCTATGAAAATTTTAATGCACACCAAGTAAATAATTTTTTTTCAACTTATAAAAATCCTTATCTAAGTTCATATCCATATCCATACCCATATTCGGATCCAGAACCTCAATATCCACAAGAATTATCAAATGAAGAAGAGGAAAGACTTAGTGTCTTAGAGAAAACTATGGAAGTTTTAATGAAAAATCAATTTAGCGTGGATCAAGCTATATCTCGTCTAGAAATTCAAATGAGTCGATTAGCCACCATAATAAATGAACAAGAGGTGGGTGAATTTTATAGTAACTCTGAGGTTAATTTTGAAAATTTTGATGGTTGTGAAAATGATGAGAAAAATAAAAATTTTGTATTCAATTCTACACAGTTTGAGTCAAGCGAATTTGAGGAGTCTAAAAATTATGAGTCTGTACTTAAAATTGATCATGTCACATTTAATGAGTCGGATAAAAAAGTCTATAAGCCTAAAGCTCCATACCCTGAAAGACTTATTCCTAAAAAACCACCTAGTGATATTTTAGACCAACCCATTAAAATAAACATGATCCAAGAGTTGTCCATGACCCAAGAAATAATTAAAAATAGACTCTTGATTGAAAAAGATCCAATTAATTTTTTCTTAAATCATCTTGACCAAAATT
The DNA here is from genome assembly GCA_020205555.1 of Panax stipuleanatus. Taxonomy (NCBI): domain Eukaryota; kingdom Viridiplantae; phylum Streptophyta; class Magnoliopsida; order Apiales; family Araliaceae; genus Panax; species Panax stipuleanatus. The sequence continues at coordinate 10,929,260 of CM035126.1, forward strand.
GGAATGAATCTGAATATTAGATAAGGTCAATGAGCTGTTGAGATCAACTACAAATAAGTCAACTAAACTAGAACATGTATGTGAACCAATTCTTCCATCATTTGAACATGTTAGTGAAAATTTTCTTGAGATAAATTTTAAGCATAATGAAAATTCTGACTATTTTCAATTTTCTAGACCTCCTGAAAATCATGACAAATTCACACTCACTTACCCATTTGTATCATTCATGTATAGTCATATAATATTTAAGATTTATAAAATTCGTAGGTATGTACATTTGTTTTCCTTCTCACCACATTTTCTTGCAGAATAAATGTCCCGCATACAAGGTACAATTCTTTCACATCTTTGTTCTCTTTTCTTCATTTGTATACATTGAGGACAATGCATGATTTAGGTATGGGGGGAGTTTGTTTGTATTATTGTATTAGATATTTTTGTTTTGTTTTTAGGAAAATATTGTTCAAAAAAAAAAAATTGAAAATTTTGTTTGACTTTTTATGGATTGAATTTATTCTAATAAGTGTTCGTGGAGTTAAAAGTCATGAGTAAAATTGAAAGATTTAGAACTCTTAAATCTTTGATGAAGTACGAAATCTTAGTTTGAAATACCATCTGGACTAAAATTAATTTCAAAAGCATTTTTGCACTTCACGATTGCACTAACTCTTAGTTGTGGGTATAAACTATGATTCGAGTAATTTTAAAAAAAAATGAAAAGAAATAAAAAGAAAAAAAAAAGAAAATAAAGAAAATAAAGAAAAAGAAAAAAGGAAAAAATAATTGCTTCAATGTCCATTGAACGAAATAACTGGGTATCTAAGCCTTATGAAGCATCGATATTCACGCTGAAAAGTGTGATGGATAAAAGCAGTTTGACTAGTCTAATTTTGTGGCCTTTGTTACTCGAGTTAGTAAGCCCTTAGGGGTGTCTCTACACCTAGTGCCCTAAAGTCAACTGGTTTGGGAGTCATTGGTCCAACGCTCGCTACATGAGTAACTCTGAAAAGCCTAAGAAAATGAGACATTGCACAAGTCAAGAAAAAAAGTCAAGAAAAAAGAAAAGAAAAAAATTTAAAAAAAAAAGAGAAAAAAGAAGAAAAATGAGTTTGCTTGATTTTCATGGTAAAATCCCTACTAAGAGTTATATCATACACACATGCATGCATCACATTGAATTAATATTATGAAGGATGGTGTCTAGAATGAAGATTAAATATTTTTGATAAGGTGAAAGTGTGATTTTGAATTTAATTTTGCTTATGTATGCCCATGGATATTTAGAAGTTGTAATTCAATTTCATGACTTGTTGCACTCAAAAATATTTTTGAATTTTGTGGGTATATTCACTGCAAACCCTCACGAGACACAACTCGTCCACTTGGGGTAACCTTGGGGTTTAAAGGCTTGTTGCACATGCTAAGTGCAATCGTGTCTCCTACGAAAATGGGGTAGTATAATTTTTATTTTTATTTTATTTTATTTTATTTTTATTTTACTCGAGGACGAGCAAAAGCTAAGTATGGGGGTATTTGATAGACACATAATTCATACATTTTATTATCCCTAATTTTGTCCTTTTAATTATATTAGTTTATTAAATTAATATGTTTTATTTTATTTTGTAGGGTTTAATATTTATTGCAATAAAGTCAAAATCTTGGTGATCAAGTGATATTTAATGCTCTTATTCATGTAAGAAATATCCAAGAAGAATCCTACAAGGAGAAGAAAAGAGGTGGAACAATCTTGGTGTGCAAGTCAAATCCAACAAGAGAAAGAAAAGTCTATCTAGAAGATCTCTTTGAGAAGTTGATTGCCACTAGGAAGTTAAAACCTACATGGGAACAAAAGTGTCCAAGTTCAATGTATCTAAATTAGGACACAAAGTTATTTTCCCTATAAATAGGTCTCTTGTTTTAGAGAGAAAGGATGATTATTAGATATTGTATTAGCTTAGGTTAGGAGTAGAAGTAGATTAAATTACTTCTTTATTATACACTTGTTGAAGAATCATCAATAAAGGGAGTTTTCTTATTTTATTTCTTCTTCTTTATTTTTAGTTAGTTATTTTTAATGTCTAGTTAATTTTTTATATCTAGGATGAAGATGAAATTAAATAATTATTCATGATAATATTTTTTATCTCTTCTATTATTTATGCCTTTATGTTTAATTGATTTCGCCTTCATATTTCGTTATTGAAATACCTTCGTTTTATAGTTCATATGTGATTTTAAATTAATTAAGAGGTTTTGATAGATTATTGTTAAGATATGAGTTTTTCATAATCCATGCTTGCTCAAAGAAGTTTTGATGGGTTATAGTTAATCCTTAAATTTTCATAGTCTATGCTTGCCCACGTTAATTATAAAATTATTAAATTAATGGGAAGGGAGATCAAAATCATAAATAAGTTATAAAAATAGAATAGATTGAATTATATGTTATGTTTATTATTTAATGGATTCGAATTCCTAGATTGTTTTCTTTATTATTAATTTTCATATTCTAATTAATCAACTCTCGATATTTATTTCTAATTCGCCTAAAATAGATATTAAGGATATATTAAAATTAATCTAGTCTCTGTGGGTTCGACCTGTACTTGCCAGTTCTTCAACTTGATACTGTGCACTTGCAGTTACATATTTTTATCACATCAAGTTTTTGGCGCCGTTGTCGGGGACTAGACTTAATTTTATATTCCTTAATTTTTATTTATTCGAGTTAGTTTATTTTTCTAATTTTTTTTAATTATTTTTAGGATTATCGAAGCAGATCAACAGTGCGGAAAGACAAGACTATTGCTACGCTTTTCCTGGTATTTTGTATCTTAATTCAAAAAAAAATTAAAAAAATAAGTAGCTTAGTTTTTTTTTTTTTGTTAGTTAGAAAATTAATTGTCGCATTCATGCATTCACTCACGTAGAGCACATCCTATTTAGGTTTTTTATTTTATTTTACCCTAGAATTAGGATTCTTATTTTATTTTTATTTTTATTTTTTTTGTGTCTTTCGTGGTTAGTTGTTTATTTGTTTTGTGATTTGTGAAAAAATGGATTCTTATTATAGTTGGAATAATAATTTTGCTTGGAATCAGAAACCCTATGAAAATTTTAATGCACACCAAGTAAATAATTTTTTTTCAACTTATAAAAATCCTTATCTAAGTTCATATCCATATCCATACCCATATTCGGATCCAGAACCTCAATATCCACAAGAATTATCAAATGAAGAAGAGGAAAGACTTAGTGTCTTAGAGAAAACTATGGAAGTTTTAATGAAAAATCAATTTAGCGTGGATCAAGCTATATCTCGTCTAGAAATTCAAATGAGTCGATTAGCCACCATAATAAATGAACAAGAGGTGGGTGAATTTTATAGTAACTCTGAGGTTAATTTTGAAAATTTTGATGGTTGTGAAAATGATGAGAAAAATAAAAATTTTGTATTCAATTCTACACAGTTTGAGTCAAGCGAATTTGAGGAGTCTAAAAATTATGAGTCTGTACTTAAAATTGATCATGTCACATTTAATGAGTCGGATAAAAAAGTCTATAAGCCTAAAGCTCCATACCCTGAAAGACTTATTCCTAAAAAACCACCTAGTGATATTTTAGACCAACCCATTAAAATAAACATGATCCAAGAGTTGTCCATGACCCAAGAAATAATTAAAAATAGACTCTTGATTGAAAAAGATCCAATTAATTTTTTCTTAAATCATCTTGACCAAAATTGGAATGAATCTGAATATTAGATAAGGTCAATGAGCTGTTGAGATCAACTACAAATAAGTCAACTAAACTAGAACATGTATGTGAACCAATTCTTCCATCATTTGAACATGTTAGTGAAAATTTTCTTGAGATAAATTTTAAGCATAATGAAAATTCTGACTATTTTCAATTTTCTAGACCTCCTGAAAATCATGACAAATTCACACTCACTTACCCATTTGTATCATTCATGTATAGTCATATAATATTTAAGATTTATAAAATTCGTAGGTATGTACATTTGTTTTCCTTCTCACCACATTTTCTTGCAGAATAAATGTCCCGCATACAAGGTACAATTCTTTCACATCTTTGTTCTCTTTTCTTCATTTGTATACATTGAGGACAATGCATGATTTAGGTATGGGGGGAGTTTGTTTGTATTATTGTATTAGATATTTTTGTTTTGTTTTTAGGAAAATATTGTTCAAAAAAAAAAAATTGAAAATTTTGTTTGACTTTTTATGGATTGAATTTATTCTAATAAGTGTTCGTGGAGTTAAAAGTCATGAGTAAAATTGAAAGATTTAGAACTCTTAAATCTTTGATGAAGTACGAAATCTTAGTTTGAAATACCATCTGGACTAAAATTAATTTCAAAAGCATTTTTGCACTTCACGATTGCACTAACTCTTAGTTGTGGGTATAAACTATGATTCGAGTAATTTTAAAAAAAAATGAAAAGAAATAAAAAGAAAAAAAAAAGAAAATAAAGAAAATAAAGAAAAAGAAAAAAGGAAAAAATAATTGCTTCAATGTCCATTGAACGAAATAACTGGGTATCTAAGCCTTATGAAGCATCGATATTCACGCTGAAAAGTGTGATGGATAAAAGCAGTTTGACTAGTCTAATTTTGTGGCCTTTGTTACTCGAGTTAGTAAGCCCTTAGGGGTGTCTCTACACCTAGTGCCCTAAAGTCAACTGGTTTGGGAGTCATTGGTCCAACGCTCGCTACATGAGTAACTCTGAAAAGCCTAAGAAAATGAGACATTGCACAAGTCAAGAAAAAAAGTCAAGAAAAAAGAAAAGAAAAAAATTTAAAAAAAAAAGAGAAAAAAGAAGAAAAATGAGTTTGCTTGATTTTCATGGTAAAATCCCTACTAAGAGTTATATCATACACACATGCATGCATCACATTGAATTAATATTATGAAGGATGGTGTCTAGAATGAAGATTAAATATTTTTGATAAGGTGAAAGTGTGATTTTGAATTTAATTTTGCTTATGTATGCCCATGGATATTTAGAAGTTGTAATTCAATTTCATGACTTGTTGCACTCAAAAATATTTTTGAATTTTGTGGGTATATTCACTGCAAACCCTCACGAGACACAACTCGTCCACTTGGGGTAACCTTGGGGTTTAAAGGCTTGTTGCACATGCTAAGTGCAATCGTGTCTCCTACGAAAATGGGGTAGTATAATTTTTATTTTTATTTTATTTTATTTTATTTTTATTTTACTCGAGGACGAGCAAAAGCTAAGTATGGGGGTATTTGATAGACACATAATTCATACATTTTATTATCCCTAATTTTGTCCTTTTAATTATATTAGTTTATTAAATTAATATGTTTTATTTTATTTTGTAGGGTTTAATATTTATTGCAATAAAGTCAAAATCTTGGTGATCAAGTGATATTTAATGCTCTTATTCATGTAAGAAATATCCAAGAAGAATCCTACAAGGAGAAGAAAAGAGGTGGAACAATCTTGGTGTGCAAGTCAAATCCAACAAGAGAAAGAAAAGTCTATCTAGAAGATCTCTTTGAGAAGTTGATTGCCACTAGGAAGTTAAAACCTACATGGGAACAAAAGTGTCCAAGTTCAATGTATCTAAATTAGGACACAAAGTTATTTTCCCTATAAATAGGTCTCTTGTTTTAGAGAGAAAGGATGATTATTAGATATTGTATTAGTTTAGGTTAGGAGTAGAAGTAGATTAAATTACTTCTTTATTATACACTTGTTGAAGAATCATCAATAAAGGGAGTTTTCTTATTTTATTTCTTCTTCTTTATTTTTAGTTAGTTATTTTTAATGTCTAGTTAATTTTTTATATCTAGGATGAAGATGAAATTAAATAATTATTCATGATAATATTTTTTATCTCTTCTATTATTTATGCCTTTATGTTTAATTGATTTCGCCTTCATATTTCGTTATTGAAATACCTTCGTTTTATAGTTCATATGTGATTTTAAATTAATTAAGAGGTTTTGATAGATTATTGTTAAGATATGAGTTTTTCATAATCCATGCTTGCTCAAAGAAGTTTTGATGGGTTATAGTTAATCCTTAAATTTTCATAGTCTATGCTTGCCCACGTTAATTATAAAATTATTAAATTAATGGGAAAGGAGATCAAAATCATAAATAAGTTATAAAAATAGAATAGATTGAATTATATGTTATGTTTATTATTTAATGGATTCGAATTCCTAGATTGTTTTCTTTATTATTAATTTTCATATTCTAATTAATCAACTCTCGATATTTATTTCTAATTCGCCTAAAATAGATATTAAGGATATATTAAAATTAATCTAGTCTCTGTGGGTTCGACCTGTACTTGCCAGTTCTTCAACTTGATACTGTGCACTTGCAGTTACATATTTTTATCACATCATACAACATGCCATTTCTAACTAATTTGTGTACATAAATATGATACTCTACTAATTAAGGACTAAATAGATTGATCCACAGCCTAATATTAATATATATGCTTAAGCCATACGTAATGGTTTTCCCAAAGGAAAATTAATCATTAATTAGCGCGCTGCAAGCCACCACCGTAGAATCTGGCAGCCGGGTAGGGGTTGACAACCACCGCGGCCTTGGTGGCAGAAACCACCGGAGCCACCTGAAAAACATGGGAGCGTTGTGGTTGATACTGATACTTGCACAATGGCTGATGTTGTGGAGGAGAAGCACAATAATTAGTACCACTCCTTGATCCCTTCCTTCCATACGATTCTTCCACCATATCAAAGCTTCCAGATGAACCAATCTTATGTGCCATATTTATATATAGTAGAACTACTTGTATATATATATTTGGAACTCTTCTTCTTGAAACTATATATGTAACTTACACCTACTTACAAAGCTTTGAGAGTAGTATCTTGCTTCTTGGATGACTATAGTGTAATATCCTTTATATAGACATCCCAACTTGGTGGTGAAAGGTGGTTAATTAATTATTCGGTAATTGCAAATTGACCCCTTAAGTTATGCCGCTTTTGCAATGTACTATATATATTTATATATTTTACGTTTTTAACTTCTTGCAATTCCCTCCCTCCATATTCCAAAATCGCAGTTTCGTTCCCCTCAAAAACTAAATTGTAGAAAAAAGTTCACGTGGTCACTCAACCTGATAGTTATTAAGGTTGGACCATAAATACTTCTATGTGCACTAATTTTACACTAATAGTTAAGTGCACAGTTAATATATATTAAAATACTATAAATAATAAGGGAACTAGGTAGGTTAAAACAAGTAATCCTTATAATAACTCTTAAGATGTTTATGTAAAATGTCATTAATTTGTTAAAGTTAATGGGAGATATTTAACGACCAGAATGGAATCCAGAAAGATTGGAAAATCAAGAACTTTATTCTTAGCGTTCACCCTAATTCAGATTTATTTACTCAATAAATTGCTTCTAACTTGGTCCAGGGGTGCAAGGTTGTATCCAGATAGTGAATTTGATTCCTCCTGATCCTTTTCTATATATATATATATATATATATATATATTCTTATTTTTTTTATCACATAATTAATTATATTATTTGGCACTATTGATTAGCATAAATTATTTCTCCACAACTTGATCCCATTGCATTACACTCCTTCCTATCCAATCCAATCCTAAACTGATAATTAGTAATTAATGGGATTCAGTCATTACAGAATTTATACCTTGAAACTTTTGTACACTACTTTCTAATGCTTTTACTTTCTTCTGTTTTCTAGTAAGAAAAAGTGACACCTAATCTTAAATATCTGATAGAGAGACCGATCCATATTTGGATATGTATACATCTCCATTTCTTTATTTTCTTATGATTTGGAACGGTATTTTAGGGCGTGTTTGATAAAAATTGAATGAATTTGAATTTGAATTTGAATGAACTGAATCTGAATCTGAATTAAAAAAGTTGTTTGATAATTAACATGTCTGAAACATCTGAATGACATAATTTTATTATTTTACCCATCTGAAAAAATTTAAAGTTGTTGTAAATTTATTTAATATTACTTAATATAATAGTTAATATATTTTTTTAATTTTTTAATTTTTTTTACTTCATTCAGCTGCTCATTCAGCCAAAAAATTTTTTTTTTCAAAACAAACGCACTTAATGGCTGACCGATTCAGTCATTCAGATGTATTCAGTTCTAAACAAACAGCCCCTTAGCTAGACATCATAACCATCAACAAGTTGATAAATATGAAAAGAACAGTTACCTTATCTTAGATAAATAAATATACTCTCTCCATTTCAAAATAAAGTCTTAGTTTGAACTTCAATCTTTTGAAAATATTATATCCTCAGGTATTTTTGTGACGATTTTGAAATTTATACATGTCATTGTATGTAATTTATGTTTAGTCGAAATATGCTGACGCGAAATACATATGTAGCTAGACTCTTATATAAATATTAACATTTGTTTGTAGCTTCATTTAAACGTAAATTTCCGTTAATTTGCTAATATGCTCAATCTTTGTATGTTTTAAATTAACGGTCAATAGGTAAATGAAAATCTTCCTTTGGATCAAAAGTACTAGTGTGCATCTACTAGCTTGAAATGGTAATAAGACATTTTATGAAGTGTTGGGTACGTGCGGTACAAATTCATGAGATGTACCAATTTTTAATTGGTGTATTGAGCCTTATTTTAGGAGTGATACATGAAATTCTAGCCTACATTAAATTGGCCGTGAGCAATTAAACAAACAACCCCTAAGTTATGGACCATGTTGTTATGCTTCCTCAACCAAATTAGGATGTAATATATATATATATTATATGAAAAGTATTGGGGTGGCATTTCGTCGAGACCGATTTACTATAGGAATCAAGGAGTATATATATATATAGGAAAAATGTATATACACAGTCGTCTATAACGACGGATTTTTTGGGCTATGGCGACGGTTCAACCGTCGCCATATATATTCTGGTCTATGACGATGGTTGAACCGTCGTCATAGCAAAAAAAAACCATCGTCATAGCAAAACTGTGTATTACACAGCTGTGTATATACATATAGTCCATATATATATATATATATATATGGGATTTGTGTGGCGTTAAGGCAACACAAGAAATTAAGAAGCATACAGTCAATTTGTAAGGCAACTTGTTTCGGCAGAGGTAGGGAGCTATACAGCAGAACGAAGAAAAAAATTAGGAGTTTGCGTGAAGGTTTATTCATGGCTATCATCATCTTATTTCGGATAATTAATTGCTTGAAAACTTTAATTAATTCAGAGAATTTTGAATGACGAGATAATTTGAGTTTTCACTCAAATTAAAGTATCATTATATTCTCTCAATTTCGTAATATTTGAAGTTTTTAGTTATAAAATTTGAAAGCATCATTTGTACTCACAGTTAATTATAATAAAATTTTCAGAATTCGACCAATTGTTTTTATCTCTTAGTTCTAGAGGGCTTACCACGTAAAATTTGATGTCTTGTGTTTGGTTAATTTTTCGTATTATTATTTTTTGCAATTGTTATTTACCAGGTGATAGCCCGTGCAATGCACGGGCTGATTTGAATTTTCAAATGGATTGAATAAACTCGTACAATATAATACTTGAATATGCACAACTGTTCTAAAATGTTAAAAATCTCCAAATTCTAGAGTGCCAAGTGAAAGCCTAGAGGAGTACATGTAAAACACCATCAGATGACAATCTATTTAAAAGAAATACTCAATAAATTGTGTATATTCAAAAAATTAGGAACTTAGGAACCTAGTGCTGGCAAAAAAAGGACATGTATTCATCATATACAGGGAAAAAGGCATGTTGTCTCCTTCACTATGGATCTCAGAGCTGATTAGCTTTCTGTATCTCTCTTTCCAAAGTTTAGAGATTGTGCGACGGAGTGGTTGCCGAAATTTGAAGTTTCTTAAACCCTGTAGCCACATTTAATATTTGAAAACTCATTCTTTCTGAATTGCAGCAATTAGAACAAACACAAATTAGCTAAAACCATAGGTAAGATAAAATTGATCAAACTCCAGACCTCTAAAAATTTACCAAAACTTAAAAATCATTAAACCCATTAAGTATTTGACAAAATAACAAAATAGGTTGATCATATCTATGGACTATGAACAAATCAAATAAAACAGTAAAAAATTAGAGAATTACATGCAGATCCTTGAAGTACCAATAAAGTAGCGAAGCCACAGATTTTCAGCAATAACTTGCACCATCAAACCCATCCCATAGAATGAATACCAATCTCAAAAACAAAATCAAGTGAAAAGATAGATAACTTGAAGTAATAACAAAAGGGGGTAAGTGTGTATCGGGGGAAATCAAAACCGAAACCCTTGGACAACTCTATTCTCTGCAATAAATTTGTGCGGCTGAAAAAAAATATGAATTTCAATAAGCAATGTAGTTCTTCTCACAAAATACCTTCTCATCAAATCTATAAAAAAATCAATAAACACTAATCCATAATAATTATTAGAAAAATCCCCTCCAATGATGATAACAATAGTAGCAACAGATTTTATAATTGAGATGATGAAAAGACGAAAAAGGGGAATTACCTTGATGTAATAAGCTTTTTTAATCTCGACTTCAATGGTGAAGAGGATGACCCATTCTTGGTGTTTGTAGAAGAGGGCAAAAGTTAATGTCATCACCACATGGAATTGTTGAAGTAACTTAAAATTCAAACTCATTTAAAGATAATAACTATTACTTAATCTACTTTCCTTACACTCCTTCCATCCAAGATTAGTTATCCTGGATTTTCTTGTTTGGATGTCCCAAAACTTTATCAGCTCAATTTTACTTATCGAACCATTACCATATTGCAACATCCAGTCCACAATTTTATATACCAAACTAATTTCATTAGTAAATGAGTATAGCCAATGAGGATGACCATATTGGGACATAGAGAGTACAACTTTTCAAAATTGAAAAAAGTGACTCTAGTCAAATATGATCTACCATTTGTGTATCGTCCTGTTGGCTTCACAAAATCAATACCATTAGGAGGGTAATTAGCCTTGGATAGGACACAGAAAGATATACTTATTGAAGTGGGGATGCCAGTAAATGCAAAGAATCCAAGTACTGGAGCATAAAAATGCTATCCGAATCCAACACTCCAAGAACAGGCTTTTGATTTAAAGTATTTTCAACAACTCAAAATACTGATTAAATAACATCACTAAAAAACACACAAAGCCCCAGTTCCAATTTAAACTATTCATTAGGCAACATACAATTCAAACTATTCATGAAAGTAATTATTAATTAAAAAATAATAACTACCTTTTATCATACTCCACTCATTCCAACTATAAAATCAATTACCTTTGGAATGAGGTAATATAAAAGCATCTAAATCCTCATCAAATACAGTCTCTTTATCAAGTTGACACATCACATTTTTTTGATGAGAACTACATACAAAGCTCAATAAAACCAAAACCATTAACAAAAACTTTTTGTGAGAATCCATCCAACTCTTTTGTTGTAACTGCAATCAAAGTCTGAAAATCAAAATAACAAAATTTAGGACCTAAGGAGTACATACAGGTATAACTGTAAAAAGAGTAACAAAAGCGCTTGACATAAAACACAGAACAGAAACAATGGCAAACCTGTAACTGTACATCACATAGTCCATTATAAAAAATTTATGATTCTATAGACTATGATATTGAAATCGACTGAAAGTTATAGCTTGACAACTTTATCCCAGGATCCGATAAAAGAGAATTACCAAAAACATTTAAAGTGAAACCATGCATGGATAATTGCTGATTACACCAATCAAAATTATCACACTATATTTGTGTCACATCGTACAAAACTCCAGAATTGAAAGATCCAAATATTGTGCTATTAAAAGGATCATGTAAATGCTACCTCCTCCTTTTTAATAAGTAGAATGATATGGTATAACTATTCTTTATTCAAATGGTATTTACTAATAAGGTAAGAAACAATTGAAGGATACTCAGCGACATACCTTCCACATCTCAGAAGAAGCCTTTTCTGTTCTTACATTCCTCATTTTCAAGGATAACATTAGTCCTGATGAAATTTTTTAATAAATAAGACCAATAATAAAAGAAAAAATTTCAAAGAGATTAAGATTTATTTGAAATCAATTACCTTTGGAATGAAGGAATATAAAAGCATCTAAATCCTCATCAAATACAGTCTCTTTATCAAGCTGACACATCACATTCTTTTGTTGAGAACTACCTACAAAGCTCAATAAAACCAAAACCATTAACAAAAACTTTTTGTGAGAATGAATTCCTAAACTCCTCACTGTAAAATCATTACCATCAGAAACCTAAAATTAGTCAAAACTGAACATCAAAACAACGAAGCACTATGCAAACTCACCGTTTTGTAAGGACCATATTCAGTGGCGAAGATGTGCATCTTAATGTCGTCTATATTAAACAAAATAAACAATTCTGTCATACACTCATATTAACACTTCCAATCAAACACCGAAACAAACACTTTCAAGCAAATAAATTGATTTTTAAGGTAATAAAAATAAATAAATGAACAAACAGAGATTAGAGGATTGGAGGAGACCCTTCTTCTTCCGATTTCTTTTTCTGGAATTGAGGGCTAAGATGTTGTGCTATTATTTTAGGTACTTTTCGATAATGACATTTTTTCCAAACACTTCATACACTATCAAAATCCAAAGAAAAAGGGAAAGAAGGGGCATATATATAACTACCATAATTAAGAAAAATTTTAATTCTTAGATACATATTTTGGGCACAAATAGGAACTTACCTCATCCTAAGTTCTCGACCTAGACCCCAACTTGGGCGGACACAGGGGAGGCGTCGGAGGCCAATAACTACTCCACTGCATGTGACTGTCAGGCTCTGACCATGGTAGCGACAAAACCATCGGCGCTACAGAAGAAAAATGGGGAGTTAAGTAGGTGAGATAAGGAGAAGGAGGAGGGATTTATTGCTTGATTGGGAAATTGAAAGGAGCGAGAGAATCGATCGAAACCGAAGAGGAAGCGAAGGGTTGAGAGGAAAAGAATCGATCGAAAAGAAGAGGAGTCGTCTGAGAAGAAGAGGAGTCGATCGAGAAGAAGATAAGGAGTCGGCGAATTCCTAATTAAGCGAGTTAACTCATTGAAATTGAACGAAATTGAATCAATTGATTAAGAGTCGACTCTAAATTAGGATTGTCTGTGCTGCCTTTATATATAAGTATTGATTTGGTGGAATTGCATTACTTGTTTGAAGCAGTTTGTTTTATTAATCTATCAAATACAATTCTAGTTGGAGGAGTACAATATCGAGAATAAAAATAATAAATAATCATTCACAAATAAGACACAATATTTAACATCAAAAATCTTTAAAGAGAAAAATTACATGTCAAATTCTGAATTTTTTTTATATCACTAATAATGAATTTACAATAATCATCCAATGTTTTACTTCCTACAACTTGAGATTACAGAATAAATTAAAATAGTATAAATTTATCTTTAATTAGGTTGAGAAACCTAATAAATTCACTAACCAAACACATCCTAAGTAATAAAGTTTTTAAACTTTCACTTGAACGGGATGACGGTAGATACCCACCAGCAACAAAGTATATTTGAATTGGGCTTCGACTACCAAGTTCTAATAGTCCGGGACAATAAAAAAGCTTATGTTTCAAATTTACAACTAGCTCTGGCCCAAGTAGATCTGGGTTTAGCCCAAGCTCAACACGATTTCGAGGCTCGGCCTATGTTTGGCTGTTTGGGCTTGAAATCTGTACTTCAAATTCTAGTGTACTTCAACATTCAATCATGCAAATTTATACTCTCCTTTGGATGACAGCTCCTTTTCCCTCCTAGACATGTATCAACAATATTCTCCAAAAAAATAATGCTACTATCACATAAAAAAGGATCACATGACATAATGCTCACGTACACACACATACATATTTGTGGGCCTCACATATTAGGTAGGGTTCAGAGTATGCATGTGTGTGTATGTGAGCATTATGTGATCTTTTTTATGTGATAGTAACATTGTTGAATAGAAAAATATTTTTCTTCTTTATTTCGGTTGTTAAATTAAAATATGTAGTGGGTACATATTTTTTTTGTGATATCTCAAAAAACAACCGTACTTTTTCAAAGAAATGAATATTTCATTATATATATATATATATATCTGAAATCAAAAAAATGAAACATATTTAATTTGTAACTCTGCTACAATTTACTTATAAAAACATTACAAGTGATGAAATAATACAAACATAAAAATAAGCGACCAAATTATTCCTAAAAAATATAAGTAATCTTAAACCTTTTGATATAATTATTTGAACAGAAAATAATTTTAGGAGATGTGACATTGAATAAAATAAAATAGGATAATGATATATTATGCGACTTTATATGAATTTTTTAGTTGTGAATTATGTAGATAATTATAGTTGATAATATTGTAGTGACGTCTCTAATATAGTTGGTCAATTTATAATTTTATCTAATCCCAATTTAATATACGTCGTAATTATAATCTGACAAAAAAGCGTATACTTAATAAAATATATTTTACAACATAATCAATCATAACATTTATTCATAATATTTATTATTCATAATTTTTTAGTTCAAAAGCACCTAGTACATTCTATAGTTAAAAACCGATTCCAGATTTGGTGTGCTAGGTTGTTAGAGACCCATGCAGAAAATTAAAAATGTTTACATTTTTTTTAAAGAATTTCTTAACATGTGTCCTTATGTTAAACATATAATTTAAGAGAATATTTTTTTAAATTGTGTTTATATTTTTTTAAACTTGATGTAAATGCAAAAATTAAAAAAATATACATACAATTTTAAAAAATATTTTATTAAATTATGTGCTTAAGAATATTTTTTTTTAATATGGCAGGAAGGGGCATTATCCGGAATATAAATAAATAAATGTTATCTTTCCATAATTTTTGACAGAAAAAGTCCATTCTGACGACCGTTCTCGCACGCATCACATTTAAACAAATATTGTCGACAACTCCAACGAAAATTTCCACTTTATTACGCTACCGGCGCCAAATATAGCGTTCCCTGTTCTTTCTTCTTCGGTTCTAGCTCTCGTTTCCCAAATTCTCTCTCCTAAAGATAAATTACTAATACAAGCTAGATGCTAAGAGAGTTGTTTGATTTGTAAATAGAGATTGCAATAAAAATGGCGAGCCGTACTTCTGATTTAGTTAACGATTTCAACGTCGACGTTTTGATCCGGTACTGCTCTGAACATGTCCAAGGTTTCCCTTCCGTTCATGCCAAATTCACCGTTTCTCAGGTCAGTAATCTTTCTCACTCTTTTCTCCCTCTATTATTTTTTATTTTGGCTTCTGACTGAGAAAATGAAGAGAGAGAAGTTTGATTAGAAGATTTGTTATTGTTTGGGGAAATTTGATTGAAACTGTTTATTGACGATTTGTGAATCAGTAACTTTCAATGTCCGTGTTTGTTTTTGTGTATTCATTTTCTAGTTTATTGACGATTTGTGAATCAGTAACTTTCAATGTCTGTATTTGTTTTTTCTTATTCACAGTTCCTAAATTTAATAAATCGAGCTTCTTATAAGAAAACAAAAAATAGCATAATTGAATTGTGTTTTTGCTGAATTTTTTGTTGTGGATAGTTGTTCAAAATAACATAATTGAATAGTGTTTTTGCTGATTTTTTGTTGTGGATATTAGTTTGGGCATGGGCAATCGAATCCTACATATCTATTGGAAGTGAGCTCAGGAGGATCTTCTGTGAAGCGTTATGTGCTTAGGAAGAAGCCCCCTGGGAAATTGCTTCAATCTGCTCACGCTGTGGAGAGAGAATTCCAAGTATGTATTTTCTTTCACTTCAGGAATCTCAAGGAATGATTTTATTTATTTTTTTGGTTGTGACAAAACAAGCATAGAATGAAAGTGAAAATTTGATGTTTCTCTCTTTATTGTTATTAAAAAAAATTGTTATTTAAGAAGTTTTGAATATTTTGTGTTTCTAATTTTGAATGTTACAGGTTCTAAATGCATTAGGTGCTTATACACTTGTTCCAGTCCCCAAGGTGTTCTGTTTGTGTACTGATTCATCAGTGATTGGAACTCCGTTTTACATCATGGAGTATTTGGAAGGGCGGATATTTTTAGATCCAAAACTACCTGTATGAACTTTTCCTTTTGATTTCTCTGCAGTGTATTGTTTTCATTGAAGTATAACAGTGCTTGTCTTGGCATTTTTCATTGAACTTTGGCTACTTGTACACATTGTATTGCTACTACTGACTATTAGCTTGATGGATTGGGATGTTCTGTCTGACTAGGGCCTAGCGCCTAACAGGAGAAGAGCAGTTTATCGTGCTACTGCCAAAGCTTTGGCTTCTCTTCATTCTGCTGACATTGATGCCATTGGTCTAGGAAATTATGGGCGTCGAGACAACTATTGTAAGCGACAGGTGTGTTGTTATTCTTTTTAAGCTAAACCAGTAGGTCTGCAACTGAATTTTGTTGAAGAAATGAATTCTTCCGAAGGGTATAGTTAGTTGGCTTGGTATTTAAAATTCAGTAGTTCTTATGAACTTGTTGAAGGTTTCTGCAGCTCATGTTTTTGGATGATAAGGTTGCCTAATGATTTCTCATTTTTACTTCAGGTGGAGAGGTGGGCGAATCAATATCTTGCTTCTACTGGCGAGGGCAAGTCTGGGAGAAATCCAAAAATGTTAGAGTTGATTGACTGGTTGCGGCAACACATACCTGCTGAAGATTCATCCAACACAACAGTAGGTCTAGTCCATGGTGACTTTCGGATTGATAATGTTGTATTCCATCCCATTGAGGTGGGCATAGTAGTTCAAAGTTTCTGATTATTTTGTTTCTTGTGGGTGACCTTATTTTGTTTTTAAATTTGAATTTACATATATATCATGAGCAACTAGATAGGTAGTAAACATCAAGTTAATTTCTGTACTACTGTTCTAATCTTGATGATAATACTTGTAATAATTATTATGTTGTTAACATTGAAGTAATTATTGTTCATGGTGCAGGATAAAGTGATTGGTATTCTTGACTGGGAGTTGTCCACCCTTGGAAACCAGATGTGTGATGTTGCATACAGCTGCTTGGTATATCGGTCATTTTTGCAACTGTGGGAATATCTTTTCATATCACACACTCACACACACATATACTGTTTTAATGAATGTTAGCATTCTATCATTGTAAAGAAAGAAAAACCTTTTTCTTTTTCTTTTTTCATTTGTTTTTTTGGTGATGCTGTAGGCAATTTACCCATTAATTAATTTGAGTCACAAAAGAAAACATAAATTTAAGCACAAAATTGATTGCTATTTGTATTTATTGGCAGCATTATTTGGTGGATATTCATCTGGACAAGGTACAGGAAAATGAAGGTTTAGAAGTTAGTGGCATTCCTGAAGGAATTCCTTCACTGCCTGAATATCTGGCAGATTACTGCTCTGCTTCTGTAAGCCCTGCTCATTGCTTTGATTGAATGATTATTATGTGCATAATATTTTTAGATTATTTTATGTTATGATACTATGAAGAAGATTACTTGATCTTAAGATAAGATGAAACAATTTCTTGAGACGTGTTTAGTATACATGGTGCTAATGCAGCAATATAGGAGACCTAAGACCTTTGTCAATTTGGAAATGATAAGTCCATGCCAATATTGATTCATGCCAGTAATAATGACTGCTTTAAGTATCAAGATTATTATTTCTTCTGTGATATGTTATATATTTTAAAGACATGAAGCAATGGTTAAGTCATATACATAAAAAAGTATACTAGGTTAACAAATAATAACAGAAAAACCCTGAATACTGATTTAAATGAATGATGGTCAGTACTGAATTTTCCTTACCTCTTGAACTGATATACCGTTATTACTACCGTTATTCTTGAACTGATGTACTATCAAGATCAGTCCACATAATGTATCTCACTACTGGCCTTATTTGCAATTTATTGTATTCGATATGCCATTGTCTATTCGACTTTTAGAAGATGTGCTTTTACATTTGCAATGTAGGGAAAACCATGGCCTGTTGCTGAGTGGAAGTTTTATGTTGCCTTTTCCTTGTTCCGTGGGGCATCAATCTATGCAGGTGTACATAGCAGATGGATAATGGTATATCTGGATTCTGACTGTAGAAGTAGGAAGTCTGATATATTAAGTATAATTTGGTTCAAGTTCCTTTTTCTTACACTTAAGCGGTCAATGGCAATATATGATATTGTCGACCATAACTTTTCAGGGTAATGCTTCAGGTGGTGCGCGTGCTCGACATGCAGGGGAAAAAGCTAATGCTCTTATAGGAGCAGCATGGTCTTTTATTGAAATGAAGTCTGTTCTTCCTCAGCACCCTCCATCTGGTAGTTATATTACCTCTTGAGCTTTGATGTTTATCCATATAAATATAATTTAAAAGCGCATAATATGTATATCTGTAAACAAATAATTCTCTTGATTTTTATAGATGTGAGAAAACTTACGATAAATTCCTGAATTTTAGAGATTTAACCATTTTTCTTTCATAAGTGGAGATAAAATATTTTGGGTTTTAAAGAAGAAAAATGTAGAAATGATTACCATGATGAGAGGCGTGTACTGTGAAGTCTCCAGTATATATAATAAAAACAATTGACTGAGAAACTAGTGATTCCCCTGATCTTGCAAACCAGTTTTGTAGGCTAACTCCAAGGATCATACTTAATTTATAGATAGATTGACTAGGCATACTGATGAACAGGCTTTTAGTGTATTTATTTGTCAACAGTTAGATGAAACCAACCAGAGACAATCTCACTTGAAGTCTGTAGAAAAGTCTGAGAGGTAGAGACTTTGCAGATTAACGTTCAAGATACACTAGAGTGTGATTATTTTTTTTAGTGTACAATTATTTAAAGGATAGGTAGAATAAAACAATACGAATTTAAGGAGGAAAATATGGTTTTTCTAGCCAAGTGAAAATTTATCAGCAGGTTCTATGTGTTGTGTTATTGACGTAGCACAGTCTTAAGAACTTGAATCAGATTTGGAGTGATATTATGGCTAACTCTGCAGCTAGGATGACAAGAGTTCCATGCTGCAAAATTTTACATATGTGAATTGGGGAAGAATCGACTTTCTTAGATAAAAAGGGAAGAAAGAAATGCCTCAATTTGCACAAACACGTTATTTAGGCAACTCCATAAAATGGTGTGCTTGTTAATCAACTATATGCAACTCATTATTTAGGCAGCATTAGTAGCGATCATCTTAAAGTTTATCCACTCGCTATGATTTCATCTCAAGTCCAAAGGAAGTGGAGTGCTATAAAATGACTATTTATGTTCTTTCGTATAGCTGTCTTATTTGGTGAAAAATCTGTGTTACGTGAACTTTAATAACATACATTCCTGTTAATTTGCATTAAGCTTCAAGTATCTGAAGGTGGAAGCTTTTAAAGGGTTGGTGTTTTCAAACAGTTTGTTCGTAGAGTTATGGAAACATGATCTTTTAATCAATCTTTAGTTCATCTTTTAAATCTGATTTAAATTGTCTTTCCAAGTTATATTACCCTTTGTACTGCATCAATTTATGAGTTTATGTTAGGCTGCATTATGTGTTCAATAGTTTAAGCAATTTGAAAATTTCATGAAAACTCTGAGTATAGTGTAAGTTTTGGTTTGCTGCTCTTCATCTGACTATTTGATTAGTACCCAAGCAGCTGCCTAAAGCGATCTTAATTCTTTTTTATTTCTCAGATAGAATTGCACTAGATCATTTGGAACAGTTTACAAATAAAAGCAAAGATCAAAGCCCAGCACTCGGAGGAAAATTTGTTCCTACAAAGAAAATTCTGGAATTGAGAGATAGGTTGATTAAGTTTATGGAGGATCACATATACCCTATGGAAAATGAATTCTACAGTCTTGCTAATTCTTCAAAGCGTTGGACAGTTCATCCAGAGGAGGAGAAGTTGAAGGTGATAGCTAAGAGAGAAGGCTTATGGAACTTATGGATACCAGTATGTGACTTTTCTGGTCATCTGTTGTCTCACGCTCTTCAGAAGTCGTGCAGTCTCCTTTCACATTAGTTTATGTGGAAAATAATATCCTTGCAATGCACATATTTGACCTTTGTCCTTCTGTTAATATACAGCTTGATAGTGCTGCTAGGGCAAGAAAACTACTTTTTGACGGGAGAAATGATGATCTGGTCGACAAGTCATTTAATCAGTTGCTGGGTGCAGGCCTCTCGAATCTTGAGTATGCCCACCTCTGCGAGATAATGGGTCGTTCAATTTGGGCTCCCCAAGTGTTTAACTGTGGGGCACCAGACACTGGAAATATGGAGGTACATAACTTTAAACCTTTTTAGATTGAATTTGATTAAATGGTCACTTTGATTTCATCTTTCATCTGAGAACAAAGATGCTTTGCAGCCAATGTAAAGGATCAATATACATAAGGTTTGCTTGAACATCCAAACTGATGTAAAGAGAATGAGAGTTATAAAAGTGCAAATAACTATTTTCTTAGATTCTTTTTCGTCATGGTTTTTGTAATTTATTGAAGAGATTATATATTTTTCTGCTATGTATATATTGTCATTATCATGCTTTATTGTATTTGGTTATCATGTTTCACTATTTCACTTTAGGTACTACTGCGTTATGGTAATAAAGAACAACTCCAAGAATGGCTTGTTCCGTTGCTTGACGGAAAGATTCGGTCTGGTTTCGCGATGACTGAACCTCAAGTTGCATCTTCTGACGCAACGAACATAGAATGCTCCATTAAAAGGTAACGTACATGCAGAATAATATGAGCAATTCTACAAGTTATCAATGGTTTTGTTATGTATGGGAGGCTGTTTATTAACTTCAATAGCTAGTTTCACCTTTAAGAAGGTACAAGTTAAATGGTGCTTTGATTTGTCTACAAAAGAATATGATAGATAAGCTTTTATTGTAATGAAGTTTGATCAAGATTTCTTGTAAGTTTCGGCAACAATCTTTATCATAAATCATTAAAATATTTCTTTCTTTCTTTTCTTTTTCTATTTTTTGGAGGGAATATACCTTTTCTTTTGACATGTTGCATTCTTAACAGTATTCACTTATTACTTTGTTGACCTCTGATTCCAATACAAAGTTGTGTAGCATAATATTATAGTTTTTTTACACCAAATATTTGTTAACTTTGTATGCAATTCATCTTTTGCTTGGGGAATGGTTTGTAAAAATATGGATTTTAATTACTCTTAAATGTTTTATGTTGCACAGTACCTCTTAGGCAAACATGACGGATAATTCATGTATTTTTCTGTAAACTTTTATTATTAATATATGAAAATCTCACAGTGAACTAAAGGTTAGAAACATTACCAGTAATTTTGGAGTGCTGGGGTGTCTCCATAAGAATTGTTGAACACAGTCGTAGGAACAGATCCAAAATTCTAGAATGTACAGGGTGCTTGAAAATGTTTCAAATTGTGAGGCTTGTTGACCAGTATAAGCCTGAATCTTGAAAGAAACTGAAAAGAAGTTAGGCAACTTTTTTTCTTCTTTTTAATGAAAGAAGAAAAGCCTCTAAAAACTAATTAATTCAAAAGTAAAAACTTCTGCCACAATGAAGCCATGTGGCCCCCTAGCAGTCGGATTATTTTTTGCTGTTGTTTTTCTTATTTGGATATTGAATCACCTATAATGATCAAAAGCAGTCCCTAAATTGACAAGAAAGTATATCTCATAATCTTCGTTTTTGTTTCCGCTTCTGGCATTGTTGCATTACTCATGTTATAATATACAAACATTTACAATTGTAGCTTGTTCTAAGGAATATGTTGAGCATTACTCATGTGTATGCTTTCAACAGACAGGGGGACTCCTATATCATCAATGGAAAGAAATGGTGGACTAGTGGAGCCATGGATCCTCGGTGCAAACTCCTTATAGTAATGGTTAGTTCTGGTTTGACACTTGAGATATCGTTGGATCTTTTATTGTCATGTGGGTTCTGTTATAGTCATTTTGCTAATGCAAGTAATTTAAAACTGTGCAGGGGAAAACTGATTTTACTGCCCCTAAGCATAAGCAGCAATCCATGATCTTAGTAGATGTAAAAACTCCTGGTGTAAACATAATTAGACCTCTCACTGTATTTGGTTTTGATGATGCACCTCATGGACATGCTGAAGTGTCCTTTGAGAATGTATGTGTTCCAGCCAAGAATATTCTGCTGGCAGAGGGCGGTGGGTTTGAGATTGCACAGGTAATTTGGTAATGCCTTCATGGAAACTCTGTGGGTTTGTATACCAAGTTGGTCCTTATCTTATATGATTTAGATACTGTTTATGATTCAAGTAAAACTGAAATTTAAATTGTTCGAAGTCTTTAAGCTTCATACAAACTTGGTAAGCACCAAAAAAAAATATCTCATTTCCTAGAAGTGAGTTGCTTTACTAGCTTTTAAATAATGCCACAAAGTTCCTAGGTTATATGCGGCAATGATGCATTACTCACAGGAATTGCTCTTGGGAACCTTACATTTGTGCAATGATTAGAGAGGAGTTGTAGTGGATGTTTGAAAATGTGACCAAGTTATGTGTTAAAAGATATATCAGCTGCCTGTGATGTACTTGACACAGTCATCTTACATTTAAATTATTTAATAATTCTGTGCTTCTACACTTTTTTAGGGTAGGCTGGGCCCAGGAAGGTTGCACCATTGCATGAGACTAATAGGAGCTGCCGAGCGTGGCATGCAGCTGATGGTCCAAAGAGCTCTTGAAAGAAAAACATTTGGAAAATTTATAGCTCAGCATGGTTCCTTCCAAGCAGATATTGCCAAGGTAATTTTGAAAACATTTCAGTTAGGGAATCCCCTAGGAAATAATACTTCAGAGTTTCATTTGTTTTCTTTGTTTCAGAATTCACTTACTAATTTTAGAGAAGATGGTAACACTGAATTGAGTTTTCCATGATGCAGTGTCGAATAGAGCTTGAGAAAACCAGATTGCTAGTTCTAGAAGCTGCAGACCAGCTTGATCGGCTTGGAAACAAAAAAGCTCGTGGGACCATTGCGATGGCCAAGGTAAACTCACGGATCTAAATTTAGATTTCTCAATCATGTACATTGTTTCTCATGAATCTAAAATTTAGATTTCTCAATCATATGCATTGCGTCTCGTTGCTATTAATCAGGGCTAGATGTATAAGGGTTTCCTTTAAAAATATTATGGTACTGAGCAGGTTGCTGCCCCAAATATGGCGCTGATGGTACTTGACATGGCAATGCAAGTTCATGGTGGAGCTGGCGTATCTGGTGACACTGTTCTGCCCCACCTCTGGGCTACGGCAAGAACATTGAGAATTGCAGATGGTCCGGATGAAGTCCACCTTGGGACTATTGCAAAATTAGAACTACAGAGAGCATCTAAGATTTGAAATTTGGGGATGTGAATTTGAAAAAATAAAATTTCTTAAAGAAAGATGAGAATAAAATTTCTTACGTGTGATAAAGAAATGAAATTTCATAGCGCTGTAAAACACATAACTGAATCTGATTGGCCCTTTTGACTGTTTTTTGTGTGTGGGTGCACATTTGATAAAAAAGAGTCCATCCTAGCACCTCTCAATAAAGCACTCATTTATATGACATGATTTGAACCCTGCACTTAACAAGTGTCCGGTAACTTTAGGTTACAACTCTTTTTCTCTCTCTTTCTTTTATTATTATTTTTTTATACTGTTTGGAGATGAAGTTCCCCAAACTGAATTTGGTTTTTAGACTGCCTTTATAACAAATCAATTAATTATGTTCACCATTTATAAAAATAAAAAGAAAGTTTTTCATTTTCCCTTTTGGAATAGGAGATTATCATCTTATGGTATATACAACGTATTACGAAGATCAAAATTACAAATTATAACCACCATGTATTATAACCTAATATGGATTTTTTTATCATATGTTATTAAGCGATCAAGTAACATATTTTAAAACGTAGAACTTCTTTTCTTATATTTATATTAAAGGAAGAAAAGAGTTCACCTAAAAATAAAATAAAGAACAGACTATAAGTTCTAAAAAGGGTTTATTCCAACAGAAAGTCGTAGTTGTCCAAAATTGCGAGACCCTAACTAGTTGCCAGTCATGCGTTCCTGAATGTATCAAACTTAAAAGGATCCGTTTATGATGAAGTTATCATCTAGTTTAACGTAGTCGATTTATATATTTTTTATTACATTGTTTATAAAAAAATATTATATTAACCAAAAATAATAATTATAAAACTTATCAATGCCACACTTTCTATAATCAATACAATAATAAATTATAAACGAATTACGGTAAAGCTGGTGATAACTTTGCCGTAACTGAATTTATTAAAATGACTCTTTTTAAAACATTTTGAAATGGGATCGAGTGATTGTCAATGAGATAAAAATTACAGTACGTTTACCCTTAATCCATCGTCTCAATATAGTTAATTAGTAATAGGCTTCCAGCTTAGTATATAGTACTAATTAATATGCATGCATGTTCTAATAAAAATCAAGAGGTAAAAGAAACAGCATATATCCCGATCATATTCAAAACACCCTTGAACGATAATTACCTCGTGTTTTTACGTTTTAGACCTTAATAGACGACACACGTTAACTCAGAAGACACTCTGATCTCTCCGTTCAAAAAAGATAAAAACATGCTCTTTTGCATTTTGTATATCATTGTGCTCTTAAACTTTGGAATGGAAGTAATTAAAGATATGCATATGCCAACAAAATAGTAATAAAACAAATATAAGCTGTCTAGTACTTATAATGTGGTAGTTCTAAATCATCGGTAAGAACTTATGCATGTATGTATAGTATATTTGTAAATAATTCGACTTTATGTGGATATTTATAACACAAATTTTGGTTATCGTATTCAAAGATTTTTAAGATCATTAATTATATATATTTGAGTGCATATTAATTATGACCTTTATCGTCATCTTAATTCCTTCTCTTTTATGTAGTTTTCTCATATAATTATAATTGTTACATAAAATGAAATTTTAATTGTTTAAAAAACAGTCATTAATTCAACAATTAATCCTCAAAAATAACAAGAAAAACAAGAGCCGATAAAATAGAGCTAGGGACAAGAACAATCATTGAACAAGATATAACAGTTTGACCCAATTAGAACCAATAAACTATAGTTAGACATACGGGAAGTAAGTACTCAAACCTCCCCAGAATGGCAATAAGTGCTCTTGATATCTCTAATTAAACACCAATAACCATCTATTCTGTCGGAACTCCCTACATTATCACAACACAAATTAACGGTCTTTCCTTCCATGTATCATTTCTATATAATTGACTCCATTTCCACATTCTTCAAAGACCAAGGGATATATGAATAAGGACTTGGGGTTCCCTTAAGTACTTCTTAAAAACAAAAAAGAAAAAAATTGATAAATAAAACACCCAAAAAAAAATAAATCATTTTTCCCCTTTTTATTTCCATAAAACCAAAGTTCTACAATAATGGGAGCGGCAAAGAAGGCCACCGTGATTGGCCTGTCCTCCGTAGTCCTGGTGGCGGTGGTGGTGGCCGTGGCGGTCGGAGTAAACAAAAACAATAACCAAAGCAGCGGCGGCGGCGGCAGCGGCATAACCACGTCCAACAAAGCCGTGAAAGCAATGTGCAATAATGTTGACTATAAGGATGCTTGTGAGCAAAGCCTTTCCAACACAAACTCGACCGACCCGAAAGAACTCATTAAAGTCGGGTTTGAGGTCACGGTAAATGACCTAAAATCCGCCATTGGCAACTCCACAACCCTAAAAGAAGCCGCTAAGGATCCGAGAACCTCGGATGCTTACGGCATCTGTAAAGATCTGCTGGAGAACGCGGTGGACGATCTCCACAGATCTTTTGAAAAAGTCGGGTCATTTGATGTGAGTAAGCTTGATGATTATGTGGCCGACTTGAAGACATGGCTTAGTGGCACGGTCACATATCAGGACACGTGCATTGACGCGTTCCAGAATACTTCTGGCGATGCCGGAGAGAAGATGAAAAAGCTTTTGAAGACTACTTCGGAACTTTCTAGTAATGCGCTCGCCATGGTTAATGAGCTGGCGTCCATGCTTTCGTCATTGCAAATTCCGGAGCTTAATAGGAGGCTGTTGTCTCATGAGGAAGGAGGAGGAGGAGGAGGAGGAAGAGGAGATGAACAAAAACGACACCTTTATGAAAGTGAGGATCCGGGTTTTGGATGGACTAGTACTAATTCACAAGACCGACACCTTTATGAAAGTGAGGATCCGGGTTTTGGATGGAGTAGTACTAATTCACAAGACCGACACCTTTATGAAAGTGAGGATCCGGGTTTCGGATGGAGTAGTACTAATTCACAAGACCGACACCTTACTGAAAGTGAGGATCCGGAACAATCTGCATTACCCGGATGGCTTGATAAAACCCAGCGACATCTGCTCCAGGCTGCTTCCAAGCCCAATGCTGTGGTTGCCCAGGACGGGTCGGGTCAATTCAAGACTATCAATGATGCTGTTAAGACTGCCCCGCTCAAGAGCCTACAACCTTTTGTCATCTTTATTAAGGCTGGTATTTATAAGGAGTATATTGAAATTCCGAGGCATGTTAACAATGTTGTCTTCGTAGGAGAAGGTGCCACAAAAACCAAGATCACGGGGAACAAGAACTTCATTGATGGAGTCAATACATACAGAACTTCAACAGTTTGTACGTATATAATTCATTCTCATGCAAGCATGCATGCATGCATGTTAGGTTTTCTATTTCATTTTAATTAGAGAATTACAAAAAATGATTAACCTTATATTATTATAATACAATTAGCTAGGGAGCATTGCATTTCCGATGACATATATATATATATATACATGCATATTTGTTATACAAGTATATATTATATAATAGTAACTCTCTACTGCATGCATAAATACAATTTATCTTTCTAAATTATTTAAATGAATTGTTTATTTTAAACTATCTAAGTTCGAAATTATTTAATTTTTTAACCCAATGTTTTGAAAGTGATCTACTTGATGAAAATCGTCAGAATATTCCATTTATGATTTTTCAATGCTAATTTAACATTGGTCATTCTTTTTTTATATCCTGAAAATGGAACAGCCGTTAACGGAGACGGGTTCATAGCAAAGGACATTGGATTTGAGAACTCGGCAGGAGCAGAGAAGCACCAAGCGGTGGCGCTCCGAGTCTCAGCCGATAGGGCCGTCTTTTACCGCTGCCAAATGGACGGTTACCAAGACACCCTCTACACCCACACCTACCGCCAATACTACCGTGATTGCACCATCAGCGGCACCATCGACTTCATCTTCGGCGATGCCGCCGTCGTCTTCCAAAACTGCAAAATGATAGTAAGGAAGCCTATGTCCAACCAAGGCTGCATGGTCACAGCTCAGGGCCGGAAAGACCCCCGCTCCACCGGCGGCCTCATCCTCCAGAACTGCTACATTACCGCCGAGCCGGCATTCATGGACACAAAACCCCCAATCATGTCGTACCTCGGACGACCGTGGAAGGAATATTCTAGAACCATCATCATGCAATCATTTATTGACGCCAATATTGTCCCTGAAGGGTGGTCCCCATGGACCGGTACATTTGGACAGGACACTTGTTACTACTCCGAGTACCAGAACCGTGGCCCCGGTTCGAACACGGCGAAGAGGGTGGCGTGGAAGGGACTGAAGAAGATTTCGCCGCAGGAAGCTGAGAGTTTTACTCCGTCAAAGTTCATTCAGGGTGACACGTGGGTCAGGGCCGCAGGCGTTCCCTATGACCCTGGCATGATGAAGGTGTAAATCGGAGGTGCAGTACATACATATACATATATATTCTGTAAAATAAAGGATGAAAACATCCTAATTTTTTTTTTTTTGGGTTTAATTAATCTCATGCATTTTCTGTTTGGAATCAGTTTGTATTTAAATTAATGTAATTTTAATAAACTCGTGAAGTATATTAGTATAAGTTACACCGTCAGCATTTTATCCTCTTTTTTTTTTTTTGCATGACTTAATTTTATTGGTAAATGGAAAGCGCAACACCAATGTGCAGGCCATTACTCACACTATTTTTTATTTATTGAAAATTAGTCATTTTTGTAAAGTAAGTTTTCTTGTTTCTACTGAAAAAGTTAGAAGGAACAATAACATATAAATAAAAATTGATGATTACAAAATGATAACTGAATATTTTCGTAAAAAATACTTTCTCATTTCTTATTTACTAATATTATGCAATTTTTATACAAAGAACAAGAATATAGGTAAAAGATATATATTTTATTCTTAGGCGTATAATTAATATATATATATATATATATATATATATATGAAAGAATTATAATAATTTATTAATCAATCAAAATTATTAAGTATAACAGCAAAGTATATTTTTTAGTAAATGATTTATATGTCGAGAAATTTATGAGAAAGTTAAATTACAATCAATATGATAATCAAAGTTATAAGATAAAATAAACTAGGGAGATATCATTCTTAATTACTATCCATTCATGGATGCATAACATGTAATTGTAATTTGAAGCAAAACTCATATTTTTCATAGTACTAATAATTATCTTGTACAACTCGTACAATTTTTAAAGCTAATATATTTTTTGATGAAGATTACAAAATGCAAAATTGATCCTTCTCTAGCTTTACCATTTTTGACAAAATTAATTTTAAGTTTTAATAACTGTCAAACTTCACCTTCTACTACATGAGCCTTAATTCGAACTCTTCTACATGAGATCCAAAAGTAATGCTTTAAATTATGAAGTTGTGTAGCAGTACTTGGTCGTATTATATTTAGGAGACCTAGTGTCCGCAGTTACTGCAGACGGGATATTTCAATCTTCTAGTTGTGGTCCATTACCGAACGACGTCGTTTGGATAGACCAAGCGCCTGCAATATTAAATTTGCGAACGGGACTTCTCACTTTCCTAGTTGTTAGACGGCGTCGTTTTGCGAGCTATAAATACTTATCGTCTGTAGTTTAATACTGTGGACGGAGACTTGTACAAAGAGGAGTATTTTGGACATTTATCCCGTCCGCTGTATTAAATTGCGGAATATTAAAAAATAAACTGCGGACGGGGGCTCTATTTAACTGTTTGATCAACGGATGAACACTCACGATCTGTTATAAGGATAATTTTAAATTGACAATGTTGGCAAAGACATCCAAGATATGTCTTAGCTAATTAAGTTTGCACTACAAGAAAAAAGCCTATCTGCGACCGCATATCAGCGACCGCATGCGGCCGCAGATAACCATCTGCGACCGTTTGCGGTCGCTGATATGCGTCGCATAAAATCTGGTCGCTAGAATGCACATCAGCGACCACTATTAGCGACCGCATTATCTGCAACCGAAATTAGCGACCGTTATTGTCCTTTCGGTCGCTAAAATGAGTCAGCAAGGTTCAGGACCACAGGCTGACGTGTGCCACGTGTCAGCGACTGCAAACAGCGGCCGCATGCGGCCGCTGAAATCCCCATATGATTAGCGACTGCTTTATACTTATCAGCGACCGCATGCGGTCGCTGATGTAAAAAAACATTGGAACCAGAATTTTGCTGTTTTGTCGAATTCCCAAAAAACTGTACCTGTTTTGTACAGGTACAGTTTATATACCTGTTTTGTACCTGCTTTATCCCAACACATAAACATTCACAACAATATAACATCCATCGTCCATTTACCGACACATACACCAAACTAGTATATAAATTATATATAAACTATATAAACCTTTAAAAACCGATATAAATTGAATAAATATAAACAAATATAATCTTTAAGCAACATACAGACATCCAAAGAATGAATATAAAAGTATAAGATTCTCAAATAACTACAAAACAACACTAAATCAGTCGTCAAGCATCATTGTCCAAATTAGTTTCTCCTTGATCTTGATCACCCTGTAATTAACAAAAAAATAAAACAAATTACATATAATATAGTATATATGTTGATACTGGTGTTACGATCGACAATATACAGTTGTTTTTAAACACAACAATATATATATATATATATATATATATATATATATATATATAAGTCACTACTTTGATTGTAATAAATAAGATTGATTACCTCGTCGCCATGCCCATGCTGTGATGCTGCTGCTGCCGCCACTGCATCAGCTAACTCATCAGCACTCAGAGCCGCCAAATGCCCGCCCAGTATCTTTAGAAGATCGCGATCTTGACATATAGCTCTCACACAGTCAGCAGGAGTATGAATGGCTGGATGACTCGATGACTGTGAAGACTGGGTAGCAGAGCTGCCTGAGCCACTGAAGGATGGGCGTCGTCGTTGTCCTTGACCTTTGACGTAGTTCTTCTTCACAACAGACGCCCTCTCCCACAATTCTTGATCAATTGGCGGACGTGGGGTGCCTTCAGGATAGCGCTCATTCAATAAAAGCTTATAAGTATCCTGTCATCATGTTAACAATTAAATAGTTAAAAATAAATTGGTAAAATTCTAAAGAATGACGTAAAACTTGATAAGCAAGATTAAGTTGTTGAAACTTATTACCGCTATGTGGACAGCATCAGGCAGACCATCACGGGTGGCCACGTACACATCCAGCCAATGGATAGGCTGACCTTGAGACTGAGACTCCTATACAAAATATATTCCAATATTACTAAGTACACATGTGATATTCTACAATTTATAATTGCAAACATATTAAAACTATTCATACGTACCCTGGCAGTGATATGCTGCAACTGTGAAATACTGCCGCCTCTGTAGGTTCCTTTAGCCTTTTCGCCATCAGGTACACCCGAGGATCTATTAGGGGCGGCAGTCTTGCGTCTTTTGACCCAGGTCTCATCTCTCCATTGGGCACACATCTCAGCCCATATGGACTGGGTGCACCACCAGGGGCTATGCTCATGCATGTAATCCTCACCCTGGCCTGGATGGTCGATCGATGCATTGTGAAGGGCTTTTTGTCGTTCTTTGTTCAAATTGTCTTTGGTGCGGGCGGCGCACTTCTGCCAAAATAGTGTCTGTATCACTGAAGCCTGCGCGTCTTCCCATCTATACCTTTTCTGCAAATAAAATAACAATAATAATATTAAAATGATACTTTTAACATATAATCCAACACTATTAAACAATTATCCTTATAATATTATATTATCTATCATAATTAAAAGAAATACCTGAAATTCAGCCCAAACTGCATCCTTGTGGGCGATAGGTGTGGTCGCCCACGTAATCACAGGTGTGGGCCAATTCTGTAAGCACAATTGTGATATGCACTTGACGATCTTATTATCTGAAAAATCACTATAATATACAATAATTTACATCAAAGATAAGTAGATATATTAAAGCAATTTACATTAGTTATATATCTTGTATAAATGGAATCTAAAATGCTTATATATAAATGATGCGGGACGTACGTGCTATTCGGAGGAGGACGAATCTGAATAAGAATCCGATCATCCGGATTAGTAGGGGCCTTGGGCATATGATTAGGCCCCCTACCCAAGCCGCGCTTTTTCTGCGCTGCTTCAGAAGTCATCTATATATTACAAATTTCAAAATGTTAGTATGAGTTCTATTTGATTACATGTATATATGAATATAAATTGACAATAATGACAGGAAATTGCATTTAAATAGTTAAGTACATAAACATGTCAGTGATATAAAGATGTTAGTATGAGTTATATTTGATTACATGTATATATATGAATATAAAATGACAATAATGATAGAAAATGCTAAACATACATTTCATTTGTTCAAGTGTCAATGTCTGATTCAGAATCATCTTGTATACGTATTGCAGATTCATAACCATCATCTGCTTCAGATTCAGTGTCAGATTCAGTTAGTAACTCTTCCTCCTCAGTATCAATGTCATCTAACACAAGTATTGACTCAGGATCTAATTCATGTGGTTCATCTCCACCATCTAACTGGATTACTTCATTGTCGTCCTCCACATTTATTATAGTTTGAGCATGAAGCATATGCTCTTGGTAAATCTCCCCATCAACTACTTCTACACGACTGCGCGCGGGAGTATGAATTACAACTTGCCAATCTGTAGGCGGTCTATCCCTTTTCCTAATAGGACTAGGAGTGTAGTATACTTGTACTGTTTGAGTTGGTAAAACAAATGGTTCGTTGGAGTACGCAGACCTATGGAGGTCAATATCGACGATTCCATGTCTGTCAACACGTATCCCTTTTTCTGAATCAAACCAACGACACTTGAACAAGTTAATATGACCCCCGTACGTGCCCTTGTACGACAACTCTACGATTTCCTCCAACTCCCCATAAAAGGCACGACCAAGCTCATTGTAACAATCTCCTTGGACACACACTCCAGAGTTTGTTGTTCTTTTACCGCGCCCATATGGCTTTGTATGAAATTCACAACCATTTATTTTGTAACCATTGTGGCTGACTTGGTCCCTATCTGGTCCCATAGCTAGGACTTGTACATTAGCCGGAATCGTTGATCCCTCAGTCAAAGCCTACAAAAACTCCATCTTATTAAATGAAGTCATCGTTAATATGGAGTATATATATATATATATATATATATATATATGTCGTGCTTAAGAAATTGAACTTACTTTGTCCTTTAGCCAAAGTGCAAATTTTTTATCACGATTGATTTGAATATCTTTATCAGTTATGCCGGGATGCTTCACTTTTAACTCGTCATCGTACAATCTATACAATGTTATAAACATTAATATATTGGAATGTATATTACATGTCATTGAAAGTTAAGGGATAAATTTTCAAGTTTACGTGTGTACCTCACAAATTGGTCAATCTCCTCGCAATTGAGAAGAATGTAAGTATGTGCAGCATATAATTCCAGCTCAGAGAGGAATATGCGCTTCCCTTTTCCATAAGCGCGGCCCGATAGACCAAATACAGAAAGCCGACCATTTAGTTCAACATTTCCCCCATCATCATGTCTCGAGACTCGATTGGCCTTTGTCAAGACTTCGTCCGGAAAATAGTCTGAGACAAACGTAGATATCTCATCGAAACTGTATGCCTCACATATCGACCCCTCGACATAAGCTCTATTCTTAACCTTCCTCTTAAGGTTTCCCATCACCCTTTCGAAAGGGTACATCCATCTATATTGAACTGGACCCCCAATACGAGCTTCATAGGGAAGATGGATTTGCAAATGCTCCATGGAGTCAAAAAAACCAGGCGGGAATATTTTTTCCAGTTTACACGTGATCTCTATGATGTTCTTCTCAAGTAGAGACATGTCCTTCTCATTTAATGTTTTTGAACATAAGTCTTTGAAGAAACGACTAAGATCCGTCAAAGCATCCCATATTGGTTTATCAAGCAGATCCTGAAATGCTATAGGCATGAGTCTCTCCATGAACACATGACAGTCATGACTCTTCATCCCTTGCAATTTTCCACCCGTAACACACCTTGCAATGTTTGACGCATATCCATCTGGTAGTTTCAGAGACTTAACCCATGTGCACACATCTTCAACTTGCTTTTTGGACAATGTGTACCTTGCATGCGGTTTGACAATCTTACCATTAGGAGATTCATAAAGTTCTAATTCAGGACGCTTACAAATATCTTTCATGTCCAAACGTGCCTTATCATTATCTTTTGTCTTCCCCGTAACATTCATCACGGTGTTAAACACATTGTCGAACACATTCTTCTCAATATGCATCACATCTAGATTATGACGAATCAAATTTGTAGACCAATAAGGCAATTCCCAAAAGATGCTTCTCCGAACCCAGTTATGAGACTCGCCAAACCCATTTATTATGTTTGTGGCATCAATCTTACCAAATGGGATGACCGGCAATCTCATCACACGGTCACGTATCTCCGTCCCCGACAATCGCGGTGCAGGAATATCATTCTCTACTTTCCCTTTCCTGAAGTGTTCTCTATTTCTTCGAAACGGGTGGTCTACCGGCAAGAAACGACGATGACAGTCAAACCAGCAAGGCTTTCGACCTTTTGATAGATTGAAAGACTTTGTATGCTCCATACAATACGGACAAGCCAACTTCCCGTGTGTACTCCATCCAGCTAACATACCATAGGCAGGGAAATCACTTATAGTCCACATAATCGCTGCCCTAAGGTTAAAATTTGTTTTCGTTGCAACATCCCAAGTCTGTACTCCATCCTCCCACAATACCTTCAACTCATCTATAAGAGGTCTCAAGTAAACATCTAAGTTCTTTCCAGGACTCTTAGGACCAGGAACCACGAGTGAAAGAAACAAGTATGATTGTTTCATACACATCCATGGAGGCAAGTTGTACGGAGTAACAATCACAGGCCAACATGAGTACGGAACAGCTGAGTGGCCGAACGGGTTGAATCCATCAGTGGACAAACCAAGCCTCACATTTCTACGTTCCAATGCAAATCCAGGATGTGCTAAGTTAAAATTCTTCCAAGCCTGCCCATCTGCGGGATGGTTAAGTTCTCCATCTTTAGCTGGATATTTCGCATGCCAAGTCATATGTTCAGCTGTTCTTGAAGACATGTACAACCTTTTTAACCGATGCGTAATTGGAAAATACCTTAAAATCTTAAAAGGTATACTTGTCTTTTTTGTAGTCACACCCTCTTTATTAGGCCTGAACCGATCATGACTGCAAAACGTGCACCTTGTCTTTTGTTCATTTTCCTTATAAAACAACATGCAATCGTTCGAACATGCATCGATCTTTTGGTATCCAAGACCCAACTTCTTCACCATTTTTTTACAGTAGTAGTAGTTATCGGGTAATTTTTCATCGTCTGGCAACATACTCTTAATGGCCTTCAATAGCGACTCAAAACACTCATGGCTCATGTTGTGATCAGCCTTGATGTTAAGTAATGTCGCCACTGCAGACAATGTAGTGTGCTTGGTGCAACCATGCCACAAAGGCTCGCTACCCTCGTCTAACAACTTAAAGAACGCTTTGGCATCAGAATTCATAGGTTGCTCTCTGCCTTGTTCCCAATCAAAATCCGGCCCTGCAATATCATGAACCATGGCATTCATACGATGGGTACTGTTTCCCGGAGTGTGTACTTGTGCATAGCCACTATCTCTTCTCTGCCCATGTGCCCACCAACATTCTTCATAATTTCTCATGAACCCAGAAACAAGTAAATGATAGTTTACTATGTCTCTGTCCATATAATTTTGATTTTTACACTTCAAACAAGGGCATCTTATCTTGTTCTGACCATTCACACATTCCGGATGACTATATGCATAATCTAGAAACACTTGACAACCAGTTCTAAATTCAGTTGTAGCACCTATTTGGGAACTTGACTTTCGTTTTCTCATCCAACTTCGGTCTGAATAAAGGTCCATGATACCACGGTACCTATTGCAAACAAGAATTATTGTATCCCCTTGTTAGATATTTACAATTCAGCCCAATGTCATTTATGATGCATATAAATACATATAGATGTATCCTTATGTAAGCATATTACTTGAGCATACTTGTAAGCATATGCGTTAAGCATACTTGTAAGCATATGACTTGAGCATACTTGTAAGCATATGATTAACATTTAAGCATAATTGTAAACATATGACTTGAGCATATACACGTATATGATTAACATTTCAACATACATGTAAGCTGTTATTGTTTGAGGGTCTTCAAACAACAACACAGCTCCAACCATACATGTTCAAACCATACTTCTCCCATCTTCAAGCTTCAAAGGAAACTAGTTGATTGGTGATGCATTTAATTCTCTTGTCTGAATACTTCCGTCCTGCCTGGATTTATGATATAGCTGTAGAATCCTAACTTGATTAGTCATAGTTCTTCTATAGGATCATAGATTATTCTTGTTAACATAACCTAAGCCTCTTGAACCTATAACATCTTCCCATTATAACAGTTCAACTAGATCAATTTCATTCTTGTTCTTTTTGTTTAGTGTTTAATTAATTTTGCTTCCTAGATAACCCTTTATATTTGATACTAATAGTCTATGCTTTATATGTGAAGAAGAGGAGCTTACATAGAGAAGACTCGGAGAGGCAGTTCATCCGATGCTCTATTCTTTTGGATGTCAGTCATTTTCTTATTCTTTTTTGAAGCAAGTTTGTAGTAGGTTATATTAAGATTGTGTTTTGTACCTAAAAATATTAGGCACTATTTTCTAGCTGTTCTGTTATGCAAACTAAGTAAACTGTATGTGATTATATATGTGGGTTGTATGCCTCCTATTCGTTGGTCGTAAATAAATTCTCATCCATCCAACAGTAGAGAGAAATTTAGTGAATTTGCTTACTTATAATATTAGCTTTTTAACTTATTATTACACTATTTTATTGAAACCATACCTTTTCCATTTGAATGTGTCAAGAAGTAATATTTCTTGTTGCCGTGGGTGGTAGAGTTTGTTGACTTATAATTTATTTTTTTAACTAAGAAAAATAAGATACTAAGAAAAAGAGAAGATTCATTGATATTGGGTGGGTAAGCCAAGTAAAGGCTATGCTTTTTAATTTATGGTAGACTTGTTTAAAATTATTTGGGATTCCTAATACCTAATTCATAATATAGCATCTAAGTTTGCATATTGGAAAATCAGTACTCTATATTGGGTTGGGTTGGCTATTACAATTATAAAATTATAATCAGTACTCTATATTAGTCATCCAAAATGATCACTAAATACATATGTGATCACAAATTTTTATTTATTTATTAGTTGACAACTAAGTAAATGGTAACTTAGTAATGTTACAAAGAATATATATATAGTATACAATACCCAAATTAAACCTAATTACCCAAATTAAATCTAATTATCCAAATTAAACCTAATTAAGGGTTCTTAACAATGGGGTATACATACACCAAATTAATCAAATTTATGTATATATATATACATATTCATAGCAACAAATCAATATAATAACATGTATATATGTATATATATATATATATATATTCATAGCAACATATCAATGCATATATGTATACATTACCCAAATTAATCATTCATTGTATACCAAAATCATTCATAGTATAACTAATATATACCTAAATGTCGGCGACGATAGCAGCGGGCGGTGGCAGCGAGACGGTAGCAATGGGCGGCACCTCTTCTCCCTATTCTTCTCTCCCTTCTCCCTCTTCTCTCCTTCTCTGTCTCCCTCTTTTTCTTTCCGTTTCGCGTCTGTTGTCCAGGCCTGTTGCTGAGAACATTTAAAAGCATCAGCGACCGCTTTCAGCGACCGCATACGGTCGCTAGTTTTTAATGACGTGGATATATCAGCGACCGCATGCGGTCGCTGTCACTCCTTGGTCGTTGAAGAAAAGACCGCGAACAATTCACGCCAATTTTTAGGCGGCAAAAACACACCTGCGACCGGATAGCGACCGCATGCGGTCGCAGATATAAATTAGCGACCAGATTTTATGATGGTCGCCAAAGGCGGTCGCTGATTCCACCACTAGCGACCGTATTTTGCGGTCGCTGATATATTTGGTCGCTGATAGCCTCTTTTCTTGTAGTGTTGGCTAAGACTATTTAACAAAACAACCTAGTTTTACACACAAAAATGAAGATGATACTTCTCTCAAAAAATGGGTTGAGTCAAACTTTGGACAAATGTAAGTGAAATTTAGAAAAAAGTAAGACACTTTAGAAACCTAATTGACGAAAAATAAACTTTAAAGATAATTTGACATTTAGTAACAACTTAGAGGGATAAAGAGAATTGTGAGGATTTAATTACATGGGTCCTCTTAACATGTGCACATGTTAAGCACATGTTGTGATAAGGATTCACAAATTAAAAACAAAAAGAATTATAGAGTAAAAACAGAAAAAAATAAATGGTAGATTTGGAATTGATGAAGAATGTTTACAGAATGAGTTACAAAAGAAGAAATTTAAGAAACATTATCATTATACAGATAATCTAGCTTTTTCTAGCTCTCCTTCCTTTATTTATACCTAGCTGTCACTTCTCTAACTACTACAACTATCAGCCTAACTAAGTTTCCCTCTTCATTTTGAATTCTCAGATTCCCTCCCAATTATATTCAGTTAATTCAGTTGCTTTCACTACTTTCTTGCTCATGCCAACTGTCTACTTTGGTTAATGACTCCTTAGTCCTTCCTTGATCGTTTGATATTTATTGAGCTGCTACAGTTCACAACATTACCCAGCCCTCTAAAATGTCTTTGTCCTCAAGGACAAAAATTGAAATCAGGAAATTGTTGTACCATTTGTTCAGCATCCTCCCAT
The DNA here is from genome assembly GCA_020205555.1 of Panax stipuleanatus. Lineage (NCBI taxonomy): Eukaryota > Viridiplantae > Streptophyta > Magnoliopsida > Apiales > Araliaceae > Panax > Panax stipuleanatus. The sequence continues at coordinate 10,967,747 of CM035126.1, forward strand.
GAAGCATCCTCCAGATTGCTATTAGCCCAATGAATGAGATATTCCATCTTTGGTCGATTATGGAATTTAACCACCCTTCTATCCAACACAGCAACCGGAATGATCTTTGGCCTCCCATATTGCAGCAACTGGTGGTAGTGTAGGAGCTAACTTGGCATGTAACCTAATTTGTTTTTTTAGTAAGGATACATGAAAAACATCATGGATTTGGGCATGACTAGGAAGGTCCAATTTATAAGCCACAGATCCTACCCTTGCAAGCACTTTATAAGGGCCATAATACCTTGGTGCCAATTTAAAAGAAGACCGTTGAGCTAAGCTAGATTGTTTGTATGGCTGTAGCTTTAGAAACACTGAATCGCCTATCTCAAAGCCCCTTTCCGTCTTATGTTTGTCTGTATAAGTTTTCATTCGAACTTGAGCTTGTAACAGTTTAGTTCGTAGATCAGCTAAAACTCCACTTCTGTCTTGAATAAAACTGTCCAACCTTAACAGCTAGCTTTTAAGGTGTGACTCTCCCAAGGTTTATAACAATTGGTATCAAAGCCGTCCACTTCCTCCCGGTTGCAATCGTGAGGCGAGGGTGGTGACGTCGGTATTGCAGTGTTCGCCCGAGGCTAGATTCGTGTAGCGCAAAGTCATCCCGCGTGGGCGCCGGGACTGCAGAGCGTGGTGAAATGTTATGATCTGAATTGCAAGGTATGGGACTTGTGTCTCACATCGATAGTATGAAACTTTGATGTGTGGTATTTATAAACTTTGGACTCTCCAAACTTAATAGCTAGCTTTTAAGATGTGACTCTCTCATGATTTATAACAGCACACAGAAGAAATTCCTAATTACATTTATCTATGGAGACTGATAGAATATATGCGACAACAGTAAATTTACCACCTCTCTCTCATCTTTCATTGGGCTATAAGACTTATAGGGTAGGCCCATTTTATTTTCGTAAAAAAAAAATACCGCCGTATCTAAGTTTGAAAGCGGGAATATAATATTTTCACACCTTCTCTCGATCTTGCTCCCTATTTAACGGCGTCTTTTCCAATTTTCTCACCTTTACAATTGTTATGCGTATAGGGTATAACATAGCATAGATCTAAAATTCAGAACAAAATCATATTTTTAGGGTTCACTTCTTGGACCATAACATCAATTCTATAGCTCTTTCTTTATTCGTTTGTCCCCCCTTAGGATTCCAATTGAAGTACTACGTACATCTGATCTAGCAGTGTATATAACAAATGGTTCAATTCGACACAAGAATTGAGTTATTCCATTAATCTCATCCTCTGCTATTCACCCTTCCTCATCAAAAGATGGCAACAATTAACAAAGGTTTTAACATTTCACTTATTTGTTGTTCTAATGTGGTGGTGGTTGGTGGTCTCCCATTTTTATCTTATTTTTGGTGATTTCCGTAAACCATTTCATTAACTCAACTTATTTTATAGATTCATTTGAGTATATATATATATATAAGTATAACAATACAAGAGAGAATTTTTTATTAAATTAATTTGGTTGGTCATCAATATTTATTTTGCATGTTCAATTTTTTCACATTAAAAAGCAGACTTTATCCAAAATCTACTCTAATATTTATTCGAGTATATAACTATTATATTAATTAAAACCTCTCTCTTTAATATAATTTTGCGATTGACTATAAAAAATGACAAAATTAAATTGAAATTAATCTCAATTGCCAAAAAAGACAAAAAAGGAAAAAAATATTTAACGCTATGTAAAAAAAAAGCATATAAAAACATTAGTTCATACCTCGTAATTAAGGCTGTAAAATGAGCAAACAGTTCGGGTTCGATTCGTACTCGCTCGACTAAAAGTTCGATTCGAGCTCGACTCGAAGTTCGATTCGAGCTCGACTCGAAGTTCGATTCGAGCTCGACTCGAAATATAAATGAGTCAAATATGAACAAATTTTAAAATTCGATAAATTACTCGAACCTCCTTAAATTATAATTTTCTATTGATACTCGGATCATATTCGTTCAAAAAGTTCAAACTGCTCGGGCTCAATTCGAAATTGTGCTCGACTCAGTAGCTAAATGAACCTCAATAAAATTTTATTTTATATTCGATAAATTTTATAAACCAAATCTCGGCTCAACTCGGTTGGTTTACACCCTTACTCGTAATGCTTATGGTCGCAAGCAATAATATCAGCATTTACCGTTCTTCAACCACTATTTCAGTTGGGCCATAATAAGTTGCATATCAGAGGCCCATTCACCATCTCTAAAAATTTTGACACCATATCTGAGCGGGAAAATGGTCATCCAGAAACTTTCATACTATACTATATTTTTGTATGTATATATAAATCTATATGTACATATCATATCACCCTGACAATCCAGCCACTCTGCGGATTTCTTACTTATACTCTGTGTTGTATGTCTGTGCAATTGTAAATTACAAAATTTCTTTAAGTGTTTTACCTCTTGAACCTCAAATTCAGTTCTTGGGCTTTTTCTTTTGCCTCTATCCCCAAATTTCAAAATAGCTAGGGTTTTAATTGAAAGGCGACTAGCACTGTAATGGGCGTTCAGATTTGACCCACAAGATGTGCCAAGATAATCAAGGACCGACCTGTTCTGAAGCCGGGGAAAAATTTCATATCGTTCAGCCGCTTCGTGACCTAGAATCCAATTGGGCCATCGATCTTGCTAAAAATCTCGAAGAGTATCTATTAAAAATTTATTCTGGTGAAATCACCGGAAAAGTTGACGGTCATCTCTCTGTGAATTTCGCTGAAGGTTCAATATTTTTTTTACTCTTGTTTGTTACAGTGTTTTATCAGGGTACTGAATTTGAAATTTTATCTTTTGAGGGAAAATGTAGCTGCTTTGCTGCTTCAGGGTTCAATTCAGGTGTACAGTCGGAAAGTGGAGTATCTGCACTCTTTGGTTTTACAAGCTTTGGAGTTTATTTCGCAGAAGAGGTTTGATTTTTTGTTACAATCCTCTAGCTTAATTTTGGTTTAATTTTGTTTTGTTGATTTATGTGTTTGGGGTTTTTTTCTAATTCAGTATTCTAATGTTTTTGTTTGCATAATTGTGAAGATCAGATTTGATTATTTGTTTTTGTTATTCAAAATCATTGGAGATATGGAACCATGGATCTTTTTCTTACCTAATAAAATTGCCCTCTTTTGTACACGTGAGTTACATGGTCTTGTATGAAATTATTTATCTTGAAGATTGATACTTTGTAGTTGCCAGAAAAATTTCCTTCTATATAATCTTTTTTTTCCGAGTGGTTTTCTCAGCTTGGCGTTGGCACAAAAAGCCATCATTTTTTTCCCTATCAATTTTGTTAGTTGGATAAAAACACGATTATCCTTTTAACAGCTATTTTCTATTTTTTGCCCTACTTGTAGAATTAATGTCTGTTACTCTGTTAGATTTCTGGGTTATTATATGAGGAATAGGAAGGGATATTGCTAGTGTTCCTTTAATCCTTTCTTCATGTTTTATGATTGGGTTTTTTAGATTTCTTTAACTAGGATTATAGGAGAGATAATGTGTTTGAATATGGAATTGAGGATTCTTTAACTATGATTATAGGAGAGATAATATGTATGAATATGGAATTGAGGATATATGATATAGTTTTAATTATCTAAAATTAGCATTTGAAGTCTTAAAAGCTATATTCGAAGATTCACAATAAAAACATAGCTCAGAATCTTGCAAAGATTTTGTTGAGAATGAGGTAGTATTCTACATAGTCGGCAAGAAGATGGTCACTATTTATGTTGGTCATATTTGGAGTCTTCAAATGTATTCCTACTAATTATTATTAGATGTTTTAGTTAAAGAGAAGGCATGTTTTGGGGGTAACATTGGTCATGACACTTAATTCTTTTATTGTTTCTTAAAAGCTATGAATTGTCAAATATGTTATGTGTTCTTATCTCGGCGTTAGTGTGGTATACAATAAAACACATCCGAACATACCAGCTAGCTAGTTGGTTAGGTCTCTTGGAGGTTCCAAATCTTCTTTGCAACTCGATGATTTTATCAAACATGCGTAATCTTGAAAATATTAGTTAGGATTAAATATCTTGCTATACTTGTTTGTAATTATGATTTAAGGAATTATGGACCATAGCAGTTATTGCATATGATTGTTAACCGACAGTTTATCAGATTTAGGTGGTCCCCACCCAATGCCAAAACATTTTAATAGTGCAAATTATACATAGTAGTTTGGAGCAAAGTGGTTAGGAATTGTATAATGACTATAAAGTGAATAAGAGTGTGTACATAATCATATCTATTGACCATTTATATTTGATGTAATATTTGAGCAGCCAGCCTGAGCAACTAGAGAATGCTTCAGGGCAACCAGAAGAAGGTGGTGTGTCTGCTACTCCTGATGGTGATGATGATCTATTTTGGGGCTTAGATGATATCCCAGGTGCTTGTTACAATGCATATTAGTTTGGTAAAGAGTTACATTCCATTGCATGGCTATAATTATTTTACGTTGCAGTGGATGTGAAGAACACCCTGGACAGTGCAACCACTAGAGATGCTCCTTTAGATTACTTTGTAAAGCCCCCTGCAGACCTTGTTGTGCTTGAAGGTGATTGCTTAGATGCTATTGGTGATGGCGGGGAATTAGATTCCTATCTGGTACATAGTGTTTCTCTTTCACTATATATCAATGCTGTAGATATTAGTCCCTCCGTTTCAGTTTGAGTAAACTTTTTTTGGGACACAGGGAATAATATCATTTAAATTTTCATTGGCTTCTTTCACTTTTTGAGTTTTCAGTTAGCCACAAACGATCTCTACCGGGATTTTATTCTCTTGGACTCATGCGATGCAGCAGCCGTTGATGATTTTCTAGAGACGGATGATGAAGTGAACAAAGAGCATATTGGCGTCAGTAAAGATAGCTCTCTGCTCTCTAAATCTTGCAAGAGCTTTCATTCCCCCACTAGACAATCTGGGGGTTCTGCACGTAGGTTATCTGTTGGAAAGAGCCAGGAAGCAAATCTAAATCAATCTCCTTGTGTTGGCAATGGTCTTGATAATAAATTTAACTCTCCTGCCTGCAAAATTCCCAGAAACAACAATAATGAATTTGTAATGGATGGCAGATTTCCAGGATTTGGGGATTTGGATGTTACAGATGATGATGATGATGACGATCCGTGGAAACCTTTGAATCCCCATGAACCTGGGAATTTAAAAGTTAAACCTTTTAGAAAAGGTTGTTTAAGCTTCTTTTTGTTCTGATTGATTCTCTTTTAGTATTTTATGTCATGAATGTAACATGTCTGGCTTCTTGATCTTTCTTCCAAGCAGTGAAAGCTTATGGAAGGGATGGGACAAACTCCATTAAACAAGTCCCTACAACTATAACTACCGAATTTCCTCTTGCACGACTGTATGGTACCATTAGTCCAGATCTTACTCAAATATGGGAGACACAACGTGCTACAGAAAGACAGCATGAATCACAGTCTCCTCCATTATATGAAAAGGTTAATCTTTTGTTATAGTATATTTTGACTAATTTTTTACCCGAGTTCTGTACTAGTGTAGTACTGAAGTTCTATCTGCAGCTGCGACAATCGCTTGTTCTTGGAGGATTCGAAAATTTTGATGCATGTTTTAATCCAAAGGATGACAATGAAGACAATGAATATGATAGTGGGGACGCTGAGTTTGTTGGAGCACCTGATTTTGACATTCCAGAGAGTACATTTATGAATGAAGATGTACCTATTTCCCCTAAGATGGTAGGCATTAACATTAATTGGCTTTTATACATGTCATGTCTCGGGCTTGACCCAGTAAGATTCTGTCTAATTATTCATACGTTCATATTTATGCAGCATGATGATGGCACCGCTCATTTTCATACTGATGAAACTTATGGGCATGACAATCCAACTCCTGAAGCAAGCCTTGAAGATCTTTGTCGCTCTCACTTGGTATGGACGCTGTTCTTCAATTTGGCATCTTACCTATATTAGAAATAACTCGTCGAATTGCCTTCATTTAACATGTATTTACACTCTCACGCTTCATCCATCACATTTAGATGTCTCCATTCATTTTATACATTTAAGAACTGATGTATAAATTATACAAAGTTCCATGCTTGTGCCCATGCGCCCTTCCTCCATATTTGATAAATGAAGAGACTTGTGTGGCAGGAAACTCTATCCCCTACAAAGTTATAATTCTCACAAGTTAAATGGTAATGTTACTGGAACTTATATAGCATTGGGGACATCCAGAAAAGGAAAGAGACATCTAAAATAAGTTTGAAGAACTATTATTTAATTTAACCCTACGTGGAAACCAATCAATAGTATTATTAAATTTGGACCATGTACTATTTGCCTTCCTCACATGAGATGCAGTTTGCAAGTCCTAGTTGAAATGGGTCAGTATGTACTGTGTAGGTGGCTGTCTGTGAATAGGCTTTCCCAAAAAGTACAAGGAATCAATTGAAAAACTGAAACATACAATATGGATATGGTCACTCTTTGTGGTGGCCCGGTGGGATCAACTTGATTCTTCCCGCTGCCTGTCTCTTTAATCAGATACACTTTCTTTGGTTGTACGGTTTTTTACCTTGAAAGAAACATCTTATTTCAGTTGATTATCTCAGGACTTGTCAAGTGCAATCTCTAAAAGTGAGAACAGATGCCAAAACGATGGTCATATATGTGCATTTAGATTCACAAAGTTCCTGATTGTTAAAATAATTGCAATTTAAATCCAATATTCCATTTCTTTTAGCTTAAAACAAAATGGAAAAAATCAGAAATATTTCAATTGGGTTTTGCTTGTTTCAAAAATAGAAAGATTTTACTGCTTTGACCATTTCGGAATGAACTATTGATCCTTACCTTTTTTGTTGATTATTGTTTCCCCAACTAAGTTTGTTAAATATAATGGGGAGCTTCTTCCTTCATTTAGGATTCTCTTCTTGCTAGCATCAGTGAAAGCGAGAAGCAGACCGAGTTGGCTGCGCGGGTATCGTCATGGAAACAGAGAATTGAGCAGAACTTGGAAGAGCAAGTGCGTCCATTTACTCTTCCTCTTTACATATCCTAAACATTGACTAAGAATTTTTCTTTTAAGGTTATGATTCTTTTTATTCTCTTTTAGCGATTTTTGCAATTCATGGTCTTTACCTGACAGGACGCACGGCAAGCATTTGATATACATGAGTATGGTGAAAGAGTTTTGGATAAGCTGTCTCTGGCAACAGATGGTGAGAATGCAACGTCCTTCCTAGATGTGGTCAGGGGGCAAGAGAAGCACGATGTTGCTCGAACATTTTCTGCGCTTCTGCAGTTGGTAATCCCCTTGTGGAGAATTTGGAAGTGGTGTTTCAAGAAACTTTTTAACTTCACTTTAAACTTTTAGTATAAAACTCTGTACTGGTTCATTGCTGCGTGAAATCGCTAATTGTCATTAATCCTTTTTTCAGGTGAACAATGGAAATGTTGATCTGCAGAAGGTTGATGCTAATGATGACGAACACACGTGTTACACAGCTGTGAATCCCTTCTACGTCCGACTTGTCAGGCATGCCAAGAGACGACAAGAATTGCACCTCCGATCATCATCAAAAAAGAGAGCTAAATCTCCAATGAATACAGCAGGAGCAATGAAAGATGAGAAGGGTAAGTCGGGAAAAGAGAACCGTCAGCCAGTTAGCTCATCGGTTTTGGGGTCTACCTCGTCCTCGAGTTTGACGTCATCGGAAATGACTGACAAGTTTTCTCTAAATTTAGGAAAGGTTGAAGGTGCACGGGGCACTCCTGAAAGTAAGAGAAAAAGAAGGTCCAGATTTGTTGAACCTGTTGACCTTGTTAACAAGTAATGTATTCAACACCACCCTCCCTGTTGTATGGCTCATAGAAGATCAGAAGGTAACCCACCCTATGTAGTTTTTAAAGTTCAGGTTCTACAAATGTTGTTTTTAAGTTATTAATAGTTGGGACCGCAACATGTAAGTGGAGTATCTTTTTCTCCTTAACTTATTGACTCAATATACTACTACAAGGTTTCAAGAGGCTTGTAACACAACATTCTTGATTAATGCTGCAGAATTCTTCTTCTTCTTCCTGTGTGCACTCTTTTTTGTAAATCACTGTTATATCAGATGCACGCAGCTTCCTATTTCCTACTGCATGTTTTGTTTTGTGAGTGCTTAGGAATTTGGAGGAATTTGAACATTTCTAGGCTACCTTCAGTCTTTACTTGCGAGTTGAAATGGCTTGTAACAACAACAATAAGCAAGCAAGCAAACGAACGGACGAAGGAATGAATGAAAATTCACTCGATTACACTTTACCTAGTTTCTTTTAATGCGTATTTAGTAACACAAATATTAATTTTAACAATAATGCTAATTATATAATTATTTATCACGACAAATTTTGTAACACAAAGTGGACTCAAAAGTATCAACTTTTATTTTTAACAAAAATATCTTTGGCCTACTTTAGTAATCTACTCCTTCCGTCCCTTTTTAAAAATATTATTATCTCAAAATTTAAATTAAACATTAATTGTTTAATTTTTAATATTATTTCAAATATTAAATATAAGTTTAATTTTCTCATTATTTTTTGTCCAATAAATAACACCTTTTTTTGATAATATATGCAATTGATATTATATAAATATTTTTTTAATAATTGTGCGCAATTATAATAAATAAATGAAAAAATAATTTGTAGTAAACTTTCACGGTCAACGACTGGAATATTCTCACTCGTTTCTTGGCAATCGCTATTGTAACTGCCGCTACTTTGTCACTCTTGAATATTCTCACTCGTCTACTCGTCTAGGTGTCGGAACCCGAGTTTCACCATGACTCGACTCACCCGTTCCTAACTCGATATCGAACTCAGCACCCACAGTCCCACCACTAGTCCCGATTCCTGACGTAGGCGAGACAACCACCGATCTTCTGTTCATGCTTAGTATCCGCTTCAACGATTGCAACCGACTCCCCGGCGATTTAAAACCGTGACTCGCTGGAGAACTCAGTCGTAACTCGTCGACTGACTCACTCCTCGGAACCTCTATTCTCACCCCTACCAGGTCCGAACCTTTCCTCCTATCCGCCAACGACGTCGAGCAAACCGTAGAGCTCGAACTGGCGGGTTCAGCCTGGAGTCCTTCATCAATGGATACCATGAGCTCGGACCTGCTGTTTTGGGGCGGATGAACCGGAACTTCGGCCTCAACCGGGGTTCGGCAAATTGGGCACGTGGAGTGAGAATGGAACCACATGTCAATACAATCTGTGTGAAAGCTGTGGTGGCATTTCGGTAAAATCCGGCCCTTTTCATTCTCTTCGAATTCCGATAAACAGACGGCGCAGTCAATTCCGTCCGGGTGGGTCCGCGAGGAGTAGATGAAGACCGGGAGGGAGCTGAGAACCGACGCGTGTAGGCCGCCGGTGGGGAGGGAAGCGGAGGAGTTGGGGTCGACGTAGAAGACTATGTGGGCGGCGCGTTGGCGACGACTGCGGCGGCGGTTGAGGTAACGGCGGCGTATGCGGAGGACGTACCAACGGGCGTACATATGGAGAATGGCCACCAAGAGGACAACAAGGAAGAGAACGATGATTCCGCTTAGCATAATCTTACCGCTAAGTGCGTAGGTCTCTGGTGCATTTTCTGCCCAGTTCATTTGACCGTCCACGTTGTTGGTGGACATGTTATAAGCCAGTAATCACAATTGGGTTACACATATACATATATATATATATATATATATATATATGTATGTATGTGATTATTGTTATAGAGGGAGGGAGGGAGAAATGTTGGAAGGAAGGTTCGTAGCAAGAGGGTTAGGTTAGGCACAGACAAGAGAAGAGAGGGAGAAGATACTTAATAATTTCGGTGATTTTGTATAACATTTACATAAAATATGTATATGGACAACAAAGCTGGGGTTGACTTGACGCAGGATTATTAGAGAATGACTGAAATAGCCTTTACTTCATGGGTGTTTTAAGTAAGGGTAACTTCATGGGTGAAGACTAGAACAGGAATTGCATTTTATGCCCTTATTTTCTTCATTCCACAATCTCCACACCGGGTGGAAAATGGTGGGGTTGTGTGGAGGGAGACAGTTGAGTTGAGTTAACCCAAAATCAAATTAAGTGAAACTGTCAAGCTAGTACTAATTTAATGGAATATAAATCACCTTATTCTAGTCTAAAACTAACTAATGTTTTTATTTTTATTTGAAAAATGTTTTTTTAAGTACTTTAAAATAGTAAGTAATATTCATCCATGCATGCATGGTATGGTACTTGATCATCTTTCAACGATTTATATAATATCTTCCAAGTACCTTACATGAACATTGCTCAAGTCCAACTGTCCAAGTGACCAGTATAGAGTGGGGTCAAGGCTCTCTTTCTCTCTCTTCCTATGGCTATCTATATATATGGATTGGTGCATAAGGCCAAGATGAGCTCTTTTTTTTTTTAATTTTTTTTAAGTAGTTAGCATGAACTGAAAGTTCACTTTAAGATCAATATAATATGGTACGTAGGTGGAGCGATGATCTCTTATTTTTGTATCAGCACTGTATTTAAGTGTATAAAATAAATTTAATATAAAGTTCACTTCATACTAATCAGATTTTTTTTTATTCGTACACAAACATTAATCGGAGGGTTCTTCCAACAATTACAACCAGAGGGTTCAATTCTCTCGTGTTGAGTTGTTTTTTTTTTTTAATGTAATATGTGCTTTTTTTATTTGAGATTTGATTGATTATTGTTTCCTCAAAGGTTTAATAAACAAAGGTTTATGAAGGTATAGTAGCTAGGCCTGTTAATTCGGGTTAGTCATATGGGTCAACTAGTAATTGTTCATGTCTGAAGGCACGGCGTAACGAAAAATTAGATTAAAATTAAAAAAAATACTACATTATCTAAATACTCTTTGAAAATATTTGAAATATAATTATTATCGAAATATTATTGTTGTTGTTGTTGTTGTTGTTATTATTATTATTATTGGTATTGTTATTATTATTGTTATTATTATTGTTGTTGTTGTTATTATTATTATTATTATTGTTATTATTATTGTTGTTGTTAAAATTAGAATGAATCTGAACCGTACCTGTGCTTCTCGCCCAAATCAATTAGAATGAATCTGAACCGTCCTTGTGCTTTTCCGCCCAAATTCAAAATGAGTTGTGTTTTATTATATAGATGATGACTCGCTAAGCCCAATTCAGAATATATCCTAACATTACCTTACTAGCTACTAAAGTTTACATGGTCGATTTAAAAAAAGAATTCTCCTATTGCAAACCAAAACTTGACCACTTTTTAACATAATATTGTGATTAAAAGTGAATTTCAGTAATTAAACGGGTAATTAAATAATATTTTCAAGTTGAATAATTTAATGAGTTGGAATAGAGTGGAGCCAAGTAGTCATATTTATTCCAAGTTTGCAAGAAATAAGAATGTATGACACTAATAATACGATTACATGGAATGGAATACTTAAACACACACCATGCGTTATCAGGTGATGGCACTCTTCAAGCTGGAATCTCAAGCATCGAGATTCATATATCATAACCCTAATGAATTGATGATGGAAGTAGTAGTAATAAGAAAAAGAAAAACTAAAAAAGATTACCAACAACCTTGAGCCCCCCAAGCAAAGCAAAGCAAGGCAAGCGCGCATTTTGCATTGGATTAAATTACGGGGGGCCGGGGGCATCCACTATAAATTTATTTTTCCAAATAAAAATATACACCCAATTTTTTAACTAGTGTATGTATGGGAAAAGCTTAATAATATTGAGTCTTATTTTTTGATTTTAATTACTATGTTGATAGTAATAAATAAATTACTATTTTTTGAGACCGACTAATTATACGCCTTTTCTTTACCTTTACTATAAATAATCTGCAATTTTTTCCCTATCTATCTTTATTACTCCTTTGGCATCTCTCTCTCTCTGTTCTCCCTATTTCTCTCTCCGTTCTGCCTAATTATATTCCTCTCCGCTTGATTCTACAAAAGGCCGTGAAGCTCCCAAACAACAAATACCCAAATTCTTAAAAGAAAGAGAAAGATATACACACATACTAATGTCCAACAAATCTCCTATATTCCCAATGCCTGATGAGGAGCCTCAACACTTCAGTGATTACGGCTTCGACCCCCAATTCGATTATTTTCAGGTCTCTTTAATTTTCTCTCACACACACTAACACACACTCATTTCTCTCTCTCTCTCTGATCTCTCTCTTATTCTCTCTCTCGTATATATATATATATATAAGTCGTTTAATTAATAAGCTGGTTATAACTTAATTGATTTACCATTTTTGTTTCTGTTAAAAATAAACAGGTGCTAGAAGAAGCAAGAAAGAACAAACGGGAGAACCCAGCAGCAAGATCCATAGACGCTCAACATTTCAAGCTCCAAAAGCCCATTTCTAAGGCCCGTCATCACGACTACTCTAATACTAAATTTTTCAAGAAGATTCACGGCAGGAAGCGGTGGTGGAAAAACGCTCTTCTCTTCTTCAGGGGAAAATGGGCGACCACCAAAACCAGCCCCAACCCTCAAGATGATCACCATCTTGGTGGCGTCGGCGTCCAGCCAATCCGCGCAGCCTTATCTGGCCCGGTTTACATCACCGAGAGCAGAAGTGGGTCGGCCACTCCTTACCGGACCACCAGCCGGCCGTCTTCTGGGCCACTCGCTCTGACGACTATGAAGGGTGAGATGGACATTCCTTACATCAGTCTCAGGGACCTGAACATGGACCCGCATCAACGGATCTCTACCGGCTCTCCCATGCCTATTTATTTGGTCACCTAATTTACTGATTCAGTCCTTGTCTTTTGTTTTCTTTATTTTTGAGCTAATTACGACTCCCTCCCTTTTTAGCTTTTCTTTGGGTCATGGAATGTGCGTCTCATCTGTGAAAGAGTGCATGCTTTGAAAGTTGGGCCCTTTGATCGAGGAAAAAGTATTGCCAATTCTCTCGCTTCATTGATTTGTGCAACTAAATGTAACCCTTTTGAGTTTGATACTTTGACTAGCCTTTTTTTTTTTTGTTGCAATTTTTTTCTCTGTATTATAATTACCAGAAAAGTGAATACCTTTTTTTATTATAAAATAATTCTTATTTTTGAATTAAGATTCACTCTATTACACTTTTTACTTAATTGATCTTAATATACATATAGCCCTCGTACAATTATTATATTAACGACATTATATAACCATGAATTTCAAAAATATTTACAATATTTGAGAAAATATATATAGAGAGAGAATGTAATGTTAACAAAGGAAGTATATTCGGTTCGTGATACCTACCAACTACATTTATGCAATTCAAATCTTGTTAAAATATTTTCTTATAAACTATGACTTCCTTATATTTTTAATGGAATTTTTTAACATGGGACTTTAGGGCACATGATAAGCACATAATTCAAAAAAAATATTTTTTTAAATTTTGTGCATATTCTCTTGAACTTATTTTTAATATATTTGTGTTTGTTTAGGTGAAATGAACACACGGGGGACAAAATAGAGGTCCTGATTCAGAATTGATTGAATTATACTACTGCTAGTAGCAGTATTTACTTACTTAATTCTGCTTACCGTTGGCGTAGCCGTGTAGGCAGGGACAAATAATTGGCGCTGATTATGATCTACATTTTCGGTCTTTGCGGAAGTTTCTGTTCACACATAGCCGGTCCGGTCCGGTTCGGTTAGATTATCATGAAATTAATTTTATGATAAGTTGATCGATTGATTAATACAGTACTGACACACAGATAAAAATTACCTCCTAGCCACCGTGTCCTCCATTAATCAAAATCAACTTCATGTTAAACACTCTCCACCTAGCCTACTGACACACACACACACACACACACACATATATATATATATATAAAATCAATAGGAAATATAAAATCCTATCCCAGCCTCAAATGAAAGTTTTAAAAGGTTTTTGTTGATTATATTCAATTATGTATTTTTTGGCCAATATTATTAGAAAAAATTCAAATTACTATTTGGTTATTTTTCACTTGACCTTTTTATTTTCACCTTTCTTAAAGTAATGGCATCTTTCAACTTTGAGGAAAATAAAGGGAAACAAATAAAAATAATCTCTAGGGCAAAATAGATAAATAAAGGTGTAAATGGGAGTTTTGTTGGTGGGAGAATTAAGTGGTAGTGGTGATGTTGAGTGTTGTGTAGGGAATTGGAGAATCAACAATATAATGGCGTGTAGGTTGTTTTTAATTAGTTATACTAGTTGACAAATGAAGTAGTAGTGGGTGAAATTCTGATAGATGCATGTGAAGTTGATTGAATAGTCATTGTCCGTGTCCAAAGGCATGTGTATATATATATATATATATATATATATATGTAGTATTATACCAAAATACACTTTCACTACTAGCTACTTATAAGTAGTACCCTTCCTTCCTTTTCCATAAAAATAGTCTTACTTATAAAATTTGTAAAATTAAAAATATAATGTATTATTTTAATAATATGGTATTATGATAAAATTACGTTGACAAAGTAATAATAATTTTGTCGGATTATACTACCATCACTACAAGCTATTTTTAAGCATATTGTTTTACCTCATGATTGGTTCTATAACTAAAAGTAAATGTGAAATTGACATTTTACAGTTTTAGCAAATAATAATTTGAAAGCTAATGAGACTTTAGTTCATGTATTACATTTTGGGGTGGCCCTTGAGACTTTAATTAGTTCATGTATTACATATTGGGGTGGCCCTTGATTTATGTCCGACCTCAACTTTCAAACTTACGTAGTGAATTAATCCATGAGATGGGCTCAGATTAAGCCTTGAGGCCCGACTTCCAGCCTTGATTATAAACTGTAGTGGAGGACGACCCAATCCGCTTGTGAAATTTTTTGAACTATTCCGTCCCTACGATTTTACACGTGTTAGTTAAATTGACTAATTTTTCAGATTAATAATTAAACAAATAAATTATTAGAAATTTTAAAATTAAATAAGTTGATTTTGATAATATGTTCGATGTATTTTCTTGTGATAATAATTGTGTGCCTATACGTAATAAACTTAAGAATAAATTTTAGTTCAAATCAATATGATCAATATAAATGATCCAAAAAATAAATAAAAAATATATGGTCAATGTAATCATAAAAAATCAATTAGGAAAAATAAAGTTGGACGGAAGGAGTATACAATATTCCAACAAAACTAATTTATGACAAAGTTTTCTACTACTTAAATTAATTTATTGGCGTTTAGTCAGCGAAGGTAATATTAATTATTAGTGAATTAACCTTAACCTAATTGATTGATATACAATAATCTTAAGCTGATCTGTAACAACTCAAATTAAATACTCCATTTGTTTAATAGAAAGAAAGAGTTCCCTTTATAATTTATAAATTATAAGAATATGTATTTTTGTTCTATACTTGGTCTTTATTCTAAATTACAAGAATATATTTTTCTTCTATATTTATTCTGTATTTAATATTTAATTTAACAGTAATACAACACCGTGTTTCACGACTAATTATTTTACTCCCCTCTCTCTCTGCCTTTTCTGTTTTCCGAAACTTTAATTCCTTCAAGGTAAGAATCTCTTTTCATTATTTTATATTTAATTTAACAGTGATAAAATACCGTGTTTCACGACTAATTATTGTAATCCGTAGGCCATTACTTGCCTTTTCTGTTTTCCGAAACTTTAATTCTTTCATGATAAAACTGAGTCCAAAGTTTTGAATATATAAGATAATCTTAATTAATTGAATGGAGTAGAAACTCTCAATATAAAATATGTAAAATAAAATGATGTGTTTGGTAATTTTTTATCTAAAATATCTGAATACGTATATTTTTTTATTTTAAATTTTCAAACTATTATTAATAAATTTATTATGTAATTATAAATAAACAATATTATTTTAAAAAAATCAAATAAAAATTTAGATTTAAAACCTAGGCGAAATTATTTCTTACAATTTAATTTAGTTTGAAGTTGACATCAAACTTTTCCTTCTCATCTCTCCCAAAATGTCAAAGTAAAAACGTCATCCATGTTTTTAAGAAATGATACATATATCATCAAATAGACAGTAGGCTATAGCACACAAATTAAAGGATACAAAAAGGTACCAACCTCGGCAAGGACGACTAATTCACCTAGAACTAATGTCACATATTAAATTTATATAATTTTAGTTAATATAATTATATATTCCCTCCGTTCCTACAAGATTGTCGTTTTAGGTTTTGGTACATGGATTAAGAAAAGTCATTTAATACTACTAAAATTTATTTGAAATTTCATCATTATCTTTTTATGGGAAATTGAAAACTATTAATACAAGAGAGAGAATTTATTGGGACAATGAGAGAAGATAGGGGTAATATAGAAAAGTAAATAATTTATTCTTTTAGGAAGTTGTAAACGACAAACATTTTGGAACTAATTTTTTATTCTAAAGCGACAATCTTTTAGGAACGGAGAAAGTAGTATATAACAAAAATTATTAATTAAAAAATTATATATAATTGCATGCATGTACGTAATTATATAGATAGATGATCAATATTAACAAATTTTGTACGTACCTGATGATATCTTGCAATATAGATAAAGTCAACATAACTTCCCAAGGGACTCCATTGATTCTATCTGGCATAAACAAAGCAAAGTTCCAGGCTATGTAAGCACCATTGTCATGCCCCACCAGGAACACCTTCTTCTGGTCGGGTGCGATGACATCCAGTGCGTAGTGCCACGATATCAGCACGATTTGCATGATGGTGAACTTGGTGGGTCGTACGTTGGGTGCACCGGTGGTGTTCCCGTAGCAGCGAAGAGCAGGTGCTACCGCTCGGTAGCCGTGGGATGCCATGAAGGTGATCTGGTGGCGCCACCTGTACCACAGCTCCGGGAAGCCATGCATGAAGGAATAAGATTAAGGGAATTGATTCATAACCTTTTTCGGCAATGTGCATGTTCATCCCATTTACACTAATCATCTTATAATCTATTCCCTCCATGTATAAAATATTATTAATTGTTATTGTTATGTTTTTCCTTTCTCAAAAATTTCTTGCCAACTTTATATAATATTTAAGTAGTGCTCTTGCTTGATTGTTGGGTTCTTTTGCTGGTTTATTTTTCTTATATAGGCACGGGCGATGATGAGAAAGAGGAGGAGAAAGCACCATTAATATTAGTATTATAAAGAAGAGTCAAAAAATAGAAGATTAATTAGTTATTCAAGAATTAATAAAGTTGATCAGAACGTACGGAAATATATATATATATATATATATATAGAGAGAGAGAGAGAGAGAGAGAGAGAAATTCAATGTCAAATTACAACCCCGGAACTCAAGTCTTGACTTTTTTATACATATTTTTTTGCTAACTTTTTTGGTCAAGACGCGTACATCGATGTTACATGCAGCTTTCATAAGAGAATATTCTCTTGAACTGTGTGTATATTTCTTTAATTTCTGTATATGTATCAAATTCAAGAAAATATGCACACAGTTTAAGAGAATATTCTCTTGAACTGTGTGCTTAGCATGTGCCCTTAGGACACATGTTAAGAAATTCCTTTTTGTATAGCAGAAGAAGAAGAAGCATATTTAAATATCACCTATATCTAAATATTTAAATATCAAATAATGCTACTATCAAATAAATTCTTTCACATAACTTTCACATACACACATATATACTGTGAGTCTCGCATGTCAGACAGAAACTCACAATATATGTGTATATGTAAAATTTATGTGATAGTAGCATTGCTCTTAAATATCAAGGATCCAAAATCTGACCTACAACTTTCTCCTTCCCTCAATTTTAAAGAGGGTCTATTTTCTTCGGACTTTAGTCCTTGTTGGTGGGTCATTCTAGAACCAACCCTCTAAATATTACAAAATTAAATTAATATTTCTCTGTATTATAAAGCTTTTAGTGGAGGTTTGGTGATTTTGTGTTGTGTTTTTTTTCCTTACAACTTCAGATATATTATTATTTTATTTTTTTATTTAATTATCGAAATTTATTAAATTTTAATTTTATTTCACAATAGTAGAAAGGTCACCTGAAAAGATTCTTTCAACTTCAATGGATATGTACACGAGTTTAGACCTGAATTAATTAATTTGTCCCATGTCGAAAACAAAATTTGGGTTGGTGGGTAGTTAGTCAGATCCACTAACGAGTAAATTTTATGCTTTTTATAATGATTCTATGCATGCTAATTTTTTTGTCTTCAAACATGCGAAGTAGAACTTGTCAATACTTGAGTTCCGAGGGTTTAAGTTGACATTGAATTACCGTACATACTTTATTTCTTCACGTACGTTCTGATCAACAAAAAGGTTCTTATTTAACTAATTAATTACTCGTTCTCGTCCTCGTCCTCCTCCTTCTGACCTTCCCTATATAAGAAAGCTAAGCTAACCAGCAAGAGAAACCAATATCCATCAAGCACTAGCACTTGAATACTACACAAATTATTTGAGTTCCAAATTTATTACATACGTACGATAGAAATTTTGGAGAAAGCCAGGTATAGCCTATAGTGAGATTTAAGAAAAAACATAATAATATTACATATGGAAGGAATAGAGCACAAGATGGTTAGTGTAAATGGGCTGAACATGCACATTGCACAAAAAGGTAGTGAATCAAGTCCCTTAGTCTTATTCCTTCACGGCTTCCCGGAGCTGTGGTACACATGGCGCCACCAGATCACCTTCATGGCATCCCACGGCTACCGAGCGGTGGCTCCCGACCTCCGCGGCTATGGCGACACCACCGGTGCACCCAACGACCCCACCAAGTTCACCACCATGCAAATCGTGGCAGATATCGTGGCACTACTGGATGCCATCGCACCCAACCAGAAGAAGGTGTTCCTGGTGGGGCATGATATTGGTGCATACATAGCCTGGAACTTTGCTTTGTTTAGGCCAGACAGAATCAAAGCCATGCTCATCTTTAGCGTTCAGTATAGTCCATGGAGTCCCTTGGGAAGTTATGTTGACTTTATCCGTGCTACTTATGGCAACGATCACTATATCGCAAGATATCAGGTATGTATGCACAAAATTTGTTAATATGATCAATCATCTATCTATATATAATTACGTGCGTACGTGCATGCATGCTTAATTACTAACATGATCATATGTGTGTGTGTATATATATATATATGCAGGAACCTGGAGATATAGAGGCCGAATTTGCATCTCTTGGAACTAAAACAACTATGGGAAAATTCTTATCCTACGACACTACTGATCCGTTGTTGTTTCCCAAAGGTCAAGGGTTTGGAGACAACAATGCTCCAGTCGTCTTGCCATCTTGGGTATCAGAACAAGATCTTGACTATTATACGACTAAATACCAGCAAGTTGGCTTCACCGGAGGATTGAATTATTATCGCGCCATGCATCTGTCAGTACTTAATTCTTGACTTAGTTATTATATAGTATGTAGCTAGCTAGCTAGATACTAGATCTCTTTAATTAATTTTTGTTTATATAATTCGATCCTAAATGTTGCGCGCATGCATGCAGAACCTGGGAGCTTAGTGCAGCCTGGAGTGGGAGTCAAGTAATAGTTCCAACAAAATTTGTTATCGGAGACTTAGACTTGCAATATCATACCCCGGGCGTAAAGGAATATATACATGATGATGGTGGGATGAAGAATGATGTGCCCTTGTTGGACGAAGTTATTGTATTAGAAGGTGCAGGCCATTTTATCAATGAAGAAAGACCTGATGAAATCAACAACATCATTTACGATTTCATTCACAAGTTCTGATCATCCATCCCTTAACTTTCTTGTTTTTCCAATTATTCACATTCTTTTTTCTTTTTTTTTCATTGTCGATTGACAACCAACTGTTGAATTTATTAATTAATTTCTCATGTCCACGATTTAATTATATTAATTGGCTGAAGTATATATATATATTTAATTAAAGTTGTCTTGTTTCATTAATTATTGTGTTTTATTTGTTTGTTCTGCATCATTGATCATGTAAGATTTCATTATTTCAAAAGTTCCCATTAAATATTTTTTGTTTAATCTTCATAATTGACGTTATGATCAAATACTGTTGATTTCCTCTCTATTAATCGGAAGATTTTCCCTTTTGGCATCTTCATAAAAAGATTGTTTTTGAAATATATATATATATATATATATATATATTAGAACCTTCTCTTCCTCGCCCAATTTCTATCAATATATATATTTCATAAAAAGAATTACATTTAGCCATACAATAATATCTATTTAATCATATATACCAAATAATTAATGTTTTATTAGTTTCGTCGTTAAAAATAATATTTGTGTCACTAAAACGTGTAGTATAGGATATTAGGTAAAAAGTGCAACAGAGAAAATTATAGTCCTAAAATTATATATTGACTAAGATCTTCTTTATTGTAATTTCACTCAATATTTTTAATGTTTAACAATGAATATTATCTTTATAGTGATGAGTAACATAATTGTTATTGTATCAATAATTGTAATATTTTCATTCTATTCTGTAAAGATTTAATCAAACGTGGTATTTCAATTAAGAATAAAAAAGACCGAGGGTGCAACCCAAATTAATATGAGTTGAAGATGTCCCGTTTAATGTGATTTTTCGTACCATGTACACATGGGTGGGTTTATTTGTTTTCCTTATAGAGGAAGAGCTGACTTCTTTGAAAGGGAAGAAGCTAAAAGCCCCCGTATACTTCATGAAAGAGCCATTCTTAATTCTACCAAATGAGCCTCTTGCCGGACCCACCCTTTCTTTTTGGTTGACTCATCACATGATTCCAATCTTGTCTAGTCATAACAAGCATGTGTGATAGCTCTTTTCTTTTCTTTTTAAGGAGATCATATATTGAGATATGAAAGTACTTACATATCCTACAGATAAGACCTTGAGAATATTGTTCGAGAGACTATTCTATTCATTGTTAATTAATTTTGAATTGCATGATTTAATATGACATCTATTAGAGTATGCTCCATTCAAATGCATGTGTAGATTTAACAGCTCACGTATATGCTCTACGTCATTCAATTAAAATTATTCAGGTATTTGATTTAAAATTACGTCACACGTACATGAGGGGACATGCTGAGATATAAAATTAAGTCTCACATCGGCCAATAAAGACCACTGAAGACTCAATATATGACTTGAGAGCATGTTACTCAATTCATTGTCAATTGATTTTTAAGTTTGGATGATTCAATAAATTCGTCGTTTATAGGCACGCAACTAAAGGGCATAGTTATGTAAATTCATGGGTTTCTTCAAACTATGACGCGTAACGTGTTATTTGATTAGTCATTTTTATTATTACTTTTCAAGTTCGAGAGACTATTACATGATGTAGAATCTATTACTACATAGTATTTAAGGTTAAACATAGCTCCTAAAGAGTACCAAATTATGAAGTTATCTTCTTCTTTTTGTTTTTTTTTGTATTTTATTTTGACTAGGTTGGCAGGGTTAAGTCCTTTCTCGCTGGCTAGCACATCCAATTCTAAATTCCTTTCCTAAATTACTTCCCGTTTAACACTTCCAGTTAAACCTGAGTTTTTTTTACCCAACTGATGTTACTTCATAACCTTAGCCAGCACCTTTTTTATAAAGTTTGACTAAGGTTGTGTATGATAAATTTGGCGATTAAGATCTGAATGATTATGATGTCTTAATAAATTAGATCATCTGAATGGTTATGAAGTCTGAATCTAAAAAACTGTTTGATAACTAAAAAGTAAGTTGTCTCTTAATAACACTATTTTACTATATAGTATTTAAGGTTAAACATAGCTCCTAAAGAGTACCAAATTATGAAGTTATCTTCTTCTTTTTGTTTTTTTGTTTTGTATTTTATTTTGACTAGGTTGGCAGGGTCAAGTCCTTTCTCGCTGGCGAGCACACACATCCAATTCTAAATTCCTTTCCTAAATTACTTCCCGTTTAACTCTTCCAGTTAAACCTGAGTTTTTTTTACCCAACTGATGTTACTTCATAACCTTAGCCAGCACCTTTTCTATAAAGTTTGACTAAGGTTGTGTTTGATAAATTTGGCGATTAAGATCTGAATGATTATGATGTCTTAATAAATTAGATTATCTGAATGGTTATGAAGTCTGAATCTAAAAAACTGTTTGATAACTAAAAAGTAAGTTGTCTCTTAATGACACTATTTTACTATTTTAAAGGATAAATTTTTATTTAATAATTTTAAATATTCAATTTAATAAAAATGAGTAAATAATATTGTTGAATATATTTATATAAAAAAAATTATCAAAAAAATTTCATTAAGAGGTACCTCTTAATTATTAAGATTTCATTTTCTGTCTTACCGATTAAGAGGCATTCAGAGGTAACAAAAAAAAAAACAAACAGCATCATGCCTCTTAACGAATAAGAGACAATTCATTAAAAGACAATCAAATATAAATAAACAGCACCTAAGTAACTTCGTAATCTCAAACGTAACGTACTATTTTTTTTACCGTAATATAGGTATTCACTACTGTAAACGGATGCTTTGGCCCCAGCAAGATATATGTTTAGGGATATTTGGCTGAAGGTGCAACGAAGTGGAGTCCAATCTCTAAATTATGTATATAATAAGTTATTTAAAAAGTATTATTAGGTAATATGGAGAGTTCATTTTTTTTTCAAATTTTAATTAAATGATCATGTCAATTTTAAACCCTGATGTGATTTGCACTGTTCTTGACTGCGTTGTAGATGGATAATCTCATAACAAATGCCAACTAAAGTATTTATTATTGTCAAATCTAGCAACCGCTTACCTGTCTCTAATTTATTAATAATAAAGCGTAATTAATTACAACAAGTGGAACAAAGTTAATCTTGAAAATATAATAAATTATTGATAAACAAAAAAAATTAATATTTTTCATTTCATTCTCATTTAGGTCAGATCTAAAATATTAATATAAGACACTCCTAATAATTAATACATAATAGATAATAGCTAGTAGTTAGTATTTGTCAATTGTGTGGGCGGCAAATTAAAGATTAAAGGGGTGAAGGCGACTTAGGTTTTACTTAGGTTTTACTGTTCTATCCCTAAGGTTCAATTTTTAAGGCCTCGGAGTGAAAATGTATTTGTTTCACATACGTCACAAAAAAATATCATTTATAAAATTTAAATAGATTTTTTTTTTCATGTTGTTAACGTCAAGATCTCGCCATGCGTCTTAATCACGAAAATCGCGCCTAACCCTGCACAATGAACACGTTAGCACCGGATCTCGACGGCTTGGGCTGTCGGGGATCGCTCCGGTGTGAGAATAAGTACAGGCCGAAAAAAGGGTTAACAATGGAGGTTGTGTGCTCTAGTGTCTGGAGAGAAAAAATGTTACGCTACCTTTTTTGGGTAATGCTCTGTACTCATATATTATCTCACCAACTTGCATGTTTCCCCCCGATATTTTTGTCAGCTAGCTGCATGCAGGCTTTATCATACTTTGCTCTCCACTAAGTCAATATTATGTCAACTCCTCATTAATGAAGGAGACTTAAAACAGCTTAGCCCATCTAATCAATCAGCCGCCTGCTAAACTCCCTTTTTAGCTAACCCTTCTCTAATAAGCTACTCACCCACAAACTGTCACCTGTCCTCCACTACCACATCCAGCCCAAGCTTTTTGTTAATAAGCAATTAGATAATAGTCCAATACTCCAAGAATAAAACCAGGTTTGACCCGACTAGTCCAATTAGTTCTGACCCAAACGACCTAAAAGGTTACGGCACAACATTGCCCTCTAGTCTTTTATTAAACAGAGTGTTTGATGAAAGAGTATAAGAGTCCGGCCCAACCACCAAAAAGAATTCAAACAGATTCGGCCAAGTCCACTTAGAAAACCCAGAACCGAATACAGACCCCCAACTCCTCAAATCCACCATCAGACGCCAACTCTTCAATTTCAAAAAGCAATTGACAGCTTCTTCAATTCCAAGAACGGACGCCGACCCTTTCCATCACTACCTTCATTTAATGTGCAGCCTTTGGGTTTCGAGAACTACCGAAAAGACTCCACTATAAAACCCCCAAGCTCCCAACTTGGATAGCTTTACCTGTTTATTTGAATCTCAAGATTTTTTAGTTTTCTTCTTCCTCCGGCTTTCTCTTTCAATCACTCTGTCAACAATGGCTTCCCAAAATACAAAAAACCCTAACCCGACGTCTGAGATTCCTCCTTCTTCCAATCCGACCTCTCCAAACCCAAGGTCTGTTTCATCTTCTAGCAAAAATCCTACACCCCCCATCCCTGTACACCCTCCTTTCAACTTTGAGGATGAGGAACAACACCCCATCTCCAACAGCCCTTCTAAACTGACAGAGGATGACCTCAAACTCATCCGAGAACGTTATCTAATTCCAGACACCCACCATTTGAAAGCACCTGCCCTCTCCGACCGAATGTATCATCGTCCCGACGGCTGGACCGCCATGCCTCTCATTTTTCTAGAAAGAGGAATCCAATTTCCTCTTCATACTTTCATCATTACCCTTCTAGGGTTCATGAGCATGGGATTTGCCCAACTGGTCCCCAATTTCTACATCCACGTCCAGGCCTTCATTGCTTTCTGCAGTGAGGTAGGGGTTCTCCCCCTCCGTTGACTTTTTCTTCACCCTTTTTGTCTTCGGCAAATCTCGCGAACAGGGCTTCAAGGTGCTGGGTAAACAAGCCCCAAAACCTAATTCCAAGTTCGGGAAACGCCCTTTGATGGACACACCTTCGAGTAACAAGAAATGGTATGAAAAATGGTTCTTCGTCAAAGGACCCGAAATCTCTTCTATTCTCGATTGGACCACCTCTGTGCACGCCACTGCAGATCTTGGTGATCTTTTCGAAGATCGTATAAGGGAGATAGCAAAGCTTATGGAGAAGCTTCCCATGAAGGAATGGAGCTTCGCCCTTCTAAGTAAGCATGCCTGGCTATTCAACCACAAATGTAAGTTCTGAACCCAATTCTTGTATAATTTTTCAATTTTTCTTCGATCACTATTCTAAAATATTTTTCTTTGTGTACAGTGTCCTTGATCAGGCCTTCTTCTCCTGACCGAAGGGACTTAGAACAATTCCTTTATGTCCAACCAACCCAATATTCTCCCAAAAATCAAGAAACTGAAGCACAAGCTTCCGAAGCCCAGCATACCGAACCCCCAACGGTCGAATTAAACCCTGCCGAAGGGTCTAGCCAGCCTCGCAGAAAGAAGAGAGTTGTTAGAAAGCCCAGACATACCCCAGCCCCTGTCCTCACCCAGAGCCTCCTCGACATGCCTATCGCTGATCGTACTAAGGTCCTCCTTACCAAGAAGCGAAAGGCTAAAGTCAACATTATACCTCTCACAACCGAAGAATTGAGAGTACCTCCTTCTGAATCGAATCAACATCCACCTCCACCTTCGCCCACCGAACTTGATGAATTCGAGGTTGAACCCAGTTCTCCTCTTATTCGAAAGAAAAAGCATCTTTCAGATGACCAATCATTAGCTGAAGACCAGCCAATACCCTCTCCACAACGATCAAACCCTCCTTTTTTGTGTCAACGTCTGGTGATTCTCAATCGCCTAGCTTATGGCCCGATAAGAACGAAGACTTCCCTCTACATCTCTATAATTCTTTCGTTCTGGACACAGACAACCATCGGTTCGGCAACAGCTCCATTGCTGATCTGATGGAAGAAGGCATGGCTAACCAGGCTAGAGTAAGTACTTAACCATTTCCACTTACAAATATCTTCTTTAGGCATTTTATTAACTCAGGATAACTGCAGGCAAATGGAATCTTCGGGCGTCTCTATCAAAGGTATAAAGAAACCAAAGCCGAAGAAGAGGCGAGCCGAAGAAGAGGCGTCCCGAAGAGAAAATGCCATTTTAAAGTCTGCGCTGGAAAAAGAGAGGAGTGAGTACGAAAATATCCGCTTCAACTGTAAAGGTCTCCAAAACGATCTTGCCAAGATGAAGGAACAACTGGCAGCAGCCGAAGCCTTCAATAAAGGACTGCTGAACAAAATGAAGGTTTGCGACGGGCCAACGAGCAACTAACTCAAAATAATCAAAATCTGACCCAAGCAGTTCGTTGAGGCCAAGAAGTCGAGGAATGACAATTTGACCTGCGGGGCAAAGTTAAGAAGGAGCTTCGCGACCTTAAATTGGTCGTCCCCCTTCTTACCGAGGAGCTTCGGAAAGAAATTCAAACTACATACCGTAAATCCGCCGAGTTAACAAATGAAATAGTTCAGATGTATGCCGAGGGCTATGAACAGGCCCTGAAGCAAAGGCAAAGCAAAACTAGCTGCTGCTTCTCTGAATCCATTACTCATTGACTCTTCCGATGACGAAGACGAAGGGTGATTGCGAAGATAATCTATCCCTTATAAACTTGTACAAATTTCAACGATAATGTAATTTTTTTATTATTATATTTAATGAAATATATTTTATCCCTTTTTACTCCTTTTCAGTTTAAATTATACTGTTATTTAAACAATATACAATCTAAGCTTAACACTTCAAATAAAATCAAGTAACAATGTAAGGTGAGACTTACTCATTATCGAAGAGTATTATATGTCATTTTTAGAATGAATAATCCACTGATCTTTCAATAAGAACATTAGTTCCGAAGAACTTGTAATGTCATCCATCCTCATAATAATTTGGTAATTCCCTTCTCTCTGAGAGTCGAAAGGGTTAGACCAAAAATATTCGCTTCGCCGTCCTAAGGCCGAAGGAATCCAACCTTGTTCAGCCAAAAATATATTTTACTTTGCTACGAGGAGACGAAGGGATCCAACCTTATAACTTGGCGAACTCGTTCTCTCTGGGAGCCGAACGGGTTCAACCAACAATAGTTCGCTTCGCTACGAGGAGATGAAGGAATCCAACCTTATACCAAGCTGGCAACCTCGTTCTCTCCGAGAGCCGAACTGGTTCAACCCAAAAAATATTCCTCTTTGCTTGTCAACAAAATTGAAGGGATCCATCCTTATAACTGGTGACCACGTTCTCTCCGAGAGCCGAACGGGTTGGACCATCAATAGTTCGCTTCGCTACGAGGAGACGAAGGAATCCAACCTTATACCAAGCTGGCAACCTCGTTCTCTCCGAGAGCCGAACAGGTTCAACCCAAAAAATATTCCACTTCGCTTGTCAAAAAAGTCGAAGGGATCCATCCTTATAACTGGTGACCACGTTCTCTCCGAGAGCCGAACGGGTTGGACCATCAATAGTTCGCTTCGCTACGAGGAGACGAAGGAATCCAACCTTATACCAAGCTGGCAACCTCGTTCTCTCCGAGAGCCGAACAGGTTCAACCCAAAAAATATCCATCTTTGCTTGTCAAAAAAAGTCAGGGATTCATCCTTATAATTGGTGACCACGTTCTCTCCGAGAGCCGAACGGGTTAGACCATCAATAGTTCGCTTCGCTACGAGGAGACGAAGGAATCCAACCTTATACCAAGCTGGCAACCTCGTTCTCTCCAAGAGCTGAACAGGTTCAACCCAAAAAATATTCCTCTTCGTTTGTCAAAAAAGGCGAAGGAATCCATCCTTATAACTGGTGACAACGTTCTCTCCGAGAGCCGAACGGGTTGGACCATCAATAGCTCGCTTCGCTACGAGGAGACGAAGGAATCCAACCTTATACCAAGCTGGCAACCTCGTTCTCTCCGAGAGCCGAACAGGTTCAACCCAAAAAATATTCCTCTTCGCTTGTCAAAAAAGTCGAAGGGATCCATCCTTATAACTATCAGGAAGGAAAGCCATCATTAGAGAAAAAAGTCACTTTTATTGATAATTGCGTAGTATTTACAGACTTCCGGGCGTTGACACTGGCTCTACTAAAAATATTTGCGGAGCCTTCCAGCCTGCCAAGTATTCTTAATCTCAGACCCATCTAAGGCTCGCAACCGGTAAGTTTCGGGCTTTGGTACGCTAACAACTTCATAAGGGCCCTCCCAATTTGGCATGAGTTTACCCATATTCCGAGGTGTAGAAGCCTCTACCTCCCGAAGAACAAAATCCCCAACTTTGAATCTCCGAATTTTTACCCCTTTGTTGTAGTACTTAGTCACATGACGTTGATATGTAGCCAATTTTACCAAGGCTGCCTCCCTGACTTCTTCGAGTAGATCTAAATTGGATTTGAGTCCCTCCTCGTTGTATAATTCTTTAAATTGACTGACACGAAGACTTGTAGACCCAATTTCCACCGGAACTAGAGCATCAGAACCGTATGCCAGTCGAAATGGCGAGTCTCCCGTCGTAGTTCTTGGCGTAGTCCAATAAGCCCATAGCACGCTAAGTAATTCTTCGGGCCATCTTCCTTTTGTTGGGTTTGTACGTAACGCAATCTGCAATCAAATCACATAAATAGGGCGGAAGCGTAAAAAACTAGGTTTTCAAAAATTTATACAAACCCATTACCATGATCATTCTTGTGCATCAATTATCAGTGAATGAAGAAGGAGAAAAACAGAATTATACCTTTGAAGATCCAAGCTTCCTCAGGTACAAGTTCTACTCCTTTGATTCCTTTGATTCCTCTGTAGTGGCTCCTTCCCTTGATCAATGTCAGCCACCCAAATGTTTGGCCTCTAACGGTGATCCACCAAGGAAGATAAAGAACTCAGTAAGATGGGTTATTGGCTTAACCCTTGTTTCTATCTCTATAGAATATGTGTACTCCCAACTCTTGAAAAATTCACGTACCTTATTTCTGATATAAGACCCTCTTATATAGATATTAGGTTAACCCTCCTAATCCAATTAGAATAGGGTTTTATTTAATTAATTAATTAAATACTTTTAATTAATTTATATCCTAATCTTTATTAGGATTGAGAGAGAGTACTGATATTATATTAATTCCTAAACTCCTTTAGAATTAAAATAATAATAATAATAATATTAATAAGACTCCTCTTATTAATTTATATTTAATATTTCTAAAATATTAAATAATAAACATTAAGCTATTTAATTTATTCTATCATCATAGATTAAATTAATTATACTTAATGCATTATTACTATCATGCCATTTTCTTCTTAAATAATTCTTCTTCCTTTTATGGTGTGACCCTTTAGGTTCTCCATATTAAACCGGTTGTGAATAAATCAATTAGAACAATTCTAATCTTATTTAAATAAATAAATTAAACTAATAATCTATTTAAATAAATAA
Organism: Panax stipuleanatus; assembly: GCA_020205555.1. Lineage (NCBI taxonomy): Eukaryota > Viridiplantae > Streptophyta > Magnoliopsida > Apiales > Araliaceae > Panax > Panax stipuleanatus. Next base: position 10,997,118 of record CM035126.1, read on the forward strand.
CATTTATTCTACAATAGGGATAAGCCTCCCTAGCGATCAACGACTTTCAGATAATATAGATTTCAACATTAATCATAAAAGAACCTGTGAGTTAATAGTTACCGTACAATTCAATCCTTCCACCATACAATGCCCCAATAAAATATAAGACATGTATTTACTGTCAAGTCTTAATTTATTTAATCATATGTATTTCGATTAGAAAATGCACAACTCCAAATAATGCAAATTAGAAACCTCTTTCTAATTTCATTCTACCTTGGCCAAGGATTCCTGGGTTGTCATTTAACGAATCACATAGGACATATCTCCTCTTTTACTAGAGGTGGTAGATTCTTTATTGATCATTCATTATCTCCATATGTAACTCATTACACCCAAGCATACCCTATATATGCCTTAAAAGGCCTTAAGGAATTAGTCAAAGTATAATTTGTTACATACAAGATACTATGATGATCTCAAGTCCAAGGATCACATGTACTACTATCACATTAGGAATTCCTATTGACAGGCGAGTAAAACTCCATTAGGTATTCCATAGCGAGTCACGTTCAGTGAACTTATTCTCCAATAAGCACCTACATACTTGCTTTAGTGTCTCCACACAAATGACCATGAGATCAGTCATCCTCATCCAATGAGCAAGCAACATATGTACCAATTTATCCGGATTTACTAATCCCCATTTTAGTAATCCCACAATTGGGAACTATTTAAGTTTTTAAGCTTTCTAAGAATTTAGATCTCATTATCATGATCTCATCATGATTCTAAAAGCATTGCTTAAAACTATGGGTTATTTACATATTATAAAAACAGCACCATGTAGATAATTGTATGCCTTAAATGAATATTTTATTAATAAATAAATAAGATTGTTTACAAAGTATGTGCTTTATCATCATACATGATTGGCTTGTATGCACACTACTATCAATCTCCCACTTGCACTAAAGCCAATCGCCATGGTATCTCATACCCATCTTCTCTAAGTGACGATCAAACTGCTGTTGTGTTAAAGCTTTAGTAAATGGATCTGCAATGTTGTCTTGAGAGTCTACACTTTCCTCTTTCAATGATTTCTTTAATCAAAGTGCCGCAACACATGTTTAGATTCAAGATGAGACTTAGAAACTATTCCTAGTTCTGTAATGAACTTTTCATCCGAAACATCAACTTGCAGCTTCACTTACAGTTATATACTCTGCCTCTGTCACTGAATCAGCAACCGTTTGCTGCTTGGAACTCTTCCAACTCACTGCACCTCCGTTCAAGGTAAACACATACCCTGAAACAGATTTACTGTCATCTTGGTCTGTTTGAAAACTTGAGTCCGTGAATCCCTCGAGTTTTAATTCAGACCCACCGTAGACAAGAAAAATATCTTTAGTCCTTCTCAAGTACTTTAGGATATTTTTCACTGCCTTCCAGTGCTCTTCTCCTGGATTCGACTGGTATCTGCTTGTTACACTAAGTGCGTGAGCAACATCCGGTCTAGTACATATCATACCGTACATGATAGATCCTATTGCAGAAGCATAATGGATCTTACTCATACGGTCTCTCTCCTCAGGTGTCTTTGGAAGCCTATTTTTTGGAGAGATTTATTCCATGGCTCATCGGCATAAGACCTCTTTTGGAATCTTTCATGCTAAACCTCTTTAGCATCGTATCAATGTACGTTCCTTGGGATAAGACGAGCATCCTTTTAGATCTATCTCTATAGATCTTTATCCCCAAAATATAGGATGCTTCACCCAAGTCCTTCATGGAGAAATTTTTAGATAACCAGATTTTAATGGATTGTAACATAGGAATGTCATTCACTATCAGTAATATATCATCAACATATAATACAAGGAATGATACTGCGCTCCCACTAACCTTTTTGTATACACATGATTCATCCTCGTTTTTGATAAAATCAAACTCTTTGATTGTCTCATCAAAACGAATGTTCCATCTACGAGAAGCTTGCTTCAACCCATAAATGGATCGTTGTAGCTTACAGACTTGATTTGTTCCAACTTTTGAAATAAATCCCTCTGGCTGTGTCATATACACATCCTCCTCAAGTTTCCCATTGAGGAAGACCGTTTTCACGTCCATCTGCCAGATCTCATAGTCGTTGTAAGCTGCAATTGCAAGCAAAATCCGAATGGACTTGAGCATGGCTACTGGTGAGAAGGTTTTATCATAGTCAACTTCTTGTCTTTGTTTGAAACCTTTTGCAACCAGTCGGGCCTTATAGGTCTCTACCTTTCCGTCTGCTCCAGTCTTTTTCTTAAAAACCCATTTACACCCAATAGGTTTAATACCTTCAGGTGGTGAAACCAAAGACCATACTTTGTTTTCATACATGGAGTCCATTTCAGATTTCATGGCTTCAAGCCATTTCCCTGAGTCTTTATTACTCATAGTCTGTTCGTAATTCAATGGATCATCATCATTCATGATGTGTACCTCATCGTCAATAACGAATCCATACCTCTCAGGTATCTTCGGTACTCTTCCAGATTTACGAACAGGGTGTGGTACAGTAGGTTCTTCTACTTGGTTAGGTACCTGACTTTGGTCCGTGGTAACTTGTGGTTCTTGAACTTCTTCAAGATATATCTTGCTCCCACTGACCCCTTCATGGATAAACTCTTTCTCCAAGAAGGTAGCATGTTTCGCAACAAACACCTTTTGATCAGTTGGATGATAGAAATAATACCCTACGGTTTCTTTAGGGTATCCCACAAATCTACATTTATCGGATTTAGTCTGTAGCTTATCATTTTCAAACTTTTTGACATAAGCTGGACAACCCCAAGTCTTAACATGCTTAAGATTTGGTTTCCTCCCTTTCCACATCTCATATGGAGTCTTTAGGGTGGATTTGGTAGGTACCTTGTTAAGTAGGTATGCAGCCTTTTCTAGGGCATATCCCCAGAAGGAAATTGGAAGGTCGGTAAAACTCATCATGGATCGAACCATGTCCAACAGTGTTCGATTTCTCCTTTCAGATACTCCATTTAACTGTGGTGTACCTGGAGGAGTCCATTGTGAGATTATACCATTTTCTCTGAGACAATTGAGAAACTCACTGCTTAAGTATTCTCCACCTCGATCTGATCGAAGTATCTTAATACTCTTGCCCGTTTGTTTCTCTACTTCACTTCTGAACTCTTTGAACTTTTCAAATGATTCTGATTTGTATTTCATTAAATACACATATCCAAATCTTGAGTGATCATCAGTGAAAGTAATAAAATAAGAATACCCACCCCGTGCACTAGTTGTCATAGGTCCACAAACGTCTGTGTGAATCAATGCCAATAACTCTGTAACTCTCTCTCCTTTTCCACTAAAAGGAGATTTAGTCATTTTACCCATGAGACAAGATTCACAAGTTAGATATGATTCATAATCAGATAGCTCGAGGAGCCCATCTTTATGCAACTTGGATAATCTTATTTCATTGATATGACCGAGTCTACAGTGCCACATATAGGTATAATTAATATCATCTCTTTTTCTTTTCTTAATTTGTTCAATTTGAAATATATTTTCTTGTAAGTCAAGTGTATAAAGTCCATTTCGCAAATTTTCAATACCATATAAAACATCGTCTTTATAAATAGAACAACCATTGTTCTTTATAATAACGTCAAAACCTTCTATATCCAATACAAAAATTGAAATAATGTTTTTAATAATATTCGGAACATAATAACAATTATTAAGATAAATGGATTTGCCCGAAGGCATTGCTAAACAATAAGTTCCTATAGCTAATGCAGCAACTTTTGCTCCATTTCCCACTCGTAGGATCACCTCATCTTTGTTCAGCTTTCTACTTCTGACCAGTCCCTGCACAGTATTACATATGTGAGAACCACAGCCGGTATCTGATACCCAAGTAGAATTATGACTTTCAGAAAAATTAATTTCAATCATAAACAAACCTTGATTGGAAGTCGAAGCTTCTCCAAGCTTCTTCTCTGCTAGAAACTTCTTGCAGTTCCTCTTCCAATGTCCCGGCTCATTGCAATGAAAGCACATTCCTTTAGCTGGTTCAAGTTTCTTTTGCTCCTTTTCTTTCCCTTTTCCCTTAGCCTTCTTAGATTTCTTCTTTTCAGAAGACACCTTGGGCCTCTTCCTTTTATTAGAAGAATCCACCATCAAGACATGGTTCTTCTTGGATGAAAAGTGACTTTCTGCAGTTTTCAGCATGTTAAGCAGCTCAGGTAAGCTGACATCTAGCTTATTCATGTGAAAATTAACCACAAACTGCGAGAAGGTCTCAGGGAGTGACTGCAAGACCAAGTCTTGACTCAACTCTCCATCCATGACGAACCCAAGCTAGTCCAAGGCGTTCAATCAAATTGATTACCTTCAGAACATGAGTCTCGACGGCAGTGCCCTGGGTCATCCGAGATCGGAAGAGCTCCTTAGATATCTCATATCTAGCAGTCCTACTCTGTTTACCATACAACTCCTTGAGGTGAAGCAGCAGAGCAGGAGCATTCATTTTTTCATGCTGACGCTGAAGCTCGTTATTCATGGATGCGAGCATGATGCATTGAGCCACAGATGCATCATCTTGCCACTTATTGAAAGTGGCAATCTCTTCCTCAAAGGCTGTTTCTGAAACAGATTCAGGGATAGTGGAATTTAGGACATAAGAAATCTTTTCAGCAGTGAGATCAATTCTCAGATTTCTTAGCCAGTCCTCATAATTCGGGTCGATAAGCTTATTTGCATCAAGTATGCTTCGTAGTGAGATTAGTGATTTTGACATTTTTAAAATTCTGCATGTGAAAAGATAATATTTTAGCAAACATTCATTTTATTAACTTTGCATACCAAAATAAATTTAGGTCTTTATTTTAAATTGGTATCTCCCACTATTTTCATCAAACTATATTACACTCACTCATATAGTTCGGCAACATCTAATTAAAGATTTGCTAGTGAGATTAAGGATCCCATTTCAAATGTATATAACCTTGTGGATAGCACAGCAAGCGATATACAAATAAATAGGTAGACAACTCTTGTCAATTACATCACCATGTAACTCCTTTTATTTTGCCTCTTAAATCATAATGGTCATGTGTGTGCACATCCGAACTAAAATAATTTAAGTTAAGTCCAGCCTAGCACTTTCATAAATTCAAAAAAGAAAAATTTTCGTCCTTGTGGATAGCACAACAAGACTAGATCGTTCAATTTTCTTGATAAACATCAAATGTGATTAATTAACATCTTAAATATTCAATACTCGCCTTGTGGATAGCACAACAAACTCATATTAAATATTTAATACTCTATTAACTAATCATGCTAGAAGGCGACGTTCGATATTCCAAATATCATTTGAACGCTTCAGACTTAATATTATTTCTTTGAGGGATTTGTTATTATTTGTCTCATCTTTTTAAGCGCGCATGCACATATATATATAAAATACGCGTCATTTTATTAAACATGCGAAGCATATTTGTATAAAATATAATATATATAATATTTAGCATGCAATATAGAATACTATATTCTACCCGGATTGATTATGGACTTTTATTCTAGTTTGGTTCACTAGAGCCACCAAGTGAACCAAAAGGTCAAACCTAGGAGTGCAAGAATTTAAATTTAAATATAACTATTATATTTAAATCCTGGCTCCATACAAATGAGTCTTCATGCGTTCCTTGCTCCTTGGTCTCCAATTTCTTCAAAATAATTCTAACTATCTCTATTACATTAACTATTTAAAATTAAATAGAAACCTTGATCAGCAGTCAAGGGGAAGTACATAGAAAGGAGATAGAATTTACATCGAGAATAAAACTAGAGAAGACGAGGTACGCAGACCCCATTTTATAAAACCCATTCATTCAAGCATTCAACCAAAATAAAATCCAATCACATTGGTCATAGTCCATAATCAATCCCTTTTATTACCATACATATCATCATACGTATCAATAAAACTTATTCATCTCATGAAAGTAAATTCATTCCATATATGTATTAATATCAGTTAATGGACAAAAGTTTGCTAAACTTTATTTTTAGAAAAATAAACTCCTTTATTTCATTCAAAAATAATTCTAAATTAAACTCTTTAATTTTAGCAATTCTGAAATCTCATTTCATATAAAATAAACATCTTTATTTTAAACATTTTTTTAATTAAATAAACCATTCATTTAATTAAATAATAATAAAAAAATTCAGTTCCTGTCCAGTGGCGCAGCTGCGCCAAGAATGTAAAGGGAACCGGCGCAGCATGAAAACCAGGAACAGCACCCGGCGCAGCTGCGCAGCAATGTTGCCTTGTACCGGCGCAGCTGCGCAGCTTCGCAGAATCTGAAAAAAATTTTATTGCCCAGAACTCGATCCAATCGCATATCATACATGTATGGAATCACATAGACTGATAATTAGCACAAGATTGGCTCTGATACCACTGTTGGGTTTGTACGTAACGCAATCATGCAATCAAATCACATAAATAGGGCGGAAGCGTAAAAAACTAGGTTTTCAAAAATTTATACAAACCCATTATCATGATCATTCTTGTGCATCAATTATCAGTGAATGAAGAAGGAGAAAAACAGAATTATACCTTTGAAAATCCAAGCTTCCTCAGGTACAAGTTCTACTCCTTTGATTCCTTTGATTCCTCTGTAGTGGCTCCTTCCCTTGATCAATGTCAGCCACCCAAATGTTTGGCCTCTAACGGTGATCCACCAAGGAAGATAAAGAACTCAGTAAGATGGGTTATTGGCTTAACCCTTGTTTCTATCTCTATAGAATATGTGTACTCCCAACTCTTGAAAAATTCACGGTACCTTATTTCTGATATAAGACCCTCTTATATAGATATTAGGTTAACCCTCCTAATCCAATTAGAATAGGGTTTTATTTAATTAATTAATTAAATACTTTTAATTAATTTATATCCTAATCTTTATTAGGATTGAGAGAGAGTACTGATATTATATTAATTCCTAAACTCCTTTAGAATTAAAATAATAATAATAATAATAATATTAATAAGACTCCTCTTATTAATTTATATTTAATATTTCTAAAATATTAAATAATAAACATTAAGCTATTTAATTTATTCTATCATCATAGATTAAATTAATTATACTTAATGCATTATTACTATCATGCCATTTTCTTCTTAAATAATTCTTATTCCTTTTATGGTGTGACCCTTTAGGTTCTCCATATTAAACCGGTTGTGAATAAATCAATTAGAACAATTCTAATCTTATTTAAATAAATAAATTAAACTAATAATCTATTTAAATAAATAACATTTATTCTACAATAGGGATAAGCCTCCCTAGCGATCAACGACTTTCCAGATAATATAGATTTCAACATTAATCATAAAAGAACCTGTGAGTTAATAGTTACCGTACAATTCAATCCTTCCACCATACAATGTCCCAATTAAATATAAGACATGGATTTACTGTCAAGTCTTAATTTATTTAATCATATGTATTTCGATTAGAAAATGCACAACTCCAAATAATGCAAATTAGAAACCTCTTTCTAATTTCATTCTACCTTGGCCAAGGATTCCTGGGTTGTCATTTAACGAATCACATAGGACATATCTCCTCTTTTACTAGAGGTGGTAGATTCTTTATTGATCATTCATTATCTCCATATGTAACTCATTACACCCAAGCATACCCTATATATGCCTTAAATGGCCTTAAGGAATTAGTCAAAGTATAATTTGTTACATACAAGATACTATGATGATCTCAAGTCCAAGGATCACATGTACTACTATCACATTAGGAATTCCTATTGACAGGCGAGTAAAACTCCATTAGGTATTCCATAGCGAGTCACGTTCAGTGAACTTATTCTCCAATAAGCACCTACATACTTGCTTTAGTGTCTCCACACAAATGACCATGAGATCAGTCATTCTCATCCAATGAGCAAGCAACATATGTACCAATCTATCCGGATTTAGTAATCCCACAATTGGGAACTATTTAAGTTTTTAAGCTTTCTAAGAATTTAGATCTCATTATCATGATCTCATCATGATTCTAAAAGCATTGCTTAAAACTATGGGTTATTTACATATTATAAAAACAGCACCATGTAGATAATTGTATGCCTTAAATGAATATTTTATTAATAAATAAATAAAATTATTTACAAAGTATGTGCCTTATCATCATACATGATTGGCTTGTATGCACACTACTATCACCTTTGGCGTCATCCAGCCTTCTTTTGATCCCATTCAGGAGTATTCTGTTAGTCACCTCAACTTGCCCATTAGATGTGGATAAGCAATCGAAGTCTTCCGATGCTGAATTCCTAACTCCTTCAAGAATGCCTCAAATTTTGATCCCATAAACTGGCGTCCATTATCTAAAATTACCACCATAGGAATACCAAATCGGAATACTACTGACTCCTTTAGAAACTTCAAGCATTCTTGCTCCGTGATCAACCGAAGCGGCTTCGCCTCTACCCACTTAGTCATATAATCTGTGACGCCCCCAGAATTGGTCCAATCAACCTAACCCATTCTGAGTCGCCAAATACATGGTACAGAAATTAAATACAATCTTTTATATCAAACAGTCGTGCAAAATACGACCACACAACTGTGAGTGTCCATACAGACATGTAGAAAATATTAATATTCAAACTAAGTCCTCATTACATTTATTATCACACTATTTAAAAAATATATAGTGAGAACTTCTACAGCTCTAACTCGGACCATCACTCCATTCCCCGACTAGTACCCGCAACATTCTCATTTCCTGAAGAGAACAATGGAAGAAAAGGGTGAGCTTAACTAGCCCAGTAAAGAATATTATGACTAAGATAATGAAGAATAAATTATCGTTAGTCTTCAACAAATCAGATAAAATATTATGGACAACAAGTTTTAGATCAACAATTGCAGCGGAACTAACAATTCATTAGAAGAGTTAAGTAGAGAATGATGTCTACTATCTTCTATGATTTAAAGTCCATCATCAATATTTTATCCCTATAACATCAGTCAATATATATCTCGAATCAAATATTCATCTTTGCACTACGGGATAAAGATATTCATTTGTATCACCAGTGGTCATGTTCATCTCAACACCTGTCCATCTTTGCACTACGGGCCAAAGATATTCATTAGGTAATCATCTTTGCACTACAGGCCAAAGATATTCATCAAATAATCATTCATCTTTGCACTACAGGCCAAAGATATTCATTTGTATCATCATTTAAGACTGAGGATGATGAAAAATAATATAAAAACGAATCCAGTGAGATAAAGGACAAAATTGGGGATTCGTAATTTAATTTATCCAAGTTCATGAATACTCCATAATAATCAATTGTGGAGCAAAATTCAAGAATGAAGTTCAAAACTTGGATTCAATCAAAGAAAAAATAATATTTTTTTTATCGTGAATAGTAACTCGTGAATAGTAACTTGTCATAAAAAGATAAAAATTTCATAACAAGTTCAGACCAATATTCCAGTGAAATAATATTTCGTACGAGTATGAATGAATATACGAAATAGTAATTGAATTTTTACCCGTCATGCGGTAATCCGCGTAGACAGATCATTTCCACAATTTAATAGAAATGAATACGAAGGGTGATTCACCACGCATGCGGTAATCCGCGTAGACAGGTTATTCCCACAGATTATTAAGGAATTGAATGAATACAAAAGGTTTTCACCAGGCATACTGGTAATCCGCGTAGACAAGTTACTCCCACAGATCAATAAAGAATGAATACAAAGGGTTATTCACCATGCATGCGGTAATTCACGTAGACAGGTTACTCCCACAGATCAATAAAGAATAGAGTAACAACCCTTACGAGTATTGAAAGAAAATAGCATTCTTTATGAACATAAAAGAAATAATACCCCTTACCTTCAGTAGAAGATTGGATACTGGAATAGTGTAGTAGCAGAATACCCTTCTTCTTCTCTCTCTCTATAATTTTTCTCACTATTATAACTTTGCTCTTCAAGAATGGTGAGAAATGAATGAAATTAGCTTGCTATTTATAGGTTAGAAAAAGGTTGGTTAATTACACTTTAGTACCTCCATCTTTGCCTAAATTTTTAATTTAGTCCCTCAAGTTTATAAATCTTGCACCTCCACCCCTGCAACTGCCCACCAACTATTTATTATCCACCAATAAGTGGGTCCCACATGTTAACCACCCAGTAATTGCTCATTTATCCGATTAATTCTCCGTTTGGTCAATTTAACATCCGAAAATCAACTATTATCGAAATAAATGTCGATTTCTACTAACATTAATATTTCCAACACAATGAAAATATTTTTATCAACCATTCATCAATTATTATTTAAATTAATATTACAGAATCACAATAATGACAACCAGGTCGTTCCCAGGAAAGAGGGGGCCTTCCGATAAAGATTTCTTCTTACTGGCGCGCAATTAACTAACCCCTTTCCTAGACAGAACTTTCTAGACATTGTCAATAATGCTATCTAATAATATTATTTAAATAATATAACTGACCATTATCGATTTAATAATGTAAAATATTGTGCAGATGATACTGTGACAATAATTGAATCAATAAAGTGATATACTGTGCAACAACTACTGTAGCAATTATTGAATACTGAGTGACTTCTTACGTAAGCATCAATAATTAAAGATATTGTGCAATACCGTGTGCTACTTTGCAACAACGCGTATTACTATATTTTTATCACTGGGTATTTTAACAGTTTAACGGTAAAAGTTTTGCCGTGAAAATGTTATTTCTGTCGCTTTCTATATCCGACAATTATTCTGTTGTGGGGTCCACCAATGACTGCGCCGTCGTACGAATATTCCCCGACACAATGAATATGTTATGACCACTTGCTTACTTTGTAAAATTTGCACATTCCACCCATAACTTACCTCATTTATCAAATCAACACCTTACTCTTTCAAAATAATATATAGAGGAAATTAAATCTTTATTCATAAAAGTTTGGGTCTTACATAATCAATTGCCATTATAACAAAACTGACCTGACCTTTCGCTTTTGGGAGTGGACCCAGTATATCTACCCCCCAGACAGCAAAAGGTATAGGTGATAAAATCGAGTATAGCTCTTCTGGTGGCTAATGTGGGATTGGACTATTCAATTGGCATTTCGGGTATTTCTTCACATAATCAGTAGCCTCTTTGAAAATTGTTGGCCAATAAAACCCCTGACGAAGCACTTTATATGCTAGTGACTTCGCGGCCATATGATCACCGCAAATACCTTCATAAACTTCCCGAAGGGCATATTCAGCTTCAGACGGAACCAAACATTTAGCAATGGAGAGGAATAAGCCCTTTGATACAGATCTCCATCAATAAGCACGAAGTTTGCACTTTTGTACTTCACTTTTTTGGCTAACATTTGATCCGAGGGTAGTACGCCCATCTGCCAAATAGTTTATATATGGTGTCATCCAACAATTAGATCGTTCGACGCACATTACCTCCCCATGCTGTATGCTAGGCTGCTTCAAAACCTCCAAATAAACTGATCCATCAAAAGCACTCGATTCAGTTGTAGCCAATTTTGATAAGGCATCGGCATTTGAATTATCAGTTCGGCCAACTCCTTGAAACTCGCAAGAGTCGATGTACTGAAGCCGATCTTTTAACTCTGCAAGGTATTTAACCATTTTCGTGCCCCGAGCTTCATACTCTCTCGAAACTTGTTTGATGACCAGCTGAGAATCACTGTAAATAATCAACTTCTGAACCTCCAAACTCTTGGCCAGACGCAACCCTGCTAGCACCGCCTCGTATTCAGCCTCGTTGTTCGTTGCCCTGAATTCGAATATGATTGCCTGCTGCACTTTGAATCCCTCCGGACTCGTTAGAATGATCCCAGCACCACTAAGGTCCGAAGTATAAGATCCATCAACATATAATGTCCAAGAATCGTGCGTCTGCTGAAGTGTAACCACCGTTTTTGTAAATCCCTCCACCTCATCCAGACTCCCATCAGCTTCGGAAAACGAGCACTCTTCCACAAAATCGACCAGTGCTTGACCTTTAATAGCTGTCCATGGATAATTCCACGCAGCAAGTCTCCCCGAAACCTCTGGCTTCCCCAACACCTTCTTCAGTGGCTGATCTGTGTATACCACTATTACCCGACCTTGAAAGTACTGCCGAAGCTTTCTACTGGCAATGATTAAAGCAAAAGCAAACTTCACAAGGTTTGGATACCTTGTTTCTGCATCCCTAAGGGCATGGTTCGTATAGTAAACCGGATGCTGCTTACCCCAACTTCACGCACCAAAACTGCTCCTACTGCTAACGAACTTGCAGCCAGATACAAATACAAAGGTTCAGCAGGAACAGGCTTCACCAACAAAGGTGCCAAAGAAAAATACCTCTTGATTCCTTGGAAAGCTTCCTCGCACTCCGAGGTCCACTGGAACGTCTTCGCATTCTTCGGCCCTTTCAATGTTTTAAAGAACGGCAAGCACCTTTCTGTCGATTTAGACATGAACCTCCGCAACGATGTTATTCTACCAGTTAAACGCTGGACATCCTTGTACGATTGTGGAGATTTCATGTCCAAGATAGCCTGGATTTTCTCTGGATTGGCTTCGATACACCTCTTGCTGACCAAATATCCCAAAAACTTGCATGCTCCCAGCCTGAAAGTGCATTTAGTCGGATTTAGCATCAAATCATAATGGCGAACCGTCTGAAACACTCTTCCAGATCGTCCAAATGACCACGAATCAACATGCTCTTAACAATCATATCATCAACATAGACCTCCATATTCTTCCCGAGCTGCTTTGTGAAGACGCGGTTCATCATTCTCTGATACGTAGCTCCCGCATTAATCAAACCAAACGTTATTTTCTTGTAGGCATACACCGACCGTTGAGTAATGAAAGCTGTCTTCGGTATATCCTTTTTGCACATAGAAATTTGATGATTTCCCAAAAAAGCATCCATGAAGCTAAGCAAGGCATACCCCAAAGTTGCATTAATAAGTTGGTCAATATGAGGCAGAGAATAAAAGTCTTTCGGACATGCCTTGTTTAGATCGGTATAGTCTATACAAACTCGCCATTTGCCATTATGCTTCTGTACCAGAACCACGTTTTCCATCCACTCAGGATAATCAATCTCGAAGATAAAGTCTGCAGCCAGTAACTTGGCGACCTCCTCATCAATTATTTTCTGCCTCTCTGGTGCGAAAATCCTTCTCTTCTGCTGAACTGGTTTCTTAGCTGGATCCACTTGCAATATGTGCTCAGCCACTTTTCGACTCACCCCAGGCATGTCACTAGAAATCCAAGCAAAGACATTGGCATAACACCGAAGCAGCTCCATCAGATTTGTCCGAAAGGCTCTGGCAGTCCTGAACCAATTTTCACTGTTTTTTCTTTCTTTCTTGGAACCAACTCAATCTCTTCGGTATCCCCAGCCGGAATGACTAACGGTTCTGTTTTCGCTTTCTGTAAATGGTTCCATTTCAATGGCCATGGTATGTTTCTGCTTGCTGACTCCCACTCCCGAAGTGATCAAAGCATTTCGATAACATCTCCTTGCCAAGTCCAGATCCCCTACAACTTTGCCAACTCCATGGGGCGTAGGAAATTTGATTTTGAAGTGGGGAATTGAAGTAACTGCTTGCAAAGCTATTAAAATAGGTCTCCCCAAAATGGCATTATATGCAGAATCCACATGTACGACGTAAAACTTACAGATAATTTGAACCTGTTGGGGAACTGTCCTGAAGATAACCGGTAGTTCAATAGTTCCTGCCACTTTGACTGGATCGTTGCTGAAGCCATATAGAGGGGCCTCCTGCCCAATTTCCATCTTCTGACCATCCAAAGGCATCCGGTGATAAGCATGAGCATATAGAATATCCACCGACGAGCAATTGTCGATCATCATCCTCTTCATATCCACCGATCCAACTTGTGCAGTGATCACCAAGGCTCCCTCATGTGGTTCGATAGGTTCCGAAGGAAAATTTTCATCTGTGAAAGAGATTACAAAACATGGGTACGCCCTTTCAGCCTTTAGAGGTTTATCTGCCAGAGTCATCACCGAGTCCAGGTATCCCCGCCTTTTCTTCCTTGCAACCTAGCCCATGTTACCTCCAGAGATCACATCTACAACATGTCGTGCCGCCTGGTTCAGCACTAATTGAACTGACTGGGCGACTTGTGCTAACTCCCTATTCCTGGGCTGTTCTCTCTGCCGTTCTCTTCCTGCTACATACTGTACCAGAGTACCACTTTGAACTTTTCTCTCAATGAACTCCTTCAAACTCTAGCAGGAATGCGTATCATGCCCGACCGTCCAGTGGTAATTACAGTATAAAGCGGGATCTCCGGACCCTGGTCGGGGATTATTTTTAGGCAGTTCGAAGTATGGTTGGTTCTTTATCTGTTCCAGAATAGTAGCCCGATCTGTATTGAGCTGCGTATACACCTTATTCACCCTCTGAGTCGGAACGGGCGGACGATCTCCCCTGGGTGTCCAGTTATTGTTATACCTCTTTTGATTCCCTTCAAACCGGTCATTACCGCCACTACTCTTTCTCTGATTACCATCCGACTTCTCCTTGTCTTTTTCCTTTGCCTTTTTTGAAGAGCTCTGCTTTAAGCTAGCTATCGCCTCTTCCACCACGATAAAGCCTTCAGCCTTCTCAAACGCTTCGGCCAGGCTCTTCGGATGTTTGAACATCAACTTCTTTACTAGTTTCTCTGACTTCACCAGATCTAAACCATTCTGAAACAACCCTACTGCCTGAAGATCATTGAGATCTGAAACCTGCCCCACAGCTTCTCTGAACCTCTTCACATATTGCCCCAGAGTCTCGCTCGAATACTGCCTTACTTGAGCCAACGATCCCGTGGGCTTTCCCCTTCTCTTATTGCTCCCAAAGCGAGCATGGAACTTGTCACATAGATCTGCCCACGACGCAATCGAATCCGAAGCCAGAGTCCCCATCCACTGTCTCGCGTCTTTTCTCAATGTCCTTCCGAATGTCTGACACTTAGCCGCATTCGAATAGTCATAATAGTCCATTAGCCTGTCAAATGCTTGACTGTGGTCGTATGGATCCCCAGAACCATCATAACTTTCCATATGAGGCAGCTGTTTGCTAGGGTCTGCTTTCTCCTTAAGAATTTTCGATGAGAAGGGAGACGCCTTTTTGTCCGAAGTCTTCTTCCCTTGCTGAACCTCCATTAGCTGCTTTCGAAGTTCTTTCATCTCTTTCGCCAGGTCCTCTACTCCCCTGGGTGGCTAAGCAACTTCTTTCACTGGAGAATTCATCTTCTTATGTTTAGTTCGACCTTTTCTATCCGAACTAGGCGATCCCGAAGAACTTCGTCTGTTATTTCGACCGGAGCGAGAACCCCCAGTGTGGTGTACCCTCTTCGGGCTATCTGGAGAATAACTTTTTGAACGGCTTTGACACCCATCCCTTCTGCTGTTCTTGTGATATTCAATACAGGGCACCTTTTTCAGAACCTCGGGAGAATATTCTCGTGACCCACTTCATCTTCTGTCAGGAGAATGACTACAAAACCCACTTTGAGCCTGCCCAGAATATTCATCCCTCCTTGCTCTTCGACCCTAGGGACCTACCCCGTCTTTCCAATCGAGTGTAACTAGATGCCTCATCTTCTTTCTCAGCCACAAGAACCATCTGTTTAGAGATCTCCTCCCTCTGCTGCAGAAGTGCTTTCAAAGCCGTGTCGGTCTCTTGTGCCATCTTTGCCAAGGTAGAAATTTTGTCTGCCTGACCTTCTCGGTGTTGGGTCCTAGGCGGTGTGTCTACCACCCTTTTCCAATCCTCGTCAGGGTCTTTACTAGCAGTAAAAAATAACTTCCTCTTGGTATCACCGCGGTCTCTGGCTTGAGAACCTCCTAGAGCCTCCTGTGACCCAAGTCTATTATAAATACTTTTTGAGGGACCAAGCCTATCTTTCATCGAAACCCTCTGCAAGGAAGAACTTGCCGTCGTCGGTTGCCCTTCAGCTGTAATCGTCTTACTTTTCACCATAACTTCCGATGTAAGATGGTCAATGTTTGTGATTGAAAACCAGGAACACTAGACGCTCTCCTTCTAGCGCCAATGTTAACGCCAAGATCTCGCCACGCGCCTCAATCACGAAAAGCGGGCCTAACCCTGCACAATGAACACGTCAGCACCGGATCTCGACGGCTTGGGCCGTCGGGGATCGCTCCGGTGTTAGAATAAGTACAGGCCGAAAAAAGGGTTAACAATGGAGGTTGTGCGCTCTAGTGTTTGGAGAGAAAAAATGTTACGTTACCTTCTTTGGGTAATGCTCTGTACTCATATATTATCTCACCAACTTGCATGTTTTCCCCCGATGTTTTCGTCAGCTAGCTGCATGCAGGCTTTATCATACTTTGCTCTCCACTAAGTCAACATTATGTCAACTCCTCATTAATGAAGGAGGCTTAAAACAGCTTAGCCCATATAATCAATCAGCCGTCTGCTAAACCTTTTTTTTAGCTAACCCTTCTCTAATAAGCTATTCACTCACAAACTGCCACCTGTCCTTCACTACCACTTCCAGCCCAAGCTTTATGTTAATAAGCAATTAGATAGTAGTCCAATACTCCAATAATAAAATCGGGAATGACCCGACTGGTCCAATTAGTTTTGACCCAAACGACCCAAAAGATTACGGCCCAACAGATGTTTACCTTTAATATTTGTTGATGTTTAATTTTGTAGTGATGATATATATAATAATGAAATAAATCAAAAGAAAATGGACTGTTTTAGGATGCATGGACAGAGTTTATAAATTATGTTATTTTTTTGTTCTTTCAATGATAATCATGTAAAAAGATTATATTCTTTAATTCTTTTTATATTATTAGTAAAAAATTAAGAAACTATATTAAGTATTTAACAAAAAAATGGATACAACGTACCCTAATCATATTAGCTCTGAAAAATCATGCCTCTGACACTAATCACTTATCATATTAGCTTAAACAGACATATAAAGACATGTACAAACAGATCGTCTGACCTAATCTAAGCTTGTCAAGGCGTTACTTCGAAAATTTAGTCTTGAACACTCCCCTATATATTTATAAAATAAATGTACATTGTTAATGTTGGGTTTGCTAGAACCATAATCATGCAATCAAATTACATAAACGCAGCGAAAGGGATGAAAAATTAGATTTTAAAATTTTCTTACAAACCCTTAATCATGATCTTTCTTGTGCATCAATTATCAGTCAATACATAGAAGGAAATGATGGAATTATACATTTGAAGATCTAAGCTTCCTCAGGTACAAGTTCTACTCCTTTGATTCCTCTGTAGTGGCTCCTTCCCTTGATCAATGTCAGCCACCCAAATGTTTGGCCTCTAACAGTGATCCACTAAGGAAGATGAAGAACTCAGGAAGATGGGTTATTGGCTTAATCCTTGTTTCTATCTCTATAGAATATGTGTACTCCCAACCTTTGAAAAAATTCACGTACCTTATTTCTGATATAAGACTCTCTTATATAGATATTAGGTTAACCCTCACAATCCAATTAGAATAGGTTTTTATTTAATTAATTAATTAAACACTTTTAATTAATTTATATCCTAATCTTATTAGGACTGAGAGAGAGTACTGATATTATATTAATTCCTAAACTCCTTTAGAATTAAAATAATAATAATAATATTAATAAGACTCCTCTTATTAATTTATATTTAATATTTTTAAAATATTAAATAATAAACATTAAGCTATTTAATTTATTCTATCACCATAGATTAAATTAATTACACTTAATGTATTATTACTATTATGCCATTTTTTTCTAAAATAATTCTTCTTCCTTTGAGGTAAGGGATGGTAAGGGATGGTAAGGGATGGTAAGGGATGCCAGTCAGAGGTACTGTTCTTTTGAGGTAAGGGATGGTAAGGGATGTTATTTTCTTTCGTAAATGATGTTATTCTTTTCAATATCATTATACAGAAATATTGTCATGGATTTTATGTTGAAATTCTTACTTTTTCCGTCGGAATTACTATTCACGTATACGACACTATTCACGTATACGGCACTATTCACGGAAAAATTAAATTTTCTTCTATTTGTCCAAATTGCTTGTTAAGGTTACTATCCTTGATTGTATCCAAGTTTTGAGCTTTATTCTTGAATTTTGCTCCACAATTGATTATTACGAAGTATTTGTGAATTTGATAAACTGAAATACGAATCCTTGATCTTTGTCTTTTATCTCACTGGATTCGTTTTTTTAAAATATTTTTCATCATTCTCAGTCCTAAAAGGTGATGTAACTGAATATCTTTGGCCTGTAGAGCAAAAATGAATGATTACTTGATGAATATCTTTGGCCTGTAGAGCAAAGATGAATGATTACCTGATGAATATCTTTGGCCTGTAGTGCAAAGATGACAGGTGTTGAGATGAATATGACCACTGATGATACAAATGAATATCTTTGGCCTGTAGTGCAAAGATGAATATTTGATTCGAGAGGTATATTGATTGATGTTACAGGGATAAAATATTGATGATGGACTTTTAAATCATAGAAGATAGTAGACTTTATTCTCTACTTAACTCTTCTAATGAACTGTTATTTCCGCTGCGAATATTGATCTGAAGTTGGTTGTCCATTATATTTTATCTGATTTGTTGAAGACTAACGATAATTTGTTTCCCATTATCTTAGTCATAATATTCTTTACTGAGCTAGTTGAGCTCACCCTTTTCATCTGTTGTCCTCTTCAGGAAATGAGAATGTTGCGGGGACTAGTCGGGGGACAGAGTGATGGTCCGAGTTAGAGCAGTAATAGTCCTCACTATTTCTGATAAATAGTGTGATAATAATTGTAATGAGGACTTAGTTTGAATCTTAATATTTTCTACATATTTGTATTAAGACTCACAGTTGTGTGGTCGTATTTTGCACGACTGTATGATATAAAGTTTGTATTTGAATTCTGTACCATGTATTTGGCGACTCAGAATGGGTTGGGTTGAATGGACCTATTCTGGGGGCGTCACAGTTGGTATCAGAGCTTAGGGATATGATCTTTGGCGGAGATCGGGCAATAGAACTAGGAGGGGAGAGACGAGTAAATCCTTCGCTAGTGTGTCCTACCTAAGCTTATGTGGTATTTAATTGGTCAGTCGGAGCATAGGGTTAATATGTGATATGTTATTTGTTTAATTAACCCTTGTTTTATGGCAGTATTTGAGAATGGCAGCTGAGAATGTTAACAACGAAGTGAATGAGACCGTGGAGACACCTTTAATCGTTAACCAAGAGAACGTGCAACAAGAAGGCAATGTTCATCCTGAAAATAACGCTGGTCAGACGATAAACGATGAGATGTTTAGAAGTTTTTTTGCAGTTCATGCAAAATCAGACGAGGGAGACTCGTGTTCAACATACAGGTGGAGATAATAACAACACGCGAGCTGTCACTGCCAAGCAGTTCAAAGAATTGGGACCACCAGAGTTTCTGGGAAAGCCAGATCCGATCAAGACGGAGATGTGGATTAAACAAATTACCAAGATATTTGATGTCTTGGGATGCACGGAGGAACAGAAGGTTCCATTCGCCACGTTTATGTTCCGTGGAGAGGCAGATTACTGGTGGGAGTCTGTGAAGCGTACCCAGCCTGCCGCACTCAAGATGTCTTGGGAAGCGTTCCAGAAACTGTTTAATGACAAGTACTTTCCTGAAAGTATTCGTCATATGAAGGAAGTAGAATTTATTAGACTCGAGCAAAACAACATGACGGTATCCCAATACGAGGCTAAGTTCGCGGAGCTGTCCAGGTTTGCACCTCATTTGGTGGAGAATGAGGAACGTATGACGCGGATGTTTCTAAGAGGTTTGAAACCCGAAATACGTCAGTACCTCATTTCTCATAAATTTTCTTTATATTCGGATGTAGTAAACAGGGCCCAGTTATTAGAACGAGATAATGATTATGTTCAACCGAGGGACCACAACCAAGGTCGTACCGGTGGCAGCAGTCATCGGAGCAATGATAACCAGCGAGGAGGAAAGTATGACAGAAGCGGTAACCACTCCGGTGGTTATCGTGGTCATGATAGTAGAAGAAGCGAATCGGGAGGAGATTTCAAAAAGAGAAGGTATAACAATGAGAACGCAAAGATGTCAACATCAGCACCAGCATCAACTGTTTCGAGGGGAGGAGAACGACCACCGGTCGTATGCTTTAAATGCGGGAAAGAGGGACATATCAGCCCAAACTGCCCACTACTATTCAAAGGATGCTATAACTGTGGAAAAGAAGGACATATAGCTCGAGATTGTCCTATAGCGAAACCAAGTTCAGCGGGGGTGGTGATTCCAAAGGCGGTTGCAGACAAGTCAAAGTCGGTAATTCCTGGAAGAGCGTTTGTCGTGACAGCACAAAACGCGAAGAATTCACACGAGGTGATTACGGGTAAGCTGATTATAAACTCTTGCGAAGTTTATACCTTGTTAGATACCGGTGCTACCCATTCCTTTATTTCACCTGCTTGTGCTCAACGTTTGAACTTGACTTCTGATAAATTAGACTTTGACTTATATGTTGAAACTCCGTTAGGAGAAACCTTTGTTACATCTACAGTTTACAAATCTTGCTTGATTCAGATTGGTACCCTTACCTTACCTGTTGATCTTATATCTTTGAAAATACTTGCATTTGACGTGATTTTAGGAATTGACTGGTTAACCACTTACCATGCCAAAATTGATTGTTTTCGTAAGGTTGTTAGTTTTCATATTCCTAATCAACCTGTTGTACGAATTCAAACTACCAAACCACTAAAATCAGTCAATATCATTTCAAATCCCAAGGTTATTCGTTTATTGAAAAACGGATGTCAAGCTTTCTTAGCTCATGTCACTGATCTAAATCAGAATACATCAGATTTGAATGATATTTCCGTTGTTAATGAGTTTCCTGATGTATTTCCCGAAGAACTTCCCGGTCTACCCCCAGAACGTGAAGTTGAATTCTTTATTGACCTTGAGCCCGGTACAAAGCCCATTTCTAAAACCCCGTATCGAATGGCTCCTATTGAACTTCAGGAGTTAAAGGTCCAATTACAAGAGTTGTTAGACATCGGTTTTATTCGTCCTAGTACGTCTCCTTGGGGTGCTCCTGTTTTATTCGTAAAGAAGAAAGACGGGAGGATGCGACTTTGTATTGACTATCGAGAGTTGAACCATGTCACCATCAAGAATAGGTATCCGTTACCTCGTATTGATGACCTGTTCGACCAGTTGCAAGGAGCGCAATTCTTTTCAAAGATCGATCTTCGTTCTGGATATCATCAGTTGAAGATTAAAACTGAGGATATTCCAAAGACTGCTTTCAGAACACGGTACGGGCATTATGAGTTCTTAGTCATGTCTTTTGGATTGACTAATGCTCCTGCTGCTTTCATGGATATGATGAACCGTGTATTTAAGGAGTATTTAGATCAATTCGTTGTTGTCTTTATTGATGACATTCTCATCTATTCTAAAAGCCGTGAAGATCATGAACACCATTTGAAGCTGGTACTTCAAAAGCTTCGTGAGAACAAGCTATACGCCAAGTTAAAGAAATGCGAGTTCTGGCTTGAGGAAGTAGCATTCCTTGGGCACGTGGTATCGAAACGTGGAGTATCTGTTGACCCGGCGAAGATTGAAGCAATACAAAGCTGGGAGCAACCTAAGTCGGTGACTGAAGTACGAAGCTTTCTGGGCTTAGCTGTTTATTATCGGAGATTCGTAGAGGGATTTTCTCGAATCGCTACTCCATTAACTCAGTTGACTCGGAAAGATACGAAATTTGTTTGGAGCGAGGAATGCGAGAAGAGCTTCCAAGAGCTCAAGAGGAGACTTATTTCGGCACCTGTTCTGACAATACCATCTGGTTCGGATGGATTTGTTATTTACAGCGATGCTTCGGGCAAAGGGTTAGGATGTGTTCTCATGCAACATGGGAAAGTCATAGCCTATGCCTCGCGACAACTCAAAGAATATGAGAGGAATTATCCTACTCATGATCTAGAGTTGGCAGCAGTCGTTTTCGCGTTGAAGATCTGGAGACATTATCTGTACGGGGAGAAAGTGGAGATTTATACGGATCATAAGAGCCTTAAATATTTCTTCACTCAGAAGGAACTCAACATGCGGCAACGACGTTGGCTTGAGTTGTTAAAAGATTACGATCATACCATCCAATACCATCCTGGAAAAGCGAACGTGGTAGCTGACGCGTTGAGTAGAAGATCATATGTGGGAACGAGTGCGATGATGTCAAGTATACGCGTAGAACCAGCTTTGATTGATAAAGTTAAAGCTGCTCAAGCTACGGATGCGGAGCTGATGAAGATGAAGAAGAAGGTGCAAGAAGGTGCAATTCCAGAAGCGAGAATCGATGAAGATGGAATACTTCGAGTCAACTCCAGACTTTGTGTTCCTAACGATTTTGACTTGAAGTATAGAATCATGATGGAGGCACACAACACACCGTTTGCAATCCATCCTGGGAGTACTAAAATATATCGTGATCTTCGACATACATTTTGGTGGGCCAATATGAAGAGAGAGATCGCGGAGTTCATCTCTAGATGTTTAACTTGTCAACGTGTAAAGGCGGAGCATCAAGTACCGAAAGGTCCATTGCAACTGTAAGACCCCAACTTTTATGAATAAAGATTTAATTTTCTTTATATATTATTTCGAAATAGTAAGGTGTTGACTTGATAAATATGAAAGTTATGGGTGAAATGTGCAAATATTTTTAAAATGAGCAAGTGGTTATAAAATATTCTTGTTGTCGGGGAATATTCGTACGACGGCGCAGCTATTTGTGGGCCCCCACAACGGAATAACTGTCGGATATAGAAAGCGACAAAAATAACTTTTTTTACAAGATAACGGCGTGGTTGTTACCGTTAGTACTGTTGAAATACCCGGTGGTTAAAATACAGTACGCGGTGGTGCGCAGTAGCACACGGTATTGCACAGTATTTTGAATTATTGAGTCTTACGTGAGAAGGAACCTACTCAATTATTGTTACAGTATTTACTGTTCAATATTTTATATTATTGACTCAATAATTGCTACGTTGATATTTTATATTATTGACTCAATAATTGCTGCATTGATATTTTATTGACTCAATAATTGCTACGTTGCTATTTTTTTATGATTGATTCAATAATGGCTACAGTTGATATTTTGTAGTATTGATTCAATAATTGTCGTTGCCCAGTATTTCACGTTATCAACTCAATAATTCATATTATTTGAATAATATTATTAGATAGCATTATTGACAATGTCTAAGGAAGTTCTGTCTAGGAGGGGTTATTTAATTGCGCGCCAGTAAGGAGAAGTCCTTATCGGAAGGCCCCCTCTGTCCTGGGAACGACCTGGTTGTTAATATTGTAGTTCTATAATATTATTTGTGAATAATTAATTATTGATTTATATGATAAGGAAATATTTATTTTGTGGATATAAAAGAAGGAATTTGTGCTGATGTGTTTTTATCAGTATTTTGGTGTGAAAATCATCCGTTTATGGATTTCGGATAGTTTATGTTTGGAATTTGGAATAACTTCCTTCTGCAAAGTTGTAGAGAATTAAATTTCCTATGAAAGGACATAGAATTTGTTTTTTTCTGACGAAGGGGCTATTTGTTATGAATTATTGAAGTTTCGGAAAATAAATATTTTTTTAATAAAGGGTGGGACCCACTTTTGTTGGTTTGTTGAAAAATCAGAATTTTTGGGCAGCAGCCAGGCGGCGGAAAAAAAAAATAAAAATTATTATTTTATTCATTTAGTCTCCTTTGGCATCCTAAGCTTTTCCTATAAATAGGGTGCTTAGGTTAGAATTGAAAATCACACCAGAAATCAGAAGTTTTCTCTCTCTATAATATCGAGCGTATTTTTGTGAGTATTTTAATACTTTGAGTATTAGCATTCAGTGCAAGTTTCTTTCGAAATTATATCCGATATTCCAGTCAGAAGTACTATTATTTTGAGGTAAGGGATGTTATTTCTTTCGTAAATGATGTTATTCTTTTCAATATCATTATACCGAAATATTGTCATGGATTTTATGTTGAAATTCTTACTTTTTCCGTCGGGGTTACTATTCACGTATACGGCACTATTCACGTATACGGCACTATTCACGGAAAAATTAAATTTTCTTCTATTTGTCCAAATTGCTTGTTAAGGTTACTATCTTTGATTGTATCCAAGTTTTGAGCTCTATTCTTAAATTTTGCTCCATAATTGATTATTACGAGGTATTTTTGAATTGGATATACTAAAATACGAATCCTTAGTCTTTGTCTTTTATCTCACTGGATTCGTTTTTTTTAAATGTTTTTCATCATCCTCAGTCCTAAAAGATGAATGATTACCTGATGAATATCTTTGGCCTGTAGTGCAAAGATGACAGGTGTTGAGATGAACATGACCACTGATGATACAAATGAATATCTTTGGCCTGTAGTGCAAAGATGAATATTTGATTCGAGATGTATATTGATTGATGTTACAGGGATAAAATATTGATGATGGACTTTTAAATCATAGAAGATAGTAGACTTGATTCTCTGCTTAACTCTTCTAATGATTTGTTATTTCCGCTGCGAATATTGATCTAAGATTGGTTGTCCATTATATTTTATCCTATTTTGTTGAAGACTAATGATAATTTGTTTTCCATTATCTTAGTCATAATATTCTTTACTGGGCTAGTTGAGCTCACCCTTTTCATCTGTTGTCCTCTTCAGGAAATGAGAATGTTGCGGGGACTAGTCGGGGGACAGAGTGATGGTCCGAGTTAGAGCAGTAGTAGTCCTCACTATTTCTGATAAATAGTGTGATAATAATTGTAATGAGGACTTAGTTTGAATCTTAATATTTTCTACATATTTGTGCTGAGACTCACAGTTGTGTGGTCGTATTTTGCACGACCGTATGATATAAAGTTTGTATTTGAATTCTGTACCATGTATTTGGCGACTCAGAATGGGTTGGGTTGAATGGACCTATTCTGGGGGCGTCACAGTTGGTATCAGAGCTTAGGGTTATGATCTCTGGCGGAGATCGGGGAATAGAACTAGGAGGGGAGAGACGAGTAAATCCTTCGCTAGTGTGTCCTACCTAAGCTTATGTGGTATTTAATTGGTCAGTCGGAGCATAGGGTTAATATGTGATATGTTGACTTGTTTAATTAACCCTTGTTTTATGGCAGTAATTGAGAATGGCAGCTGAGAACGTTAACAACGAAGTGAATGAGACCGTGGAGACACCTTTAATCGTTAACCAGGAGAACGTGCAACAAGAAGGCAATGTTCATCCTGAAAATAACGCTGGTCAGACGATAAACGATGAGATGTTTAGAAGTTTTTTGCAGTTCATGCAAAATCAGACGAGGGAGACTCGTGTGCAACATACAGGTGGAGATAATAACAACACGCGAGCTGTCACTGCCAAGCAGTTTAAAGAATTGGGACCACCAGAGTTTCTGGGAAAGCCAGATCCGATCAAGGCGGAGACGTGGATTAAACAAATTACCAAGATATTTGATGTCTTGGGATGTACAGAGGAACAGAAGGTTCCATTCGCCACGTTTATGTTCCGTGGAGAGGCAGATTACTGGTGGGAATCCGTGAAGCGTACCCAGCCTGCTGCACTCCAGATGTCTTGGGAAGCGTTCCAGAAACTGTTTAATGACAAGTACTTTCCTGAAAGTATTCGTCATATAAAGGAAGTAGAGTTTATCAGACTCGAGCAAAACAACATGACGGTATCCCAGTACGAGGCTAAGTTCGCGGAGCTGTCCAGGTTTGCACCTCATTTGGTGGAGAATGAGGAACGTATGACGCGGATGTTTTTAAGAGGTTTGAAACCCGAAATACGTCAATACCTCATTTCTCATAAATTTTCTTTATATTCGGATGTAGTAAACAGGGCCCAGTTATTAGAACGAGATAATGATTATGTTCAACCGAGGGACCACAACCAAGGTCGTACTGGTGGCAGCAGTCATCGGAGCAATGACAACCAGCGAGGAGGAAAGTATGATAGGAGCGGTAACCACTCCGGTGGTAATCGTGGCTATGATAGTAGGAGAAGCGAATCGGGGGGAGATTTCAAGAAGAGAAGGTACAACAATGAGAACGTGAAGACGTCGACATCAGCACCAGCATCAACTGTTTCGAGGGGAGGAGAACGACCACAGGTCGTATGCTTTAAATGCGGGAAAGAGGGACATATCAGCCCAAACTGCCCACAACAATTCAAAGGATGCTATAACTGTGGAAAAGAAGGACATATAGCTCGAGATTGTCCTGTTGCGAAACCAAGTTCAGCGGGGGTGGTGATTTCAAAGGCGGTTGCAGACAAGTCAAAGTCGGTGATTCCTGGAAGAGCGTTTGTCGTGACAGCCCAAAACGCGAGGAATCCACACGAGGTGATTACGGGTAAGCTGATCATAAACTCTTGCGAAGTTTATACCTTGTTAGATACCGGTGCTACCCATTCCTTTATTTCACCTGCTTGTGCTCAACGTTTGAACTTGACTTCTGATAAATTAGACTTTGATTTATCTGTTGAAACTCCGTTAGGAGAAACCTTTGTTACATCTACAGTTTATAAATCTTGCTTGATTCAGATTGGTACCCTTACCTTACCTGTTGATCTTATATCTTTAAAAATACTTGCATTTGACGTGATTTTAGGAATTGACTGGTTAACCACTTACCATGCCAAAATTGATTGTTTTCGTAAGGTTGTTAGTTTTCATATTCCTAATCAACCTGTTGTGCGAATCCAAATCACCAAACCACTAAAATCAGTCAATATCATTTCAAGTCATAAAGCTATTCGTTTATTGAAAAACGGATGTCAAGCTTTCTTAGCTCATGTCACTGATCTAAATCAGAATACATCAGATTTGAATGATATTTCCGTTGTTAATGAGTTTCTTGATGTATTTCCCGAAGAACTTCCCGGTCTACCCCCAGAACGTGAAGTTGAATTCTTTATTGACCTTGAGCCCGGTACAAAGCCTATTTCTAAAACCCCATATCGAATGGCTCCTGTTGAACTTCAGGAGTTAAAGATTCAATTACAAGAGTTGTTAGACATCGGTTTTATTCGTCCTAGTACGTCTCCTTGGGGTGCTCCTGTTTTATTCGTAAAGAAGAAAGACGGGAGTATGCGACTTTGCATTGACTATCGGGAGTTGAACCATGTCACCATTAAGAATAGGTATCCGTTACCTCGTATTGATGACCTGTTCGACCAGTTGCAAGGAGCGCAATTCTTTTCAAAGATCGATCTTCGTTCTGGATATCATCAGCTGAAGATTAAAACTGAGGATATTCCAAAGACTGCTTTCAGAACACGGTACGGGCATTATGAGTTCTTAGTCATGTCTTTTGGATTGACTAATGCTCCTGCTGCTTTCATGGATATGATGAACCGTGTATTTAAGGAATATTTGGATCAATTCGTTGTTGTCTTTATTGATGACATCCTCATCTATTCTAAAAGCCGTGAAGATCATGAGCACCATTTGAAGCTGGTACTTCAAAAGCTTCGTGAGAACAAGCTATACGCCAAGTTAAAGAAATGCGAGTTCTGGCTTGAGGAAGTAGCATTCCTTGGGCACGTGGTATCGAAACGTGGAGTATCTGTTGACCCGACGAAGATTGAAGCAATACAAAGCTGGGAGCAACCTAAGTCGGTGACTGAAGTACGAAGCTTTCTGGGCTTAGCTGGTTATTATCGGAGGTTCGTAGAGGGATTTTCTCGAATCGCTACTCCATTAACACAGTTGACTCGGAAAGATACGAAATTCGTTTGGAGCGAAGAATGCGAGAAGAGCTTCCAAGAGCTCAAGAGGAGACTTATTTCGGCACCTGTTCTGACAATACCATCTGGTTCGGATGGATTTGTTATATACAGCGATGCTTCGGGCAAAGGGTTAGGATGTGTTCTCATGCAACATGGGAAAGTCATAGCCTATGCCTCGCGACAACTCAAAGAATATGAGAGGAATTATCCTACTCATGATCTAGAGTTGGCAGCAGTCGTTTTCGCGTTGAAGATCTGGAGACATTACTTGTACGGAGAGAAAGTGGAGATTTATACGGATCATAAGAGCCTTAAATATTTCTTCACTCAGAAGGAACTCAACATGCGGCAACGACGTTGGCTTGAGCTGTTGAAAGATTACGATCATACTATCCAATACCATCCTGGAAAAGCGAACGTGGTAGCTGACGCGTTGAGTAGAAGATCATATGTGGGAACGAGTGCGATGATGTCAAGTATATGCGTAGAACCAGCTTTGCTTGATAAAGTTAAAGCTGCTCAAGCTACAGATGCGGAGCTGATGAAGATGAAGAAGAAGGTGCAAGAAGGTGCAATTTCAGAAGCGAGAATCGATGAAGATGGAATACTTCGAGTCAACTCCAGACTTTGTGTTCCTAACGATTTCGACTTGAAGTATAGAATCATGATGGAGGCACACAACACACCGTTTGCAATCCATCCTGGGAGTACTAAAATGTATCGTGATCTTCGACATACATTTTGGTGGGGCAATATGAAGAGAGAGATCGCGGAGTTCATCTCGAGATGTTTAACTTGTCAACGTGTAAAGGCGGAGCATCAAGTACCGAAGGGTCCATTGCAACCACTGGAGATTCCGAAATGGAAGTGGGAACACATTACGATGGATTTCGTTACGGGTCTTCCCAAGGTTTCTCAAGGCTTAGATGCGATTTGGGTTATTGTTGATAGATTAACCAAGTCTGCTCATTTCTTGCCGATACGAGAGACTTATTCACTTGAACGTCTTGCTCATATGTACGTGAATGAGATTGTGAGATTGCATGGCATGCCAGTATCCATAGTTTCGGATCGTGATCCCAGATTTACTTCACGATTTTGGATCAGTTTGCAGAAAGCTATGGGTACGGATTTACGATTCAGTTCGGCTTATCATCCTCAAACAGACGGACAATCAGAGAGGACTATTCAAACTCTTGAAGATCTATTGAGACTTTGTATTCTAGACTTCAAAGGGAGTTGGGATAAGTACTTACCATTGGTGGAATTCTCCTACAACAACAGTTATCAGGCAAGTATAGGCGTAGCTCCATTCGAAGCGTTGTATGGGAGAAAGTGTCGCTCTCCAGTATGTTGGGATGAGGTGGGTGAAGCAACATTGTTGGGACCGGAGTTAGTACGTATGACTACAGAAAAGATCCAAATGATTCGACAACGTATACAAACAGCACAAGATCGACAAAAGAGTTATGCGGATCTTCATCGAAAGGACGTGGAATTTAATGTTGGGGACCATGTGTTACTACGTATTGCTCCGTGGAAAGGAGTTACGAGGTTCGGGAAGAGAGGAAAGCTCAATCCACGATTCATTGGTCCATTTGAGATTCTTGACCGAATAGGAAATGTGGCTTATAGACTCGCTTTACCTCCAAGCATGTCTCGTGTTCATAACGTGTTTCACATATCCGTGTTACGTAAATATGTGAAAGATCCAAACCGCATTATTGAGTTAGAACCAGACGAGATAGCTGAAGATTTAACGTACGAGGAGGTACCTGTCAAGATCTTGGATAGGAAGGAGCATGTCCTACGCTCGAAAATTATACCTCAAGTTAAAGTTTTGTGGAGAAACCATGCAATTGAGGAAATGACCTGGGAGTTGGAATCGGAAATGAAAGCGAGGTATCCTCACCTTTTCGACATACCAGGTACGTACGTCAATTTCGAGGACGAAATTTCATAAGGAGGGGAGGTTGTAAGACCCCAACTTTTATGAATAAAGATTTAATTTTCTTTATATATTATTTCGAAATAGTAAGGTGTTGACTTGATAAATATGAAAGTTATGGGTGAAATGTGCAAATATTTTTAAAATGAGCAAGTGGTTATAAAATATTCTTGTTGTCGGGGAATATTCGTTTGGTCGTGGAATATTCTTGTTGTCGGGGAATATTCGTACGACGGCGCAGCTATTTGTGGGCCCCCACAACGGAATAACTGTCGGATATAGAAAGCGACAGAAATAACTTTTTTTACAAGATAACGGCGTGGTTGTTACCGTTAGTACTGTTGAAATACCCGGTGGTTAAAATACAGTACGCGGTGGTGTGCAGTAGCACACGGTATTGCACAGTATTTTGAATTATTGAGTCTTACGTGAGAAGGAACCTACTCAATTATTGTTACAGTATTTACTGTTCAATATTTTATATTATTGACTCAATAATTGCTACGTTAATATTTTATATTATTGACTCAATAATTGCTGCATTGATATTTTATTGACTCAATAATTGCTACGTTGCTATTTTTTTATGATTGATTCAATAATGGCTACAGTTGATATTTTGTAGTATTGATTCAATAATTGTCGTTGCCCAGTATTTCACGTTATCAACTCAATAATTCATATTATTTGAATAATATTATTAGATAGCATTATTGACAATGTCTAAGGAAGTTCTGTCTAGGAGGGGTTATTTAATTGCGCGCTAGTAAGGAGAAGTCCTTATCGGAAGGCCCCCTCTGTCCTGGGAACGACCTGGTTGTTAATATTGTAGTTCTATAATATTATTTGTGAATAATTAATTATTGATTTATATGATAAGGAAATATTTATTTTGTGGATATAAAAGAAGGAATTTGTGTTGATGTGTTTTTATCAGTATTTTGGTGTGAAAAATCATCCGTTTATGGATTTCGGATAGTTTATGTTTGGAATTTGGAAAAACTTCCTTCTGCAAAGTTGTAGAGAATTAAATTTCCCATGAAAGAACATAAAATTTGTATTTTTCTGACGAAGGGGCTATTTGTTATGAATTATTGAAGTTTCGGAAAATAAATATTTTTTTAATAAAGGGTGGGACCCACTTTTGTTGGTTTGTTGAAAAATCAAAATTTTTGGGCAGCAGCTAGGCGGCGGAAAAAAAAAATAAAAATTATTATTTTATTCATTTAGTCTCCTTTGGCATCCTAAGCTTTTCCTATAAATAGGGTGCTTAGGTTAGAATTGAAAATCACACCAGAAATCAGAAGTTTTCTCTCTCTATAATATCGAGCGTATTTTTGTGAGTATTTTAATACTTTGAGTATTAGAATTCAGTGCAAGTTTCTTTCGAAATTATATCCGATATTCCAGTCAGAAGTACTATTATTTTGAGGTAAGGGATGTTTTTTCTTTCGTAAATGATGTTATTCTTTTCAATATCATTATACCGAAATATTGTCATGGATTTTATATTGAAATTCTTACTTTTTTCGTCGGGGTTACTATTCACGTATACGGCACTATTCACGTATACGGCACTATTCACGGAAAAATTAAATTTTCTTCTATTTGTCCAAATTGCTTGTTAAGGTTACTATCTTTGATTGTATCCAAGTTTTGAGCTCTATTCTTAAATTTTGCTCCATAATTGATTATTACGAGGTATTTTTGAATTAGATATACTGAAATACGAATCCTTAGTCTTTGTCTTTTATCTCACTGGATTCGTTTTTTTTAAATGTTTTTCATCATCCTCAGTCCTAAAAGATGAATGATTACCTGATGAATATCTTTGGCCTGTAGTGCAAAGATGACAGGTGTTGAGATGAACATGACCACTGATGATACAAATGAATATCTTTGGCCTGTAGTGCAAAGATGAATATTTGATTCGAGATGTATATTGATTGATGTTACAGGGATAAAATATTGATGATGGACTTTTAAATCATAGAAGATAGTAGACTTGATTCTCTGCTTAACTCTTCTAATGATTTGTTATTTCCGCTGCGAATATTGATCTAAGATTGGTTGTCCATTATATTTTATCCTATTTTATTGAAGACTAATGATAATTTGTTTTCCATTATCTTAGTCATAATATTCTTTACTGGGCTAGTTGAGCTCACCCTTTTCATCTGTTGTCCTCTTCAGGAAATGAGAATG
Organism: Panax stipuleanatus; assembly: GCA_020205555.1. Taxonomy (NCBI): domain Eukaryota; kingdom Viridiplantae; phylum Streptophyta; class Magnoliopsida; order Apiales; family Araliaceae; genus Panax; species Panax stipuleanatus. Next base: position 11,029,240 of record CM035126.1, read on the forward strand.
TTGCGGGGACTAGTCGGGGGACAGAGTGATGGTCCGAGTTAGAGCAGTAGTAGTCCTCACTATTTCTGATAAATAGTGTGATAATAATTGTAATGAGGACTTAGTTTGAATCTTAATATTTTCTACATATTTGTGCTGAGACTCACAGTTGTGTGGTCGTATTTTACACGACCGTATGATATAAAGTTTGTATTTGAATTCTGTACCATGTATTTGGCGACTCAGAATGGGTTGGGTTGAATGGACCTATTCTGGGGGCGTCACAGCAACCACTGGAAATTCCGAAATGGAAGTGGGAACACATTACGATGGATTTCGTTACGGGTCTTCCCAAGGTTTCTCAAGGCTTAGATGCGATTTGGGTTATTGTTGATAGATTAACCAAGTCTGCTCATTTCTTGCCGATACGAGAGACTTATTCCCTTGAACGTCTTGCTCATATGTACGTGAATGAGATTGTGAGATTGCATGGCATGCCAGTATCCATAGTTTCGGATCGTGATCCCAGATTTACTTCACGATTTTGGATCAGTTTGCAGAAAGTTATGGGCACGGATTTACGATTCAGTTCGGCTTATCATCCTCAAACAGACGGACAATCGGAAAGGACTATCCAAACTCTTGAAGATCTATTGAGACTCTGTGTTCTAGACTTCAAAGGGAGTTGGGATAAGTATTTACCATTGGTGGAATTCTCCTACAACAACAGTTATCAGGCAAGTATAGGCGTAGCTCCATTTGAGGCATTGTATGGGAGAAAGTGTCGCTCTCCAGTATGTTGGAACGAGGTGGGTGAAACAACATTGTTGGGACCGGAATTAGTACGTATGACTACGGAAAAGATCCAAATAATCCGACAACGTATACAAACGGCACAGGATCGACAAAAGAGTTATGCAGATCTTCATCGAAAGGACGTGGAATTTAATGTTGGAGACCATGTGTTATTACGTATTGCTCCATGGAAAGGAGTTACAAGGTTTGGGAAGAGAGAAAAGCTTAACCCACGATTCATTGGTCCATTTGAGATTCTTGACCGAATAGAAAATGTGGCTTATAGACTCGCTTTACCTCCAAGCATGTCTCGTGTTCATAACGTGTTTCACATATCCGTGTTACGTAAATATGTGAAGGATCCAAACCGCATTATTGAGTTAGAACTAGACGAGATAGCTGAAGATTTAACGTACGAGGAGGTACCTGTCAAGATCTTGGATAGGAAGGAGCATGTCCTACGCTCGAAAATTATACCTCAAGTTAAAGTTTTGTGGAGAAACCATGCAATTGAGGAAATGACCTGGGAGTTGGAATCGGAAATGAAAGCGAGGTATCCTCACCTTTTCGACATACCAGGTACGTACGTCAATTTCGAGGACGAAATTTCATAAGGAGGGGAGGTTGTAAGACCCCAACTTTTATGAATAAAGATTTAGTTTTCCTTATATATTATTTCGAATTAGTAAGGTGTTGTTTTGATAAATATGAAAGTTATGGGTGAAATGTGCAAACATTTTTAAAATGAGCAAGTGGTTATAAAATATTCTTGTTGTCGGGGAATATTCGTTTGGTCGTGGAATATTCTTGTTGTCGGGGAATATTCGTACGACGGCGCAGCTATTTGTGGGCCCCCACAACGAAATAACTGTCGGATATAGAAAGCGACAGAAATAACTTTTTTACAAGATAACGGCGTGGTTGTTATCGTTAGTACTGTTGAAATACCCGGTGGTTAAAATACAGTGATACACGGTGTTGCATAGTAGCACACGGTATTGCACAGTATTTCGAATTATTGAGTCTTACGTGAGAAGCCATTACTCAATTATTGTTACAGTATTTACTGTTCAATATTTTATATTATTGACTCAATAATTGCTACATTGATATTTTATATTATTGACTCAATAATTGCTGCATTGATATTTTATTGACTCAATAATTGTTACGTTGCTATTTTTTTATGATTGATTCAATAATGGCTACAGTTGATATTTTGTAGTATTGATTCAATAATTGTCGTTGCACAGTATTTCACGTTATCAACTCAATAATTCATATTATTTGAATAATATTATTAGATAGCATTATTGACAATGTCTAAGGAAGTTCTGTCTAGGAGGGGTTAGTTAATTGCGCGCCAGTAAGGAGAAGTCCTTATCGGAAGGCCCCCTCTGTCCTGGGAACGACCTGGTTGTTAATATTGTAGTTCTATAATATTATTTGTGAATAATTAATTATTGATTTATATGATAAGGAAATATTTATTTTGTGGATATTAAAGAAGGAATTGGCGCTGATGAGTTTTTATCAATATTTTGGTGTGAGAAATCATCTGTTTTTGAATTTCGGATAATTTATGTTTGGAATTTGGAAAAACTTCCTTCTGCAAAGTTGTAGAGAATTAAATTTCCTATAGAAGGACACATCATTTGTATTTTTCTGACAAAGGGGCTATTTGTTATGAATTATTGAAGTTTCAGAAAATAAATATTATTTAGTGGGTGGGACCCACTTTTGTGGAAAATTTTGAAAGCCGCCAGGCGGCGGAAAATTTTGGAAAAAAAATATTATTTTATTCATTTAGTCTCCTTTGGCATCCTAAGCTTTTCCTATAAATAGGGTGCTTAGGTTAGAATTGAAAATCACACCAGAATTCGAAGTTTTCTCTCTCTATAATATCGAGCGTATTTTTGTGAGTATTTCAGTACTTTGAGAGTTACTATTCAGTGCAAGTTTCCTTCGATATTATATCCGATATTCCAGTCAGAGGTACTGTTCTTTTGAGGTAAGGGATGGTAAGGGATGTTATTTTCTTTCGTAAATGATGTTATTCTTTTCAATATCATTATACAGAAATATTGTCATGGATTTTATGTTGAAATTCTTACTTTTTCCGTCGAAATTACTATTCACGTATACAACACTATTCACGTATACGGCACTATTCACGGAAAAATTAAATTTTCTTCTATTTGTCCAAATTACTTGTTAAAGTTACTATCCTTGATTGTATCCAAGTTTTGAGCTTTATTCTTGAATTTTGCTCCACAATTGATTATTACGAAGTGTTTGTGAATTTGATAAACTGAAATACGAATCCTTGATCTTTGTCTTTTATCTCACTGGATTCGTTTTTTTAAAATATTTTTCATCATTCTCAGTCCTAAAAGGTGATGTAACTGAATATCTTTGGCCTGTAGAGCAAAGATGAATGATTACTTGATGAATATCTTTGGTCTGTAGAGCAAAGATGAATGATTACCTGATGAATATCTTTGGCCTGTAATGCAAAGATGACAGGTGTTGAGATGAATATGACCACTGATGATACAAATGAATATCTTTGGCCTGTAGTGCAAAGATGAATATTTGATTCGAGAGGTATATTGATTGATGTTACAGGGATAAAATATTGATGATGGACTTTTAAATCATAGAAGATAGTAGACTTTATTCTCTGCTTAATTCTTCTAATGAACTGTTATTTCCGCTGCGAATATTGATCTGAAGTTGGTTGTCCATTATATTTTATCTGATTTGTTGAAGACTAATGATAATTTGTTTTCCATTATCTTAGTCATAATATTCTTTACTGAGCTAGTTGAGCTCACCCTTTTCATCTGTTGTCCTCTTCAGGAAATGAGAATGTTGCGGGGACTAGTCGGGGGACAGAGTGATGGTCCGAGTTAGAGCAGTAATAGTCCTCACTATTTCTGATAAATAGTGTGATAATAATTGTAATGAGGTCTTAGTTTGAATCTTAATGTTTTCTACCTATTTGTATTAAGACTCACAGTTGTGTGGTCGTATTTTGCACGACCGTATGATATAAAGTTTGTATTTGAATTCTGTACCATGTATTTGGCGACTCAGAATGGGTTGGATTGAATGGACCTATTCTGGGGGCGTCACACATTATCTCCATATGCAACTCATTATACCCAAGCATACCCTATATATGCCTTAAAAGACCTTAAAGAATAAGTCAAAGTATAGTTTGTTACATACAAGATACTATGATGATCTCAAGTCCAAGAATCACTTGTACTACTATCACATTAGGAATTTCTATTGACAGGCGAGTAAAACTCCATTAAATATTCCATAGCGAGTCACGTTCAGTGAACTTATTTTCCAATAAGCATCTACATACTTGCTTTAGTGTCTCCACACAAATGACCATGAGATCAGTCATCCTCATCCAATGAGCAAGTAACATATGTACCAATCTATCCGAATTTATTAATTTCCATTTTAGTAGTCCCACAATTGGAAACTATTTTAGTTTTTAAACTTTCTAAGAATTTAGATCTTATTAGTATGATCTCATCATGATTCTAAAAGCATTGCTTAAAATTATGGGTTATTTACATATTATTAAAAACAGCACCATGTAAATAATTAAATGCCTTAAATGAATATTTTATTAATAAATAAATAAAATTATTTATAAAGTATGTATTTTATTATCATACATGATTAACTTGTATGCACACTACTATCAATTAAACAATGTGAAACTTTAAAATTAGTCCAAATAGAGAAACAAATATGACTATCATTACTCAGTTTGGCAGTATCATTGAACTGTGACTTGAAATCACAAACTAGATACCAGTTTTTCAAGAATGGCCTTAAGGCAGAATGTTAAACTTAATTCTATCCAAGAGGAAAGGACAATCACTATATGGGTTATCGCTATATTTATTAGACCAATACAAGGAATCCTTCTGTGGGGGACAGACGAATTAGACATGGGAATTGGATATTTTGAATTTATTTATTTTTTTTGGATTTTTGTTGGGATTTTCAAAAAATGTATAATATTTATTTCAATTGGAATTTTTGTAAAAAAGATATTTTAGCAAATTACTCTTAAAAAAATATTTATAAAAAATTCAGTTGGAATAAATATTATACATTTTTTGTGAGTCACAAAAAAAACCAAAAAAGAAAAAAAAAATCAAAATGTTCAATTTCCATGTTCAATTCAGCTGTCCGCCTAGACTTATTGCAAGAGAAGAAACCACTCTGGCGCTAAAGGCAAAGGCACTACTAGTAACTTAATTGCATTGTTTCGGAATTCTCAAGTCGGCTGGTTTGCTTAAAATTGTACACGACTTATTTTTGGAGTACGTTTACTAGAAAAAATGCTGCTCGGCAGGCTGATTATAAAACATACATAGCATAGCTCTTATTAATTGGTATCTTACTTACGTTATAGACTTTAGTTATTACATTTCATATATATATATATATATATATATATATATATATATATAAAAGACAATGATCCATAATATGTATTTATTATGAATTAAAAATAAATAAATAACATTCGAATTGTTCGTACCTAAAAGTAATGGTTTTGATTAAAAAATAATTTAATAAGTCCGGTAGACTAACTAGGGGACGACTTAATTACTCCAATAGAACCCCCAAGCACGTGCAAGCAATAACAACACCAACAACATTGAAGCAATAATTTTCTCTGTTTAGCTGATGAAATTGCAAGAAATTACATTCCAAGCCTCAGGACTAAGATTTGTTATTTTATTTTTTACATTAGATGGTTTTTTTTTATAATTTTTTTATTATGTATATATAGGGTTTTACAACTACTCAATTTTGTTTTGTGAAAAGATTAAAAATCTGAAATTATTGAAAAATCTCTGCCATTCTTCAGCTGTTTTTATAATTTATTTATTTGATAGATTTTCCTGAAAGATCTGCTGAAAGTTTCTGAATTTTGTTCATTTAATTTAATATTGTTGCAAGGAATTATTAAATGATAATTACTTTAAGACTAGTAACTTAAAGTTGGTCCCTTGTTGTTCAGATTCAAGGGTTAAAATTGTTTGTTTTTTTTTCAAAAAAAATTGCTTTTTTTAAAATCTCCCTTTAATCTTCTTTTCTTTTCTACAATCCAAGAGAAAGTTCTGTTTCTTACATTAAAAACTCCCAGAAGGATAATTATGGTGCATATTCAATTCAATGGACCAGCTCGAGTAAAAGTCATGATTTCATGTTGTCTTTTCCGAGATTGCTTCAATGCTGTTGCTGCTCCTAATAATTGGACGTGTTGCTTGCTTCAATGCTGTTGTTGTTGCTTGCACGTGCTTGGGGTCCCTATTGGGGTAATTAAGTCGCCCACTAGTTAGTTTTTTAATCTATCCTATATTTCTAGAATATAGAAAATAAATAAAAAAGTTTTTTCAAACATATATATGCAAAATTTACTACGCACGCACAATTATTTGTACCGGTAGAAGTAAGAGTTTTTTTGTTTCTATATATATTTCTGGAATATGGGTTTCTGAGTTGTTATAATTAATCCAATTGATAGTAAAGAGAATGAGTATGTCATCTTGAAGAGTTGTTGTACTTAGTCGAATATTTATTCTATTATCCCCAACACAGAATATACTGTAATTCATACTTAATATTCAAACCTGATGGCCGGACTAAAAAAATTTCAATTAATTAGAATTTGTAAAAGTTCAACAAATTTATGCCGGCACATCATTTTCTAAAACCAAGTTTTTGGACGCATTATGGAATGGAATTTCTTAACATGTGCTCTTAGGACACATGCTAAACACACAGTTTAAGATAATATTTTATTAAATTGTATGCATATTGTTGGAATAATACGAATAAAATATGGATTCAACTATAAAATAAAAGAAGGGCAGAAATTGAACTTATCGATTTAGAGAGAGAATTATGTTGAGCAGAGGCGTGCAGTGCACTGTCCTTAAGTAAAAATTTTGTCCCTCGGAGAACTTTTCTGGGTGCTAAGGTCACTGACGAAATCCTACTCCAGGATTCAACGGCTCTTCACCTAATTAATCAGCACTCGAAATAATTGAATGATTCAGGAACAACTTCTAATTTTTTCTTACTCAAACTTATGATTGTACCACACATATAGATATAATCATTTATGTATATTATATAATTATACCGAATGAAAATGCTAAATGTGTATATATATAAAAGTGGGCAGCAACCTTTTTTTTAGAAATGAAAGATCACCAACTGTGATTGTGACAGAATATATAATATATAATTATGTGGACACCTTTTTAGAATGTGGGTGGCAACCAATTTCTTTAGTGAGAGAACTGAACCAATATATATATAGATAGATACATTCCAGTAGGAAAAGTTGATTCAATAACAAAGTGTGCTCAGCCTTTTTATAGAAAAGAATTGCAACGGTAATATATATCCAACGGTAATAAAGCTTTAATATATAGAACTGTTACAAAATCTCTTATAAATAAATTAATTATGACTAATTTAATTTACACATTAAACTCTTTTAATGGTAATATCACCAAATAAATATGTATATATTTATTTTTTAATTTAACTTTGTAATAAAATACAACACATATTCCCTTGAACTTGGTGCAAATATAGAAATCAAGAGAATATGCACACAATTCAAGAAAATATTCTCTTGAACTGTGAGCTTAGCATGTGTCCCTAGGACACATGTTAAAAGGACCCGGAATGAAATAACTAGCTCCAAAATTGTGGCTATAAGTTTGTGAACGTGTCAAAATTTAAAAGGTACTCAGTAATATTAAGGATATTAAATTTAATAGTTAAAATATATTTTAAATAATGTAACATTAAATAAAATAAAAAATACTTCCTGATATAATTAATTTAAATAAATTTATTCAACCAATGTAATAATATCATATTATTTTAAATTATGCAAAAGTTTAAGATTATTAATACTTAATTTTGACGACCCCTTAATTTGACTTTATCAATAAGTGATGGCATTTATTCACAAAGTCCAATTTTTTTCCCTTGAACGGATCAAATGACTGATAGTATTCACATCTAGTTTTCCTCCCAACTTTCCTATAAACAAACAGACACCCAAGCATGAAGCATCTAAATTTAACAAGCGAGCTCTTCCACAAAGCTAGAGAGAGAAATCAAAGGGGAGGGAAATCTAGATAGAGAGAGGGAGAAATGGAGGGAATAGAGCACAAGATGGTAAGCATTAATGGGCTAAACATGCATGTGGCAGAAAAGGGCCAAGGCCCATTAGTCCTATTCATTCACGGCTTCCCGGAGCTGTGGTACTCGTGGCGCCACCAGATCAACTTCATCGCTTCCCGCGGCTACCGAGCGGTGGCTCCCGACATGCGCGGCTACGGAGACACCACCGGAGCGCCGACCGAAGATGCCTCAAAGTTCACCACCATCCACAACGTCGGCGACATGGTGGCGCTGCTGGACGTGATAGCACCGGGGGAGAAGGTGTACGTGGTGGGACATGACTGGGGCGCGTACATTGCCTGGCACTTGTGCTTGTTCAGGCCGGATAAAGTCAAAGCCTTGGTCAACATGAGCCTTGAGTTTATTCCCTGGAGTCCCTTGGGGAATTATGTGGAATCCATGCGTGCTGCTTATGGCGAGGATCACTACATCTGCAGGTTTCAGGTCAACCACGTACCTCCTATGCCGCCTTTTTATTCTTTTTAAAAATTCTTCTAATGAGTTTTATTTAATCTGAAAGATTAATTATTACTCTCCCCCTCTCTCTCTAAAGTCTAACACACACACACACACACACACACACACACATATATATATATATATAGTTACTCATTAGAAGTTAAATTAAATCGATACAAACCTTAAGATATTTTTGATCACCCATCTTAAAAAGTTATTTCTCCATAAAGGTTGAATCGTTTAACCATTGGTTGGGCCAAATTTATATTTTTAAATATTTTATATAGTAAAAATAATGAAATATATAATCTCTTTCTTTTAATTATTGAATACTTATTAACTTCTAAAAGTTAATCTGAGATATTTTTGAATTTAAAATTGAAATAATTAATTAAAAATTATAAAATAACAAATTTGCAACAGTATTTTTTAAATAATTAACAATATTTATCTTTATATTGACTAAAAAATTAATAACGAATTTAAAAATATATTAAATTGACTTCAAATATGTTATATTAAGGAATAGAGAAAACATTATATAATCAAAAATTCATACATTTACATGAAAAAAAAACATAAAATCTACAAGAAAAATCCAATAAGGCAATAACTAAACTAGAGAATTATTATTATTGTAATATATATTAAACACAAAAAAAATTACTAATTAGCTTATGTTCTTGATGGGTACCATAAATTTTATAAATAAAACAAAGAAAGGCAAAAAAAAAAAAGGTATAAATATGATGTCAACAATTACAAATACAAAGATAAGATAAGATTTCTATACAGTGCACACCACACATCTTCAGAGAGAAATCATGAACCATCAGATCATGTACTCTCTCAGTTTATCTATTGCAAACTCAAATATACGAGTGTTGTTCTCCCTTTATCTTCCTAAAAAAACATTTACCCACAAGATTTTTCTTTCTCTCTTTCTCTCTTCTTTTCAATGGAGGCACCATGACAACCCATCTATGCGGTGTAATTTGCTTTCTTATTTATTTATTTTTTCAAAAATGATATTTTTCCATAATTGATAATTTTACAAGATTTTTTTCACATTAATAATAAATGAGATCCACATTCAAACTTATGAAAATATCAATTATTCCTCATGGAAATAACAATTCCTTTTCCATCGCTAAATTTACAATTTTCAAGTTATTTGAAAGCCCAAAAACAATTTTTGTGTTGGATGTATGTGAGGGTTTTCAAAAATTGACAATCGATTTGGGCATGACGAGTGAAAATTTTGTATTTGAGATTTTAAACAAAATTTTAATGAAACCGTTCTGTTTGCCCGTTTTGTAAATAATCGTCTGTTTCAAAAGAGGTTTAGAGTTCAATTTTTTATTCGATCTTAAGAACTTGAATTGGACGATCTAGTCCGATTCGATAACTATAATATCTATTCACACCGTGTTACATAAGTGCACCTATCAGTTAATTCGACCTCTCATAACTCTTTTCATACAAGTATGAACTTTTAATAAAAGTACTGATTAATAATATAAATATTAATCTCATTAACTCACCATAAAAAATTTAGTTGTCCAAAAATTATCTTACATTCATTTAATTTTATTCGATATAGAGATGAATATGATAAACAATCTAAAAAGTACTATTAATTATAATATTAATCATTTCGTAATTTTTAATAACTACCATTATTATATGCTGGCTGCAGGTACCTGGAGAAATAGAAGGTGTACTACAAGCTGTACCACTAAAAGCGCTGCTCAAGAGGTTCCTAGCATCCCGCAATCCTGGCCCAATCATGTTCCCCAAAGATGGAGGTTCATCAGCAGCTGATGCTCCCCCTCCCCCTCCACCTGTCTTGCCTTCTTGGTTATCAGAAGAAGATATCGACTATTATGCCAGTAAATTCGAGAAAACTGGATTTACTGGGGGAATTAATTATTACCGCGCTTTACCTCTGTGAGTTCTTTGCCTCCTTCATTTAACTTTCTAAGCTAGCGCTAGCGTGTATATATTTTAGTTGAATTTACTACTAGCTCTTAATAATTAATTAATTATTTGATTGCAGAACCTGGGAGCTTACGAAAGCCTGGAGTGAGGCTAAAGTAATAGTGCCTACAAAATTTATTGTTGGGGATTTAGACTTGACATATCATGTCCCCGGCATTAAGGAATATATACACGACGGTGGGATGAAGAAAGATGTGCCATTGTTGGAGGAAGTTGTGGTATTGGAAGATACAGCTCACTTTCTCAACCAAGAAAGGCCTCATGAGATTAACACCCACATATATGATTTCCTTCACAAGTATTGATCCAGTTAGTTGGCCGATGCCACAACTGCCTATTTCATATTCCTGTCTGTGTTCAATCAAATAAGACCCCCCGAGTTTCATGTAACATGTTCACAATACGAGGCCCTCCAAGTGAATTATTATAAATAATAATGTCAATTTTTTGATGATTTGTGTAAAAATTTGATTTGTATACAAGGCAAGCCTAATAAACTTAATAATTACTGAAATTGAAGGTTCATGAAAATGATAAAAAGCACTAATATTTGAACATAAATAAAGCTCTTAGATTATTAACTCACTTGATCTTCAGCTTATAGATAAGACCTCCTGATCTGATTAAAGCACGCAATTTGATTACTCAACTTCTTTTGGGTCTTTCTCGCTTTTCAACATCGAAGTGGACATCTATGAGGCCTGTTATGCCGGCATCTATCTTTTGACCTACTTTGACAGGGCCAACACCTTGAGGGGTGCCTGCACAAACAGAATAAGCAACAGAGTTGGATAGGACTAATAATATTTTGCACAGGTACCAAACTAGCAATATGAGATCTGAACTACTGAGTAAACAAACATGTATAAACAGATTGTATTATCATCTTTGTACACCATCAAAACAAGTTTCATATAATGTTATGCTAATTTCTTCTCTGCCATTTCACGTCTTAATCATGTCATTTAAAGGTCCGTGTATTGTGTGGTATTCAGAGTATGGGAACTAGGCAGCATAGCTGCACAAATCTTTCAATCCCTGATGCATCAACTGTCATCACAAAAATGATGTGGGATGAGTTGTGGAGTTAATTGCTTAAAGGTTTCAGGATTGTATACTCTGTTAAACAAGTATAAGTAAAACAAACAAAAATCACAAAATATCAGAAGAAAAAAATTCTAACTTATCATAATCTGTTTTAAAGAACTACATACCAGATGATCAATTATTCTCCTTCAAGAGGTTCATAAAAGATGAATCATAAACAACAAATGATATGAAAGATTATAAACACCATCTTCTGTCATTATCAATATAACTCAGATGTGTTAGTCAGATATCCCCTCAATACACATCAACATGTACCCTAAATAGCTATGTGAAGACCCTAGGTATTAAGGAACAAATAAGATGAGCACCCAGAAAGAGAGAAAAAATATACATGATCCAAAAGTATTTGCGAGAATAACCTCCTGCAAGATTATATATAGTAAAAAGATTCTTCAAAGTGTGAAAACATTCTTAATTCACTAGCAGCTATAGTCTGCTATTCTGACTATCAAGCACATTAAAATTCTTAAAGGCCAAAAGCATGATTTCTGCCAAAAGAAACATTTTGTTGTGATAAGGAGCAAGGCCAGTAATTCATAAACACTTTATATGAATTAATGGGCAAGGCCAGTATTCTTTTTGTTATTTAATTTTTCAAAAACATGTTCAACCAAAACCTTGACACAGATGCAGATAGTACCTGTTAGTATCACATCTCCTTCAAGAAGCGTCATAATAGAACTTATGTGGCTTATCAAAAATGGGATCTTAAACATCATATCACCAGTTGAGCCTTTCTGCCGAATCTCTCCATCTACCTGTAGGATAATAGTTTATACTGATTAACTCAAATACAAACATTTAGGCCTTTATAAAGATGAGAGATCAAATAAGTAGAAATTGGTACCTTTAACCACAACTCTAAGTTGTGAGGGTCTGGCACCATGGACTGGGGAAGCTACAGGGGATAAAAAGTGTCAACTGTTAACTAATAAATCATGATAGGAGGTAGAGAATATGGCATACCAACAGTGATATGAAAGTTATCAGAGTGCAACAAAATAATTGAATATCCATGATAACTTTTATGTATCGATAGATATGCTCATATCTTGAAGACCTCAACCTAGCAGTTCTTCAATTCAATTTTCAAGCTAGTGCATCATGCAAAAGTCAGGATCCTGTTTTGATTTCCACAATAAGATATAGACCTAAAAAAACTACCTAATAGTATCTAATTTGTATAGTATATCAATCTAAGTAGGTTTCATATATATCCTAAGGGGTTTGCTCAATGGAATGTTTTCTACCATAACAAAGAGTCACATAATCAAACCTTGCCAACTCCTAGGGGGGTACCCACACAAGGTTATACTTGGATTTGCCCCGTGCATGGCTCTAGTGCCGGGACATGCACCTGTGGGTTTAGTTGAATGCCCAAAAAGGTTCAGACACCCACGAATACTTACCAAAAAAATAAAAAATAAAAAGGCAAGTTTCATAGTGATAATCATTTGCTTCTGAAATGTCGTTACGGTCTTCACACCCATACAAATGTAAGTATAGCTATAAATTTGAGATAAGGTTCGCCGACTCAGTAATTTAACTCCCAACAATTCCTACCCAAATTTGAGGGGTTAATAAATGACCACAGCTGTAGCGCACAAATATTTCTTCAAGTTTGGATGTGATTCTCAAGATCTGCTCTTGAAAATGAATTTGATGCAACATCAAAATGATAGAACATATTGCAGTTAATTCTAACAACAGTTGCTTATCAAAAATATGTATATTCTTACAACAGAGCTTATTGGCGTGAAGGTGTCCTGCCCTTTAGCCACAGTCCATGGAAGACCTGCAGACTGCATTTAGAATTTTAAAAAATTGTAAAAACATTATCAAAAGGGCAAAAGTATTATGGCAAGCATTACTAAGAATCTCAAAAGTAAATATTTCTTAGTATGAATTTCTGTATCAATTATTCATATACTCTACCCTCAATGGAGAAGCATGCAAGCTATGGTCGTAAAATCTACAATTTGCCTACATCAACAGATTATAGAATACCTTTTTCAATAGTTGCTAACACTGTTCATCAATTACAGGCAACCTCTCAAGAAAGACTATCACATTTAAGAACGCACCTAAGGATATTAAGAAGGAAATGGTATATAATAAAATTGACAGCATGCTTTATAAATTAAATCAACAGAAGAGAGCATCTTGGCCTTCAAATTATAAATACAGAAGAGCATCTTACATGCAAATGACCAGCAAATTGTATCTCAAGCAAAATTTCATTAATTAAAGGCAATATTTCAGATATATAGATACCAACACAACTTGATAAGAGCTTAATAAAAGTTCACCTTTGCAGAAGACTGGATTTCCCTTGCAGTCATATCCAAGGCAAGTGCATAACCTGAAGCACAAAAAGGTCGCCTAATTTTAAGGCTTAAGCTCATGAAGTAATATTAAGGGAGAAGTTTTGTTCTATTACAAAAAATGAAAATAGGGCTTCTTACTTTAAGACGTGTTGATGAAAAAGTTTCAGGTTAATGTATATGGGTCACAAACAGTAGTGTTTTTGGTGTCAAATGGAAACAATACATCACATGATCAAGCATAACAGTTTACCCATTTCAAAAATTAACTTAAAAGGTGGCTAGCATCTTCTATTAATTGTGAACAAAATTTATAAGAAAATCACTAGGGACTAGAAGGGAGAGCAATTAAGATGTAACCACTTAACAAGAAAACTGTTGCAAGCCAACAAGGGACATGAAAAGGAAGAGGAGAGAAAAAGCAAAAAACTGGCCTGCAATTACATAATTAGAGAAATAAATAAATTCAGACCTCAAGTTACAAATATGTTGAAGATGGCATCTGAACCATGGAATGAACTGACAAAATTGCTAGCATGCTACTTGTGCCTGAACAAGCTGTAATAATGCAGTGACTTATACTTGCCATGGAGTAGAACTCCAGTAGCAGGGGATTACTTTTCCTTTTTCCATCTTTTAGTCTTTTTCTCTTTCCAGTAAACCTGCCAATGGAGTTCTACCAGGACAAGCCACTAGGCCCACTACCATACCAGAACTTAAGCGAGCATCAAGTGTCTAGCACCTAACAATCAATCACTGGCCAAAAGAGATCAAAAATATAGCCACTTACGTATCGCTAAGGTGGTGTAGTTCCCTTCTATCTTTGTCTCACTTGTTCTAGTAAAGCAACATTTAAGCAATGAGAATAAAGTTTGTAAATTAGTAAAATCTTTATATGGTCTTAAACAAACCCCTAAACAATGGAATGATAAGTTTGATAGTGTAATGATCTTTAATGGATATACAATAAATGATGGAGATAGATGTACATATACCAAATTTAATCACGAGAATTCTGGTGTTATAATATGTCTCTATGTGGATGATTTGTTGATCTTTGGGACTAATATTGATGTTATAAATGAGACTAAAAATGTGTTATCCACAAACTTTGATACGAAGGATTTGGGTGAAGCTAGTGTTATATTGCGAGTAAAATTAAATAAAGTCAAAAATGGTTATTTGATTTCTCAAGAACAGTTTGTGGAGAAAATACTTAAGAAGTTTAATCATTTTGAATCTAAACCTGTGTCTACTCCCTGACTCTAGCTTACCCAAATTATTGGTAGTTTGATGTATCTTATGAATTGTACTAGACCTAACATTGCCTATGCAGTTAATAGACTTAATAGATACACTCAGAATCCTAACAAAGATCATTGGACTACTTTATGTAGAGTACTCAAGTATCTGCAAGGTACAATGGATTATGGTCTATATTATTGCAGTAATCCTGCAGTACTTAAGGGCTATAGTGATGCCAACTGGATCTCAGATTCAGATGAAACCAAATCCACGAGTAGCTATATATTTACTTTAGAAGGAGCAATGTCTTGGAAGTCTTCCAAGCAGACTTGTACAGCTCGCTCCATCATGGAGCACGAGTTTATTGCCTTAGAGAAGGCAGGTTCTGAAGCAGAGTGGCTTAGAATTTTTTTGAGAAATATCCTTTTGTATTCAAGAGAAGTTTCATCTGTGTCTTTACATTGTGATTGTCAGACTGCTACAGGCAGAGCTAGGAATAAAACCTAAATTGGCAAGAGTAGGCATATATGCCTAAGACATAATATTGTGAAACAACTGTTATCTGATGGGGTTATATTATATCCCTTAATTTTGTGAGGACAGAATTAAATCTTGCGGATCAGCTAACTAAGCCACTTAGCAGGATGCTAGTGTGTAGTACATCGAGGGGGATGGGATTTCTGCCTACTATAGGGGTTAACAGTGATAGTAACCCAACCTATGTGATTGGTAATCGCATGAAGTAGGTTCAATGGATAATAACAAGTCACTGGGTGATATGTTGAGGCACTATCCATCTTACTTTGTGAGTCCATCCCTATGGTGCATAATAGTGTATAAACTATAGTGATTAAGGTTGAGTTATTATTACTCTTAATGTATTCCATAGCCTTATTGAGTGGTGTGTTTGACTATAGTGCACACTTGATGGAAACACCTATATGGGTGTGGAGTGAGGCCGCCCCTATAAGAACTAGGTAGGTATCTCTAAAGCACTCATGAAATCCAGGTATGGCGCAAGGCCAAAACGTGCCAAATCGTGTTGAACAGTTTCGTCTAGAGGTTGCAGTGTGAGTGATATGACACTATTCCACAACAAAGGGAAGAGGTTCAAGAAATTTAATTTCACCAAATTCTTGTTGATTCATTTATATTTACTCTATACATTAGTTCAAGTCCAAAAGACACCATTGTTTATGCACTACATTCTCGTATTTCTTACTCAATTATATATATATATATATATATATATATATTGTTTATTTTCTTTAACTTTGTAATATATGGGGGATTGTTGTATTTTATGTGAATAACATATATTACAAAGTTAAATATTGAAAATATTTTTTTCATATTAATTTATTTTGACTTGGTTTACCTGTTAAAAGAATTTTGGCGTGTAAGTTGACTAAGTCAAAATTAATTTACACATGGAGATATTATATATCCGTTCCAAATAAAACTAATAGACCTATTCTTGGGGGAAGTTGTTCTGACTTGTTAAGCAAATCAGGTGATCTTACCATTATAAATAGAGCATTATTCTCTCAGTTGACATTAATAATAATAAAAAATCACTACATATTCACTCTCCCACAACAACCGTAGCAGACAGCTTTTAATCCCAAGATGCTTTCTTTATTTTACACACATATATAAAATACTTAGTTGTTGCCCACTAGTTCTATATATATATATATATATATATATATATATATATATGGGGATTGATTCATAGTCAACTTTGGAAGGATAAAGTTATCTTTACAACAGATCTCAGCCGTCTATCCGCGGATCGAATGATAAAGAGGACCTCTCATCCGCAGTTTAATATGTAGGCACCCGCAGTTTAATACTGCGGATAGGATGATTGTCCAAAATACCCTCGCCAATCTGCAGTTTAATCCTGTGAACGCTAGGTATGGCAATCCTTGAAGACGTCGTTTTAGGTCAAACAGTCCGTATGCAAAACTAAGTCGGACGCTGAGTCTATTAATGATATAATCCAAACGCCGCCATTTTCGGTGAACCACTAATCCGCATAACTAAACTACGGACTCTGAGTGTAATATAAAACGGTCAAGTACTACGCTTTATTTGCGTTCTTCATAACATAACTTTTGGATCTCATCTCATTTTGGCAGTAGCGATATGGAACTAGAAGAGTTCAATTTAAAGCTATCAAATTTTTCATTTCTTCTTGCATATTATTATTGTTCTTACTGATTCATGTGATTTTGGCTGATGAGAAACATATATGGTTAAACATTTGTAAGGATATATACATTTGTTTAGATTTCATTTGTTTAGCCATGCATGTTTCTCATCATCCCAAATAACATGAATCTGCAACAAGAATATGCAAAAACGACATAATGGAAGATTGATAGCCTTAAATCGAACTATTTTTTTGTTTGAGACCTAATCCGCATAACTAAAATGCAAACTGTAAAAAATATTATTTTATGTTATGTATGATAAGGGTAAATATAATTGGTTTGTGTCTACTCTTGAACTGAATCGCAATCATGAATTTGTGTTCCACCAAGTAAAGTTTCACAAATTCAAACACACAAAAATATTTCAAGAGTTGCTGGAGATTTTATTGAAACCCTTAATAATGTTGGGATTGGTCCAAGTAGGATGTTGAATGTTGTTCTTAGCTCATTGGGAGGAGGTATGAACAACATTGGGTTATCTGAAACGGATGTGCAAAATATAGTTAGAGATATTAGACATGATAATAATGATTTGAATGATGCACATGCTGCACTAGATTACTTGAGAAAGTTGCAGCGTGAGAGCCCGAGTAGATGTTATTTTAGTGTCAAAGCAAGCGTGGATAATCGTATAGAATGTATTGCATGGGTAGATTATCGATCAATACTTGTTTATCAAAATTTTTGTGACGTAGTTACTTTTCATACCACATACCGAACAAACAAATATTTCATGTCATTTGCTCCTTTCAAGAGTGTAAATCATTAAGCGATCAGACTGAGGATACATTTGTATGCTTGTTTGAGCAGTGGCTTGAGGCAATGAATTTCAAACATCCCATAACCATTGTCACTGATCAAGATCGTGTTATACCGAATGTGATTGCTAGAATTTTTCCTAATACACACTATGCATTATGTACATGACACATTAGTAAAAAATATCCTGAAAAACTTGATCATGTTTATTCTTCGCATCTGACTTTTAAGTCACATTTTCACTAGTGTCTTTAAGTCTTTGAGTATTAAAGAATTTGAGGATAGATAGAAATTGTTAATGAAAAATTACGGTCTGCATAATCACGAATGGTTGAAATATCTGTAAATTAAAAGAAATCTATGGTTTCTCTCTCCAGTTTACATATATATACATAATATTAGTACAAGTTGCTGCTGTTGATTTAAAAAAAATTCCTTTTTCTCATCTTTCACAAACACACACACATATATATATATATATGGTTCAAGTTTGAGCTCGAGTAAGGAAAATTCGAAGTTGTTCCTGGTCATCCTAGATTAGAGTTTCGTCAGTGAGTCCGTGACCTTTATCGAGAAAGATTTCTCCAAGGGGCGAAATTTCTACTTAAGGACAATGCATTGCATGCTTTTACTCAATAAATTTGATTTACGTACCAGATAAGTTTAATTTATTTCCCTTAATATTATAATTGAATTTAATATTCCATTATGTATTGTTTGGGTGTGCACTATTAAGCGATCAGACTGAGGATACATTTGTATGCTTGTTTGAGCAGTGGCTTGAGGCAATGAATTTCAAACATCTCATAACCATTGTCACTGATCAAGATCGTGTTATATCGAATGTGATTGCTAGAATTTTTCCTAATACACACTATGAATTATGTACATGACACATTAGCAAAAAATATCCTGAAAAACTTAATCATGTTTATTCTTCGCATCTGACTTTTAAGTCACATTTTAACTAGTGTCTTTAAGTCTTTGAGTATTAAAGAATTTGAGGATAGATGAAAATTGTTGATGGAAAATTACGGTCTGCATAATCACGAATGGTTGAAATATCTGTAAATTAAAAGAAATCTATGGTTTATCTCTCCAGTTTACATATATATACATAATATTAGTACAAGTTGCTGCTGTTGATTTAAAAAAAAATCATTTTTCTCATCTTTCACAAACACACACACACACACATATATATATATGGTTCAAGTTTGAGCTCGAGTAAGGAAAATTCGAAGTTGTTCCTGGTCATCCTAGATTAGAGTTTCGTCAGTGAGTCCGTGACCTTTATCGAGAAAGATTTTTCCAAGGGGAGAAATTTCTACTTAAGGACAATGCATTGCACGCTTTTACTCAATAAATTTGATTTACGTACCAGATAAGTTTAATTTATTTCCCTTAATATTATAATTGAATTTAATATTCCATTCTGTATTGTTTGGGTGTGCACTATTAAGCGATCAAACTGAGGATACATTTGTATGCTTGTTTGAGCAGTGGCTTGAGGCAATGAATTTCAAACATCCCATAACCATTGTCACTGATCAAGATCGTGTTATATCGAATGTGATTGCTAGAATTTTTCCTAATACACACTATGCATTATGTACATGACACATTAGTAAAAAATATCCTGAAAAACTTGATCATGTTTATTCTTCGCATCTGACTTTTAAGTCACATTTTAACTAGTGTCTTTAAGTTTTTGAGTATTAAAGAATTTGAGGATAGATGAAAATTGTTGATGGAAAATTACGGTCTGCATAATCACGAATGATTGAAATATCTGTAAATTAAAAGAAATCTATGGTTTATCTCTCCAGTTTACATATATATACATAATATTAGTACAAGTTGCTGCTGCTGTTGATTTAAAAAAAAATCATTTTTCTCATCTTTCACAAACACACACACACATATATATATATGGTTCAAGTTTGAGCTCGAGTAAGGAAAATTCGAAGTTGTTCCTGGTCATCCTAGATTAGAGTTTCGTCAGTGAGTCCGTGACCTTTATCGAGAAAGATTTTTCTAAGGGGCGAAATTTCTACTTAAGGACAATGCATTGCACGCTTTTACTCAATAAATTTGATTTACGTACCAGATAAGTTTAATTTATTTCCCTTAATATTATAATTGAATTTAATATTCCATTCTGTATTGTTTGGGTGTGCACTATTAAGCGATCAAACTGAGGATACATTTGTATGCTTGTTTGAGCAGTGGCTTGAGGCAATGAATTTCAAACATCCCATAACCATTGTCACTGATCAAGATCGTGTTATATCGAATGTGATTGCTAGAATTTTTCCTAATACACACTATGCATTATGCACATGACACATTAGTAAAAAATATCCTGAAAAACTTGATCATGTTTATTCTTCGCATCTGACTTTTAAGTCACATTTTAACTAGTGTCTTTAAGTTTTTGAGTATTAAAGAATTTGAGGATAGATGAAAATTGTTGATGGAAAATTACGGTCTGCATAATCACGAATGATTGAAATATCTGTAAATTAAAAGAAATCTATGGTTTATCTCTCCAGTTTACATATATATACATAATATTAGTACAAGTTGCTGCTGCTGTTGATTTAAAAAAAAATCATTTTTCTCATCTTTCACAAACACACACACACATATATATATATGGTTCAAGTTTGAGCTCGAGTAAGGAAAATTCGAAGTTGTTCCTGGTCATCCTAGATTAGAGTTTCGTCAGTGAGTCCGTGACCTTTATCGAGAAAGATTTTTCCAAGGGGCAAAATTTCTACTTAAGGACAATGCATTGCACGCTTTTACTCAATAAATTTGATTTACGTACCAGATAAGTTTAATTTATTTCCCTTAATATTATAATTGAATTTAATATTCCATTCTGTATTGTTTGGGTGTGCACTATTAAGCGATCAGACTGAGGATACATTTGTATGCTTGTTTGAGCAGTGGCTTGAGGCAATGAATTTCAAATATCCCATAACCATTGTCACTGATCAAGATCGTGTTATATCGAATGTGATTGCTAGAATTTTTCCTAATACACACTATGCATTATGTACATGACACATTAGTAAAAAATATCCTGAAAAACTTGATCATGTTTATTCTTCGCATCTGACTTTTAAGTCACATTTTAACTAGTGTCTTTAAGTCTTTGAGTATTAAAGAATTTGAGGATAGATGAAAATTGTTGATGGAAAATTACGGTCTGCATAATCACGAATGGTTGAAATATCTGTAAATTAAAAGAAATCTATGGTTTATCTCTCCAGTTTACATATATACATAATATTAGTACAAGTTGCTGCTGTTGATTTAAAAAAAAATCCTTTTTCTCATCTTTCACAAACACACACACACACACACACACACACACACACACATATATATATATATGGTTCAATTTTGAGCTCTAGTAAGGAAAATTTGAAGTTGTTCCTGGTCATCCTAGATTAGAGTTTCGTCAGTGAGTCCGTGACCTTTATCGAGAAAGATTTCTCCAAGGGGCGAAATTTCTACTTAAGGACAGTGCATTGCATGCTTTTACTCAATAAATTTAATTTACGTACCACATAAGTTTAATTTATTTCCCTTAATATTATAATTGAATTTAATATTCCTATATTGTGAACAACACATTTTCCTTAAAACGATATTCCCCCCCCCCACCCACCCCCACCCCACCCCCACCCCCACGAATTTCATATTCAAGCGAACTGCTCACACAACAATTCTTTCTTTGTTAGATGAAAATACAAATGATCTCCAAACTACACATATGTACTATCCAAATATCTTAAAACGAATTATTGCTAACATGTAAATTCCTCGCTTACCTACTCAATAAACAAGTTTGAGACGCCAAAAACACCAATTCACTCATCCACTACTTTCAATCAAACATAAGTCAACTAGAAAGCAAAGACATACCGACCAGGAAAGTGGCTCATGATTCATGATTAATTAAAGAATGGAAATATACAGTGTAACTTTGTAGAAGTGAGTTGAAGAATGAATTAATTACCTCCAATAAAGTCCATGGCACTGGACTCTGGAACATCTCGAGCTTTACGAGCGATCACAACTGCCAGTTCCACCTCATGATCGAGCGATAGCAAGGGATGTGGAACTTCGATTGTACCTCCATTTACCAAATACGACGACGTTGGCTTCATAAACAGCACAGGCTCCTGCCAATAACACAAACTAGAAATCATAATCGAATTTTAATAACAATTTGAAAAAGGAGCGATATTTTTTAAGGATTGGCGTGAAATTGAAGCCCGGTGAATTGATGATTGTTGAGAATTAGTATCTAAGCTTGCAATTTGAGATCTGAGAGAGACCTTGGGAACGGCGTTGCCGAGTTCCTTGGCGTGAGCGGCATAGTTACGGCCGACGGCGACGATCTTCGTGCCCACACTCAAAAGCTTCTGATATGCAGATGTTGAGGTTGCCATAACGAATAATCCTCGAAGAGAAGACAGAGTCAGCGGGAACTCGCCGGCTAATACTTACCAAATTAAAGAAGCCTGCTATACGACTCTGTTTCTGAGTTTTAAAATGGCGAAGAAAAGGACGGATAATTTATGTTTTTATTGTTTTTAGTTTTAATTTTCTATTTTTGACGGTGATATAGTTTTTTAGTTATAGAAAAAAAAAAGTTAAAGAAGAGAAATGAAAATAAGAGAAAGTAAACTTCTCAAGCTTTCTTCTCAAAGAGAAATTTTTTTATTCCAAGTGCACTCATATTCTTTAGAGTTTTTTTTCTCTAACTAAAATTCAAAAACACCACTTTTCTTTATAAAAAAAAAATCTCTCCTATTAAAAAACTCAGAAGTAACACTTCTTTTTATTTTTCTTCACTTTCTTTTCTTTTTTCTCAAAATTAAAACTCAAATGCAGACCGAGTCCTGTTACACCTATAAATAACTCTTACAAAATTAATTGTAACCAATCAAAGCTTGCAATTTTGTATATTCTTTTTTGTATTATAATAATAATAATTCGGTGACTAAATAATTATTACAAAAAAAAAGATACAAAATGATATGTAGAACTTAAATTGATTAGAATAATTGAACTCACCCAATCATCCACTAATTAAACTTTGACACATCATTTTATAAACTAATTTTTGTAATAGTTATTTATAAATGTAGCAAGACTCTAGTTGCACTACACACAAAAATATATTTTATAAATAATATTGTATCATAATTTATTTAATAAATTATACTACAGCCTTTATCATTTAAGGTAAGACATATATTAACACTTTTTGAATGAATAAAAAGTGCAAGAAAATAATAAACAAAGCAAGAAATCATATCTACTTTTTCTCGTCAAAATTTTATTTTAAAAAATAGATAAATTCAAAAGTCGAACAAAGTAACACAAGAAAACTTTTAATGTTTCCTAATATATTTTCTACATACAAATAAAAAAATAAGCAAAGTAAGAAATCTAAATACATTTATTTTTACAAAGTCAAAAACAATATAAAATTTGGAAGTCTTTTGTTCTTTTATTTTCATCCAAATATAATTTATTTCCATCCTAAAAGCTTTAGAGAGGAAAATTAAAATTTTATTTCCATCCAAATACTCTCTATGTTAAAAAATTTAAAAATATATTTGTAGACAGTTGCTTTTTAAAATTTATTTTTAACATAAATTAAAAATTTAGGATTGACATGTTAAGAAATTTATATCAGATATTTTATATAATATAATAATAAACTGTATTTCTAACTTTGAAAAAAGATACACTCTAGACTCTAATTTTGAGATTAGAGGAATAGAACATAAGAACAGTTGATTTTTCATGATACATCCAAGCACATTATATATAAAGACGAACCGACTATAGCGACGGTTTATCTGTCGCTATAGTATAGAAAGGAGCTATATCGTCGTTTTACTTTGCTATACAACCGAAAAAATCGTCTATAGCCGGTTCGCCACCGCCCACACAAGTATTAAAGGACTACTACACTAAACTAATTTAATTTTATGAATTTCCAGCGATGGCTCAAGTTGTATCCCTCTGCCCATCTCCAGAAGCAGCCGGCAAGAAACCAGGCAGAGTCTCCCGATGGTGATCACAAAAAGATTGAGAGAAACTGTGTGACCCTTTGCTAAATTTTGCATTTCCAGATCGACGGCCTGACCTGAAGATTGATTTTTGCATAAAAATGGATGGATTATTATTATTATGAAGCTGAAAGAAAGAGCAACGTTGCTTTCTAACTGAGGAATTCAGAAGCCATGCATCAACTTAAAGATTTCATTTTTAACTTGAAACCATGTAGCAATATAGATTATAAGATTACGGAATTTTGTTTTTCATTTCCAACTGAAGAATACAAATGAAATGATTTTGACTTCAGGGTAAATCCCAATGCAAGGAACAAAGTGGTTTTTTTTTTAATGAATAACGCTAGAAGCATAACTTATTCTACAACTATTTTATAATTTACTGATGTGACATATTCCACCTCAACTTTTATGTGCGTCCGAAGACTACATTGAATCATCAATATGCTGAGGTGGAGTATGCCACATCAATAAATTGTAAAATAGTTGTAGAATAAGTTGCGCTCTCTAGCATTACTCTTTTTTTATATCCTTACTCTAGTTCAAAGAAACTATTTTTGTATATCCTCTTACTCAGCCTTCTGATTATAAAAGCAGCTTACCGCTGGCGGAAATTGGTATGCTGGCCTCTGATCAAAAAGGGACTCGAACAACACCCAGTGAAGCAACTCACATTCTCAGATAAATCTGTACAAAACTGCATTTTAATATTGAAAAGCTGATGTAAGTCGTGTCTGTCCAGGTCTTTTACCCAATTAAAAGAATATATTGGATTTTCTTGACAGAAATAGTAATTTTCACGAATCTTCTCAAGTTAGTAACCCAATCCAGTCAAAACGTATGAACTTTCATGCATATAGATAACAGCAATACCTCAATGGAAAACATGGTAAAGAAAATGCACTCTGGCCGTGTACGAATGATCATTAATAACAAGAACAAAAAAAGCGCCAGAAGACTATAAGGTCTACTTACAGTTTTCTTAGAAGAACGCTGGACACTAGAGAGCTCAATATTCTGGACTTGGTCATTGTACCTCCTTTTTCTTTCACGTAAAAGAGCAAGTGCACATTTGCATATGAAAAGCAGAAGTAGCACACCAAGACAGAACAGAGCAACGAACTCGATCACAATTGCTGATCCTAGAGCTGTATTGTACGGAATGAAGTAGATGTCAGGAATGTCAAGGACTCAAGATACATACCCATAAAAGTGATTCTCACTTTCGATGTAAGCAATATAGCCAAAAACTGAAATGTGAAACTATTCTAGTCACCGTTCTACAGTATCAATGTAAATAAAATGAAGTATATTAACCATATTTGATATTTTATAACTTATTTCTTTATTATAGATTCTCGAGAAGCTCTCCCCTTCTAGTCTATCAGATATGAAACTGAACTCCAAATAACTGTTACTCCATAAAGTCAAAAAACTGGAAATCCGGAAGACATGAATTTCAGAGAGTAGTTTATACGATTTTCCCAAGAAAAAAGTATAAGAGCTCTAAAAAATCAGTTACGGAGTTTGAAGAATTGTGATATAACAGGGTTCAATTTGTCTACTTAGAAACTTATATAGGTTATAAATAGTCAAGACTAAAAAATAGGAGTTTTTTTTCTAATAACTGTCGAATTTCAAGATTAATGTTAGCAGAAGACCGCTTGACAATATATCTTGCAGCAGAAACCTAGCACTTGTGTATATATATATATATATATACACACACACACTAACTTACTATGAGCTACCAATGAACTCATTGGCCTTCTTCTCATTAGATTTATAGTAGCCTTGGCAAAAAGAGGCTTTGACATCATTTCATCACAATCCAGAAAACACCCGTACTTTCCCATATCATTTATCGTAACTGTTAGAACAGCACCATCATGCTCATTACCCTGCATATAAAACCAATTACTCCCACAAATTAAAGGGCAGATCAGGAAATTTAATTCAGTGCCATTAACTGAGGAGCAGCTGAAGCATACTACTAAATGTAGTTTAAAACCAAATGTTCGACTACCTCCACTGTGTATATAATAAATTCATTTACCCACTAGTCCGATATAAATTAACATGTTTGAGTGCCCTCACATGATATGAAATTTGTTGCATGACACTGTTGCATTCATTTATTGCTCCCCTAAATCTAATGCCTTTTGCTTTGACCATAAAATGTTTTGAGATTGTAACAAATGTCTGAAGTGGCTGCCACTGATAACTACTCTTCAACTTCAGTTCAGTAGTACTAATAAGCTCAGCACGTAGATTAGTTGAAATAACTCCGGAATCAACTTCAAGTGAGAACATGACCAAAAAGTGAGAATCATTGCCTGAGATTAAAAGCAACCAGCTGAGTGTCAGACATCTAGATCTGAAGAGTAATGTAGAAATGTGAAGTATATTAAATAAATAACAGTTAAGATCTACTTAATTAGTTTACAAAAATTTAACATCATTAATATCAACCCTAAAACCACTTCCTCCCACAAACTCTGAGAAAGAGGGTGTTTATGCATAACTTCTCGAACATATTTTCCCCGAGTAACTTCTATCCGAACTGACCAGATTTCTAGTGGCCAGAAACTAAGGGTAGAGTTTCCCATAATATGAAACCAATGTTGCAACTGCTTTCTGAATCACAGAGTCCAGGTGCAGGGCTATTTTTCTAGAGTGCCTCATTCTTGGTATTCCTCAGTTTTCTATCTGGTAAAATATTGAAAAGAAAGGGAAATCTAACATGTAGGGTTCCTTGTAGTGGGGACCAACACACAACGTTGGCACTGACATTTGGTCAGATGCTCTTATGTGGTCAGTGAAAGCAGCTTCCAAATTATATAGGTCCATGTACTTTAAGAGTAATAACAAGACGATTTATTGGTCCAGAAATACTAGCCTTGCATCAAAATTTTCTAATCACATCTTGCACAGGTATCACCTGAACAGAATGGAATACCTTAATAGCAGCTTGTTGGACATACATATGTCCTGACTCCTGTTCTGCATAAAAACAACAATATGCCTAATTGTAAAGATAATTATCATGTAACTGCCTTTTCATGACCTTTTGCCACATTCAAAGTTTATGTTAATTAAACATAACAGAGTGTAATTGTATGCATAATGTTGACATACACTACTTGAATCTTATCTCAGGTTTATAATCTTCGGATCTTAAATGACCTGATAAGAGAGAGATGAATATTCTCAAACATACCAGGGAAAAGAAGATCTGGGTCCCCAACAGTAAAATTAAACTCGTCTCTTTGCCTATCAAAGATCAGTAATTCTTCTTCGTCTCTCTTCTCCTCCAAGATGATGAATTCAGGAACATTAATAAATGGAGGGTCATTGATAGGTTCCACAAATATTGGGACCTCTATATCATTTATTCCATTTCTGTTCATGGTAGAGACTCGAACAGCATCCTCTCCATAGAAGTTTTCGTCTCTGATATAATGCAACCAAAATTGACAAGATATTTAACAAACTTATAGGTATGCAACTTCAACATGAGAGAGAGAGAGGTATTGTTGCAACATTCTTAACAGGCATGTAAATGCATAATTTGCACATGCTGAAAAGGAAAATTCATTGCTCACTATAGTGACCCAGTGATAATCTCAGGGTTCATGAAACACCCTCCCAGAACATTCTTTTCTTACAACACAGATTAACTCTTCAGTGGGTATTCCACAATAATCCAGATACATCAAATAAAGCCTAACTTGAAAAGATTAAAGTTTAATTGCTGAAAATATCATTATAGTATTTGTTACTATTAGAGTATATTATTATTATTACTTGGTGAATAATAATATACTCTAATAGTTACAATTCAATAAGAAAAATCACTAGATATAGAACGATTTGATAAATTTGATATTAAAGAACAATTAAAAACTAGCTGAGGCATGCAGTATATATCTATTCCCATTTATTTCTCTCCCCTAAATATAGGGACAAAGAATTTTTAACTGGGGTTATATTGTGATACTATTGTAATCTTTCTTTCAAAATCAAGGGGTCAAAACTCTAAATACTTGTGTTTTCACTAGTTACCAGGAAAAAATATTAACTGTGCGCTCACACTTCTTACTAAAAGTATTTATAGCAGCGATACATAAGTTTCCTCTCCCATAATGTCAAGGCGGCCAATTGCCCACCATAAGTCATGATGGGCTCCACCCATGTCCAAATCATTCCATGATCCAAGAGAATCAAGATAAGTGCCTTTTAGCCAAGAAGTATATTGAAGATGTATAAATGGTGGTGTCAAACTACATAAATATCTGCTTACTAAATACACCTACACTATACCTTTCCAGATGTTTCTTTAGCTTATTAAATTACCAAATTGGAGTAGAAATTGTCCAGAGGTTTGTTCACGATAACAACACGAGAGGAAACCTAAAGTTCGTTTATTTAGGTGGTTGGATTGATGAAAATTGAAGGGGAAGGAGTTAAAGTGGAAAGGGATGATCACTCCTCTCAGTTTCAAGGAGGAGACTAGTTAATCTTACCAAGCAACTTCATCAGGTTCCTTCAGATAAAGTATGTACAAGCTGGGCTGTTTCAAATTTCCTTCTATAAAGCGTAAAGTATACATTTGTTAAGATAATATTAAGAGGGAGGTGCGTAGGAACCTGAGACACACTCTCCTCATTTTCATCTTCCTTTCTCTTCCCTCATTTCTATACCATGTCATATGAAAGCATGATGGAGAGCAAAAACAGACTACATGTTTACATAAACTAATCCCAGTTTTCGTTTCATCTATAACTAACTTATTCTCTATGATTAAAACTATAAAAGAAAAAAAAACACTTTATCCTAAAAGAAATGAATAATATAGGATGACATTGATATAATTAAATAATTAAATAAAAAAAATTAACATATCTTTAAGTTTTAGATTATTAACACACAGATAAGAGTTCAAGCGAGAATGGAAACGACAATTAACTGAATCATGAAGAAATAGACACCCAATAATGCTGACATTATATAATTCTGTTTATTAGTAAAATCAGTGTATTACCCAAGGTATTGGATGGACTGAAGGGCAAAATTTATTACTTCCAAGCGGCCCTCTAAAATTAATTGTTTAGCCTTTTCATTCCCTTTGCTTACAGTAAGTTCACTCCACATCGGCTGCCAAAATTGCATCAACATAGGAGAGAGGAAAATTGTCCCAAATGGAGCACCGAGTGTGACAGAGATGTTTTCCAGCAAATCTGAATATATAATCTCAAAGCTAGGGAAACCACCGAAAATTATGCAAATTGAAATACTCAGTCAACAAATTCTAGCTAATCAAATTAAGACAATGCCTTATCATATATATATATATATATATATTATACCTTACCCAAATGTCGGACTTATCATATCTTCAGTTGCTTGCAATTGGCTAGGAAAGGAAACAAACTGGGGTGGAATACTAAGGACAGATATATTGACAGAAGCAGAAGCAATGTTGCCATTCACATCAGATATTGTATATGTGAAAGAATCATTCCCGTAAAATCCTTTATATGGCGTATACCTAGAGAGATGTCCATACTGCAGAAGTGAACCGTGACCTGGCTGCCAAGATAAAATATCTCACCTTAGTTTTTCCCAAGCATAACCTTCATGGTCATTATTCAAACTATGATGGACAAAAAATTGGCCTCGTAGATAACTGAAACAACAATTAAGTGGGCTAAATAGAAATTAGACAGTAAAAACACAAAACATAACAAGGTCCATCTTCTATACATCATAGATAACAGCAAAAGAGACCTCCCCAACTTTAGCAAAAAAAAAAAAAAAGAGACCTCCCCAAAACAAATTTCTTTAACATAATATAAAAAGGACAAAAATAGTTATTTGACGCAAATTGAAGTTTCCCTCTAATTCTCAACTCTTCATCAACGACAGAGACGGCTTTAAATTTTAGTAGTCGTCTTTGAAGTACTAGAAACTTTTTTGGGGTTTCATATTTATACACATAGTAAATCTAGGTTTCTACTATATTACCTTTGAATATTCGACAATACTTGCATTATCACCAGAGAAGTAATCATTTTTGAGAGTGCTAAAAGCAATTGATTCATCCTCCCAAACAGACACCAAGTCATTCTTAGCTTTAGGAAAGTATTCACCTGAAGAACAGTAAAAATGTCCATCATCATATAGATAACCTAGAAGTTTTAATACATAATGGAAATTTACAATATAATCAATATTATTAAAGAGGAAAAAGAAAGGCAATAAGTAATTAAATGACAACACCTATATATATATATGGGTGTCAATGTGTGTCCCCGCACTAAAATATGTTCACCGGGTAAAGGCAAAATTTTCTTACTTTGATAGTCTAGAAATTTCCCTCAAATACTTAGCTTAAGGCACAATAAACATAACATAATTCAAGGAGCCAATATATGCGTATATATCTGAGAAACAATTTTTACTTTGCTATAATACATGTTTCAACGGTTACTTATGTGCAGATATTTTTTTTTTTACATTGCTTCTAAGAACAGATAAACATAGTTTCAAAAGGAATATTCACAGAGCCTATTGACAGTTGTGGTCAATAATATATAGAACCTGATGCCAACTCCTGATTATCAATCTTACCAGGTAAGAGAATTCTCATCACCGAGGAAGAAAATTCCATATATATGGAAAATTACAAATGGGACCCCCTTATGACTTTATCCGATTTTGCCCGGAAGCAACACCATTGTCAGAGCAGGTAGTGCTCAACTATGTTAGTTACAAGATAAAAATAACATTTTAAAGTATACTCAGGATCAAGATGAGTGAAAGTAAGAATACAAGATACTATATGATACATTTTCTTACAACTTATTATATCAAGAACTTCTCCCAAAGGATTAGTTTAAACTCTTAACTTTGGAAACATAACAATATAAAATTTTCTCAATACACTAGTGCATAGCTCAATCCATTCTTAGGGCAAGCATACATCAGATGACAGATATCAAGAAGCTGCTCCATGGACATAACTATTACGCGTGAACATAATTTTATTATGCATAAAAGTCGTACACTGAATTCTTATTTCAAGAACATAGACCCAGCAATTAAAAGTTCAAACAAATTAAACTCGTGCACCAATAACAGTTATACTTACTACTATATACGTTCACCCCAAAGGGGCAGGGCAAAAAGTGGTTTCCATCAAATGAAGCACATATCTCGTAAGTGCCAACTTCCTTTGCCAGATAACTACCAGTGTATGACCCGTCATTGTTATCGATAAATACTGAATTCGAGGATTCAGATCCATTGATTGAACCAATCTCTAGTTTTAGCTTTGATTGTTGTAAGAGTACGGGATTAGAGAATGAATCCATAAGATGCACAACTATTTCATTATTAATCAGCGCTGGTACTTTTGGTGCGAATTTCACCACTCCTGAAATGGATGTATTGACCTCTCCTGCAGCAAATTGTATGCAAGTGAACAATTCTGAGACTTGAACATTTCATCAATATATAAGAGAAGCATGTAAAAATAAAGGGGTCAAACGAATATGCAAAACATCAATAATCATTAATTGTTTAAGTTTTGCCTGAGATACAGAATAACCACTCTTCCCACGGAGAAGGAAATTAAGCTTTATCGAAATTCTGTAGTTGTCGATATATGGGAGAAACATCTTAATATAAATGGTCATACGCTTATTCAAGTCATTCAATCATCATTAATTTTTTAAGCCTGTTTAAAATATACAATTAAGGACATGTCCAGAAACACTGCACTCATCTTAAAGCTAATAAGATCCTTCCTTTGTATGCTATTTAAGGTAGCAATGGTTTGGACAAGAGAGAGTAAATTGCATACACTTTGCCATCCATCTTCCAAACTCTGGTCACATATTTTGGTGGTAAAATCAGTAAATCACAAGTATCATTATTCATTTCTTACTATAAAAATGTAACTACAGTAAAAATTACCTCCAAAGCTTGAGATGGCATTTACAATTTTACAAGCTTGTCTTTTGTGTGGGAATTTACATATCTGAATGCTTTTCTATGGTCGATGATTTATTATTTGATAAGCAATATGCTGAAGAAGAATGACTACTTGTAACTTGTAAGTTTCACAAATAAGTGTAAATGCCAAAAAAATTATATAACATGCAGAATCTATATCAGTTATAAGGGGTTTCTTGACTCGTCTACTAGCGATTTTGGATTCCTAAACAAGCATAGATACTTCACATTCATTTTTCAATAAGGAGGGTACTCAGGGGTACAAAATCTTGTCAATTTTCTATGAGTTACTGGTTAATCTCTGCACCTCTATTTCACTTAGCATTGTGCATTTAAGCTTCCTACGCCAACATTTGTTCCTAATATAGATGAAATTAGAATGTTTAGAAGTCCAACTTTGTGATAGTTGTTACCAAGTTCCAAATAAGCAAATATTATGGTTACTATATTTGTGCATCAGTTTCATGCAGTTAATATTCCGCGCCAAGATAAGAATGTAATGTGCAAGTACAGTAAAACATGTAATAAAATGCTCAAGATCCGTGATCCACAATCTACCAGTATTCAACAAAATAAATGGGAAAATCATAATATCATATTTAGAGACATATAAATACCTGCACTAACCTCCTTTCTGATCGGATTGCCACTATTCAACTGAATATTCCCACAAAATAAATTAATTTCATATATCCCACTCTTTTCAGGCTTATAAGTGACCTCAAATTCACTAGCTTTGACTTTCCAGTTCCCAGCAGACTGAAGTCCAATATACTGCTATTAACATCAGTAATACATAACATAAATGATAAAAGGAAATACTCCGTCCATCGTGAAGTGAGAGTCCTACTTATTTCATTGACTTTGTTTTCAACTATTAAGGTTTTCCATGGACACAATTAAACCCAAAAGAAAGAAAGAAACAAGACTCATTTTCAGACGGATGTAGTATGTAAATGAATTTTCAGACAGATGTAGTATGTAAATTCCTTCCTTACATCGTTATTTGAGTATTCTGATGGAGCATAAGCAGTCTTCAAAAGATTGAAGGTCCCAAATCTCAGCTCTTGTGGGATTAGACTACCTGTTTCATAAATTCCTGTCTCTTAAACTACATCTGAAGACAATTTATTAATGGAAAATAATTGCGGATTTTTTTGTACCTTTAACAAACTCCATTGGAGAAATGCTTGACCGTACATAAACGGTATCAAGCTCCCGCAAAATTTGAACTTGAACCCTTTCTAGCTCAACTGGAGAAGGATACTGATATGCATCTTTTAAGAAAACCAAAAACCTTGAAACTTCACCAGCAACAGAATCATTCAAACCAGATCCATTGATGATACTATCAACTCCACTGCAATAACCTATACAAATTCAAGAACAAAATGGAACTGAATAGGAGATATATAATAGCATGGATATTGTATATTCACAATTCAGGAAGAAGCATAAGAAAAACTCGTTGATATGTGAATCTGAGGATTTAAATATTCCAAAAGTCTAAACATTCCAATGATCATGTGAAATTAAGAAGTTCAAAAGGATTTAAATATCCCAACAGTCTAAAGGGAAGAACGAGCCTAATGGTTCGTGCTTGTTTTGAAAGCAAAACGTAAAACAATAAAGTTAAAATTAATAAAAACTAAATTGCTTTTTCAATTCAATTCCTATAGTAAGAAAACTATCTTCTGAGTGGATTCTGAGTCTTAAATCACTTGCAATTAGATGTGCATTCTAGTCCTACAACAAATTTTGGTCCCCCCTCCCCCCAACCCCTAAAAAAACACATCATATTATGAGGTTTTAAACTCCATACCAAAGACAACTTTTCATCTTAAGGATCTTTTTCAAATCGTTGACTTCACATAAAAAACAGTCAAGCCACCACTAAATTTACAAACAATACATCATATTTAAGCTCTGATAAACAAAATATTTACTTCTAAGAGGGGAAAGCAAAACATGATTTATCAAAATGCAAAAGTTATCCTTGACATTGTTACTGATCAAAGTCACAACTACAGCAGCCAGAGATGGTGATGGGAAGAGGAAATGAACCACTAGCCTGCAATGTTTTTCATAAAATTGACAAAAAGAGATGACAATGAATAGGATATGATGGCAGGATAATAGGATATAGAAGTCCCAATGAATGCATAAACTAAAAAGCCCACCTATATAAACAGTAAAATCATATGGCACATGGGATATGAGGTTATTCTGTTCCTTATCAGATATCATGAGCATGAAATTCCCTGGTTCAACTAGGCTGAAGGAGCACAACTGAATACCCGGGACCACCTCTTCAAAGCGCAGATCTGCTACAGGCATAGACAAATTTGTGCCCTTTTCTATAACTTCGACATCGAATGCATACAAACCCTGTACACGGTTTCCATATTTATCTCGCTGGTGTATATGAGTTTCCATCGTAGAAAATAGTTGAAAGGAATTTGTTTCGGATTTCCACTGAGGCACACAATTGGGGACATCCAGTGTTCCTGCTTGGTAAACATTCACAAATCAATTCACTTAAATGAAAGATAGTTGTCATATAAATGCAGAGGACTACTGCATTACCAAAATTTTACAAATATAAATGTGGACTAGATTCAAAATTATTAACATGACTGTAATAAAAGAGAAAAAATTACTCTAGGAAATAGTTATTTATTGATTCTTAACAACATTTAAGTTTCCTTGGTAAACCCTGGAACAATAACAAATGCATGAAATTACATCAGCGTTAAACATTATGGAAAGAGCACTGAATCAAGCATTTCACCATTCAGATTACACCTGCAATCAATTGTGAGTGTGATGAAAAAGAAGAGCAATGAGTGATTGATTTATAGTGACTAATATTACATTTGTGCCAATTGATGTTCATTTTCAAACCACAATGAACGCTCTCAAAATTCCAATGTCTTGCTACTCTCAGAATACATTTTTCTCCTCCTTGATAAGCAATACTCAAAATACACTTTACAGATTTCTGATTTAAGTGATTATAAACTAACCTGGAATCACCTCAAACATCAATGGAGATCCATTCAAGGTTTGATTCCCCTCATCTACATGAAGGAAGAGGCTTCCAACAGTGACTGCAATAAACTCAGTCTGGATATAGCCAAATCCATTCCATCCTTTATTGGTCACATTGAGCACATTTGCAATCGAGCCATTTGCAAAAGATGCAGACAAATTAAAATTATAAACATCTGTCCCTTCACTACTTGCAGAGATATTATTTCCAAATGCATCTTTAGGAAGTATCAGAATTGTAGCCACATCCCCGGTCACAAATTCACTCACCTGGCCCATCCATGAGACAACTCCAGCGGATGGATATATTTTCCCTAAAATATGAAAATTAAATTTTGAATAACATAAATAAATTATGGCATTGCTGACAGAGATAACATGTTGCAATGGTATATATAATATAGCAAAAATAAATATGAATAGATATCACTAATTCTTTATTTCTCCTCCATGAGTATGCTTTCCCGGTAACAAATATTTCAAGCAGAATAAAGTCATAAACTACTGTAACATTGTTATTATTTTGGTTGATGAAACTACTCTACATTACTGAAGGTTATCACAATATGAATTCTTGCAACCAAGGTAAGAGGAAATATCAGAAACAAATCTACTTTAAATGAAGGGAAAATGGCCCACTCTGACCTGTAATTTATTGATTCATACATGATTGTGTAAAAAAAGCAAAGTCTAAAAACTGAAAGTAACCCCATAATTATGAATATGTCATCGCTAATAAACAATCCAAAGCATTTTAAATTCATTAATTCACCCTCGAAGTACTCTATTATAGAATATTCTCGTTGATAGAACAGAACCCAATAATTTTTGTCGGAAATGGTCCAAAGATCTCTCTCATACCATATGTAACAACCCATGTCAAATCCCAAGTCCGGAACAAATCCATCAAAAGAACAAATCTTGGGTCAAATCCCAAGTCCGAATCGAATCCAATCCATCAAAATAAGATCTTAAGCTACTGGCCCAATAATATCTTCTTGGGTCATCTTAGCTCACCATAAACTCACCCAAAAGTCATGACTGAAAGTACTATTGGTAGTAACTTCTTTTCTAATATATTTACAAAAATTTTCCCTATCTTTCGATGTGGGACTGGGGTGTTACATCAAACATCAATGGCATTATAATAAAACATATATAATTAAGATTCGAGGCTGAAAACACCAAAAGATAATTTCTTTCTACATAATAAAATGAAAACCTAAAAATATAAACCTGGTGTAACTCGGAAATGCATGGACGAATCGAATACTTTGAAATTGTCATCAGTGATGAGCACATTGAGCAACCCGACCATAATTGGGACAAAGGATATTCTCCAATTACTAAAATCACCATCGAAATTCGAAGAAACCCCAGAAATCAGAGAACTATTTCCCATCTTATCATTCACCGTGATATTAGGATTAAAAGTGTGATTGTATTTGTGGTTCTCAAAATTTCCCAGTACTTTAACCTTTATAGTAGCTATATCTCCGGCTGCGAATGTGTCTTTATCATCTAACCAACTGAAAGCGAAACTAGGCATTGGAATATTATCTTCTGCTGAAAATCAAAAAGAAAATCAATCACCCATACAAAAATGTACATATGTTTGTATAGATGTATTTAAGTGGAAATAATTTTACCTGATGTTGAGAGCTGAGGACTGAATACTTGGAAGAGAGAAAGGGCAAAAAGGGTAATAAATGTGACGGGGAAGGGCAGAATTTGGGATGATGCCATTGTTGAGAATTGTTAGGAATTTCGGGCAGTTTCTGAAAGAGGAGATATTTGATGTCGGCATGAAGGCGGGAGACTTTTGAATTGGATTATATATTTCGATGATAGAGAAGGCGGTTATGGCCAGAGAGAGAATGGAGGTAAGTGTGACCGACGTGGTGAACCGTAACTAGGACTAAATGACTAATTAAATCCTATAGTTTATGATTCAAATCAAATTCTACCCCCAACTTTATTTTCAATCAAAATTATTTTTTAAACAATTTATTGCTTGTGCAAACTGCAAAGTTCAAAAGCTAGAATTTGCAACTTTTGCATAATTAAATTATTAAGAGTAAAATACGGTCAAAAGGATGTGTCGGGCGACCAATATTTAACTTCATGCGGTCAACAGATAAGTAAGAAAATTAAAGTCCTTCAAGATTATAACATCAATTTTGAGAATGTCATTTTCATGATCATTTTGCTAGCTCATTTTTAGACAAACCACAAAAAAGTAATAAATAATTTATAAAAATAATTGTGTCCTACATGATAAGCACCTTTTGCTACACCTAATTAATTAGGTCAGTTTTTTGACAAATTACCTAATAACGATTTTATAAAAATAAATAAAAAAAGGTTTGTTTACAAGACATTCTAACATTTGATAACGCATAGCCATCTAAAATTTCAATATTTTCACAAAAAAAAATGAAAGTTGAAATACAGTTGTTATTTTGTCTGTTAAATAAGTAAATTAAAAAATCGTCTCTAAAAAAGAAAGGTCAAAAAGAGAAACTTCACTCTTTTACAAGTTAGTGTATATTTTTTTTTTACAATCTTCGCTTCCTAAAGTAATACATAGCCTAATGGTAACCGGTTGCGCTTCTCTCTTTACTTATTTTGCAAGATTTAATATTCAAATCTATCTTTCAACAAAAGTCATTTTAGTTTATCTCCTGACCTCCCTCAAGTTCCCCCTAGACCCTAGGATGAAATATAATTCTAATTCTATAATTAAAACGTAATAATATATAGGTTCCGAATAAATAAGGTAGTGTCTTTTTTACTTCTACTGCCCTCTGTGTTTTTTCTCCAAGTATCTTTGGTTAGATTCAATTTATATCAAATTGATACAAGTAAAATAACTTTTTCTAAGTCCACTAATTTATTGAATCCAAAAGATATTGAAAATCAAAATTAGATGTCATACTTTAGTTTTGTGAGCACTACATCTCAAAATTGAGCATTCTTTGTCAAGAAAATAGCCAAATAACCTTAGGTAAACATATAAATAACCTAAAAAGAAAAATCATAATGGCGAAGCTCTTATTATGATAAGCTTTGGAAGACGTCCACGTCCTGGGTCTCTGTGTTGGCCTGTAAATGTTCCTCTACACAAAGATACCATTTTTTTAATTTCTTGCTGCAAGGAATTAGGAGACCTCCTTATCACTGCCATTTTATGGTTCTTCAATTCACCAAATGTGGAAAAGGTAGGGTAAAGGTGAAATACTTAGACGATGAAGTTGCTGGTCAAGTTAGCATTACTCATCTCATATGCAACATGTACAGCTCAGGTTTTTCGATAAATGACTTCCACTCCTTGCAGAAATATGCAACGGTTGCTCCATCCAGAACTCTGTGATCAGCAGCAATGTTTACCTGAAGGGGAAAAAATGGGGTGGGTGTGTGGGTGGGTGCGTGGGGGAGGAGAAATATGTCAGTGAATTCTAAAAGAATTTGAGTTGCATTCCTGAACACATTATTTGATTCTTTTTCTTTCTTTTGTTCTTTTCAGAATTGCTATGCACACATATAACATGGAAACATCTCCGACGGATGACCCTTAAGGCACTCATTTTCAAATACAGAAGCAAACAAAAATAATAACAACAAAAAATCATTTATTAGCTGTTAAAAAAATGAAATTGCTTTTGATAAGAACCCAGGAACCATCTCAAAAGTATAACTGCAGCTATTTTCAGCAAGTCAAGTTCCTTCATCAATCTCACACTTTGCATGTGAGATTTTTAAACGAAGAAAACATAAATGAATTAATTTCTTTCCACTTAGATTGCGGGTTGAGAGGAAAGAAAAATAAGACAATAAAATGAGGGTAAATTTGGAGTTATTTATAGTCTCGGTAAAGAGAATTTATCTTCTCCTTTTTTTTCCCAAATTGTAAGAAAGGACAGAAGAAAATGTGTATATTTTCTCTCCTCTCTTTCTTCATCAAGGCTTTACATGATCTAAGATGAAAAAAAAAACCATCGCAA
This sequence comes from Panax stipuleanatus, assembly GCA_020205555.1. NCBI lineage: Eukaryota > Viridiplantae > Streptophyta > Magnoliopsida > Apiales > Araliaceae > Panax > Panax stipuleanatus. Next base: position 11,068,566 of record CM035126.1, read on the forward strand.
CTTACAGTCATGACTGATGCCGGATATACATTTCCATCATCACCAAAACGAGGAAGTTTTTGGACTCGACCAATTGCAATGATTGCAACTTCAGGTGCGTTGATAAGAGGTGAACCAAACTTTCCACCAATCGATCCAATATTGCTTAATGTTATGGTTCCACCAGATACATCCTCCTGACTAAGCTTGTTAGCCATAGCCAACTGTTGTAACCGTGAAAGTTCCTTCGTTATCTAAAGAAATAAAGAACAATTTATTATGAACCAACATTTTTATTCGATGGTAAATGCAGATTGAAGCCTAGACTTAGATAAAGAAATAAAATAAATATCACACTAAGTACCGGATTAAGAAATATACAACTTTCTTGTAACTCAACGAACTGAGATATTTTATTTATTTAATTATTTATTTACTATTTTTTTTTATTCTTTTTTTTTTATTCTTTTTTTTTTTTTTTTGGGGGGGGGGGGGGGGGGCGAGGGAAGCTAACTGTCTTTATAATTGCAGAATATTAAAGTTAACCTAATGCTTATCAAAAAAACCATTAAAAAATACCCCCCCCCCCCCCCCGGTTCCAAAAAAATAAGATCATTATTGACTTTTTAAAAGTTAATTTGAGACATTTTCAAATTCAAAAAGGTATGGGAACGGAAAAATTAGAAAATTATATAGACGAAAAGTAACAAAGAACTAACCTCCAATATGGAAAGTGACTGAACATTCTTGATGTTTGGTACAACTAAACCAGAAGGTGTAGCCATGGCAATTCCAACATTATGTGAGCCTATGAAAACAAGTAAAGAATAGTATTATTTTTAGTTGTTGAATAGTCCATCTAATTAAAGACAGTAGCAGCATGAGGTCAATTCACATAATTATATCCAGTTGCCAATATAGTTTTACAACATATTGAGTTTGAACTCAGTAAACCTTCAGCATCGAATTGAATTAGCATTTAGCATGTAGACAATCTCAGACTTCCCATAGAAACTAAATTATCCTAAAGATGAAAATAGGCCTTTATGGTATAAAATTACACCAGCTTCCGATGAAAGTTCTTTACAGTAAGCAAACAATATGTAAGAAAAAAGAGAGATATGACAGTTCATAGGTAGGGTGTGCAAAAAAACCGGTATTTTCGGTTTTCCGGACCGGTCCTGAACCGGTCGGTTCGGTATAAAAAAACCGGTTCGGTACCGGTATAAACAAAACGGTATATACCGGTTTTTCGGTACCGGTTTCGGTACCGAGCTTTTATGGTTCGGTAAAAACCAAACCGAACCGGTATATACCGGTTTTCTAATTTTTTAAAATTTTTATTATTAATAAATAATTAATAATAATAATACTAAAAATAATAATACTATTAATAAAATAATGATTATAATAATAAAAATAAAAATTATATTAATATTTGATTTTTTCGGTAAAAAACCGGTACCGAACCAGTCCCAACCGGTACCGGTATAGGTACAGAAATTTAGCCAATTTCGGTACCGGTTCAGTTTGGTACCGATCCGGTTCGGTCCGGTAAAAACCGGTTGCACACCCCTATAATCATAGGTGGAGGAAGGGCAGATAGCAATTCCTAACAGTCTTGCTCGTAGTGGAGAAAGGTAGAGTTGAAAATTTGACAGAGTTGAAAATTTGACGGAGTCACATGAGCTGCTTGTGTCCTCTACTCTTTAATTTAGCATAACTCAAATTTACTCAGAATACAGAAGCAAAATTTTCCCCCATTCCAATATATAAGATCATTATTGACTTTTTGAAAATCAATTTTGAGGCATTTTCAAACTCAAAATTGATATATTCATTTAAAATTATGAAACAATAATTCTTATAATTAGTAGTACCTTTTACATAGTTTACAATATTCATAATTTTATTGACTGAAATTAAACAAATCTATTTCAATTTTGAGTTTGAAAATGTCTCAAAATGACTTTTAGAAAGTAAATAATGATCTAATATTTTGGAACAGAATGAGTATAAATTAATTATATCCCTGATCAAAGCCGAGGAAAAAGAAAAAAGTTAGAATCATAAAAATAATCCAATGCATATCTTAGGTTTATCTTAATATCTTATGAGCTTTTAACCAACCCTAAATCAATCAGTTAAAGTAGTTGGAAGAATCACATAGAAATAGCTAGATAGCAGACCTTTAAGAGTGACCTCATACGATTCCTCATGGAAGCGACTATTTAGCAAGGGATATTTTTTCAATGCCATTGACAGGGACTTTATCAAGATTGGGAGGGAAGTATGCTTGACATCTGGATCAGAATGCTTTTGGAAAAATGCTTTTAGCGCCACTAGTGCATCACAATTTATCTCTTCAACAAAATAAAAATGTGGAATTTTTGAAGCCAACGTCATTGTCTTTACCATTGCCCGATGGAATCCCCTGCAAAGCCAGAACATTATTAACTTGAGAGTTCAACTAAACCCGTACATCTGGAGTAAACATAAAAAGATACAGTACATAAACTGAAAAATTCAGGAATTTGAATGATTTATTTTTAAAAATAACGATGATCAGGACATTTAAATATATCAAATAAGAGTAATGCTATGGTGCCAAAAGATGGCTACAAAAACTAGATACAAGATGATGTGTCGGGTTATAATTAGTGGATGTTCCACCATACATGGGTGGGTCCAATTGTTATAACCAATTACCACCATCCACATCATTTTTATCCTTTTTTTTGTAACCAATCTTTTGTCACCAAAGTATTATTGATCAAATAATTATCCTGTAAGTACACCTCATATTGTGCTGCAGGTGCTGAGCTTCAAATGCAACGAGAAAATTCCCAAAAAAGTTGTCATTATATTTCAAGAATACAGGTACAATAGAAATTAGAACCTCTCGGTTTGTTTTCCTTTTTCATTAAAGGTAGAAATAGAACCACTCATACAGTCATACTTATTGTCATGAATGCATAATTAAACCAAGTGAAGCGAACTATGTCAAGAATGGGCTTTAACCCCAAATTTAGGGCTGAGCACCAAGGCTGTTATAATATACCTCAGTGGAAATGTCTTATCTTCATAATCTTCTGCTTCCAGTTTCTGGTCTACTGAAGCAGCACTGAAGGAAGTAGGAATATCCTTGACAATACCTTTGCTGGCAGCGTATTTGAGAATATCTTCTTTCAGAACCCTGCCATCCTTACCTGTTCCGGAGACATTATTTATTTTAATTCCGTATTGCTTTGCAAGGTTACGAACGGCAGGTGTAGATAAAACTCCACCATCTGAATCACCCATATCAGTGCCAGGTAGCTGAACTTTTTCCAGGGTATCACAAGTTTGAATTGGAACGGGCAATTCACCAACAAACATCTTCAGCAGAGTTTCTCCAACCTATAATTTGGATGAATTTGGAAGGCATTACAATTCTATATTCTATCTTGGAATTAATAATAAGAACTTGTCGCTGTACCTAATGCTACCTGAATATGACTTATTTGCAGACAATGTAAATGAAGAGATGCAAGGAATGTCTATAAATTTTTCAAGAGAGAGGAATCTCTATCTACAGTATGCTAGACAATATGAAGGTTGCAAATAGTATTAGATACAAAATTATATCGAGTAACTGACCCAACTTGCTGGAACTATCTTCCTTATGGTAAATTTAGTTTCCACACGTGCTGCCTAGGGAATTTATTGGAAAACTAATAAAAAATCATGGACACCAGAAACCTACTCAATGTTCTGTTTAGGCAAAAAGGGGTAATACCCCATTATGGTTGTCCGATTTCAAACATTACCCCATTGAATTTTAAAAAAATGAAATTGACACACTGAACTTTTTAAAAATTATTAATTAGACCATTCCGTCTTGGACGGGCGTTAAATTCCATCTCCTATTTTCGTACGTGGCTTTTAAAAGAAAAAAGAAAAGACAACTAAATGCTGATATGGCTTATCAGTTGCTTCCAATGTGGATTTTTTTGCCATTGACTACACTTTGTGTTTTTTTTAACTCTCTCCTCTTATTCATCTTCAACTCTTCAACTCAAAAAACATATGCCCAAATTGAAACTCTAGACATATTCCCCAAATTGATTATAGTTTCTTTTTCTCTCTTATTCATCTTCAACCCTAGATATACTCCCCAAATTGATTATAGAGAAACATGAGCAAAAAGATGATGGAAGAATTAGGGCTTCAGAAACTTACAAAAATAGGGATCGATTTTCTCCAAAAAATTAGGGCTTTTGTTGGGTAATTAATTCTCATGCTACTGCGAACCAGTCCTACTTCTCACATGGTTGCATCGTCGACAATTGCACCATCCAATGCTATGAATTTCAGTGATGTCCTGAGTCGACCCAGTGAAGCCAACAAACATGAAATCATTCACGTACTAATCAAGGATGAAGGATAAAATAGGTTCTTTGAGTTTGAGATTGGAGTAAGATACTGATATGTTGAAGACCTGAGTTGAACCAGAGTAATCGATCCACGAGTTGACCAAGTTGCCGCTTTTGAGATTAACTTCGATGAATTCTAAATCACCCACTTGTGTTGAGACAAAATAGATGATAATTATTATAAGTTTTGTAGTGGTGGGCGATGTGTTATTAAGGATTTAGGGCAATGAAATTAAACCCATATGAAGAAGGAAATAACCAGATGAAGAAGTTAGAAAGAGAGAAATAATAGGAAAATGAAAGAAAGAAAATCAAAATGTATTCTTCTTTCTTTAAATCCTTATGTGGTTGTCAAATCATTGCCCACATCAGTAAATTTTTGTTTTCTCTTTTTCTCTCGTTGTCACATATGTAAATATGCAATCCAATTTAACGTATGTCCAATTTCTTTGACGGAATTGTCCAATTAATAATTTTTAAAAAGTTAAGTTGTGCCAATCTATTTTTTTAAAGTTCAGCAGGTAATGCTTAAGCTCGGACAACCACAGTAGGGTATTATCCCTTTTTGTCGTTCTATTTACACGAGTATCTTAATATTATACAAATGTTTTTGAGCCGAATCTCCTTATTATATCCCGTTACTTTGTTGGTTAAACTTCTTGATATATTGTCCTACAATCTAAAATTCTTAATCCACTAACGGCTGAATAATCACAAGGGAAAACTAAATTGGCTTGATTGACAATACAACAAATAATTTACATGTACCAATTAATGTTACCTTTACGATATCACCAGGAACATAAAGAATTTGAGAAACTTCTCCTTTGTAACGACTAGTTATTTCTATGGTTGCTTTGTCACTCTGAACTTCACAAAGTGGTTGAAATTCTTCAACTTGTTCCCCCTGCCAGAATAATTCCACCATTATAACATTTATGCTATAACCATCGATCATACAATATGTACGTAAGCAAAAAGCATAAGCAAATGGCTTTGCTGGCAAACATTATGTCAACTTATCACAACGGTGTAACTATAAATGCATTGCTAAATGATATGACAACATGATTTTTGCACAACATTATGTCAGTTAGAAAAGCTATACTTCATTTAGATTACAAATAGATGTCAGGTTATAAAAATGTTGAGCCAGCATTATTAACTCACCGGCTGCACAAACCATTTGAGAAGTTCACATTCAGCTATACCTTCCCCAGTTTGTGCCAGAGGTATGTCAACTATCCCATCAATCGGAACATCAACCATAGCTTGAGATGAAAAGAAACATCTGTTCATATCATAAGAAATTTTCACCTACAACACAAAGTGGAAAAGGGGAAAAACTATTCAATTATAAGCATGACATGATAACACATTTGAGCAATACGTAAATCCAAACAGATTATATTTGATTATAAATGCTACAATTATTAGTGATACTTGTACCAAGTACCAACTCACTGTACAAATGTATCTCACTACCATTCATAAGCACATCCATTTATCTCACTACCATTCCCTACAACTGTTCTGGACTTTCGGTATTTAATCTCATTATAAGTAAGTTTGATCACATCCATTTATGCTTCTCTAACTCGCATAAAATCAGTGGCCCCAAATCAGCCATTCAATATGCCAATCAACCTATCAATAGTTCAATACATAGCTCTACGCCTCTACAATCCATAAATTGATATTAAAGCTAACAATAAGTAGATATATTAATTAATACTCCCTATATCCCAAAATTAAAGATATATTTCGTTTAATCTGCATTTTATCGTTCCAAAAATATTCGAGACTTTGTTAGAAATAGGGGTATAAATGAACATAGTCGAGCCGTTGATCGGAGTATCAACATAAAATTATAATTTTTCGATAATTTATCCAACTTTAAAATTTTCTCATATTTGAATGGTTTATATTTTTGAGTCCAACTTTTAGTCGAGCCACAACAACAGTTTGGTTCAGCTAGAAATATATTAGCAGTGGGGATAAATCTACAAACTCAACACATTAAAAATTTAAGTCTGCATATACCGAGTCATTTTTTGATTTATAAAAAGAAAAGAAGAAAAAAAGAACAGAAACTCACGTAATTGAGCTTATCAGCTGAGTGTAACGATCTTGATTTATAAGCTCGAGTTAGAAACGGAGGAGTGTGCCCTGAGCCTGAGGCCGCCATCGGCAGCTGTGAGGCCTCGGTGGCTGTGTAATCGTAGAAAAACCACCGGCGACCGGAGCTCCAAGGCTTCTTCTGCCAAATCCGGCGGGACAACATACTAAAACCGAAAGAACGTGACCGTCAGCCCGTCACGATTGAAATTCAATCAATCCAACCGTGGACGCAAACGTAATACTCCAGTCTCCGGTATGTAATACTAATAGATAGACTGAAGATTGAAAAAAGTCGACATTGTATTAAACTCCACTCCCAAGACACGTGTATATTGATTAACTTCAATTTGATGCCTTTACACTCCCCATAAAAGTTTGTCACGTTTTGGACGAGAAGATATTGTATCCTTCTTCCATTTTATTCTATTTTAAACTTAAATATATATTTTTAAAATGATAATTCTTAAATACAATTTATAAAAAAAATAATAGTAAAAAATAATAATAAATTAAAATATATTATTATTTTATAATTTTAAAATAGATCTCTCTCTTTTTTTTTCCTAAACATACTATAATATAGATTAAATTTTAATTTTAAAATATTAAGAGTAATAAGTAGATATAACAGTCAAATCATCATTCTATAACTCTATCCTTCTAAATTTTTAATTTTAAAACGTTAAGAGTACAACAGCCACATCATCATTCTATAATTTATCCTTATTCTTTGGTTGTTATCTTTGATTTTAAGAATAAATAAATGATTTGATCAAAAAAACAAGAAAAAATAAATGTTCAACTAGCTATAAAGCTTGTTGTAAAAAACTAGCAATGAACCTTTTCATTAAAAAAATATTATATTAGTACGAAAACATAACTTTAAGTCAAAAGATATTTGAAACTTGTCTCAAAATCGATCCCACGTGATAAAATCTTTGAAATTATAGTAATCCATATATAAAACGTAATCCCAAAAGTAATTAATAAAAAGGTACTTATTTTAATTTTAAAAATCAATTTATACTATTTTAAATTATAAATTTATATGAATTCAGCTAAATTTAATTCATAATGTCATAATTAGTACAGTAACTAAATAAACATGAGACTTGTATTGATTTATTTCATGAACATAATAACGCAGGCAAGTTAATGGTATATTTAGAGTCCCGTAAAATTACTCTTTAAAATTTAAGAAATTGATATTTACATATCTTAAAATGATATTTTTACATGAAAAATTTGTAGTTGCAAAGAGGCCAAACAGTTGGACTAGTTTTGGCCCATGGGACAATGATCTAAGCCCAGAGTGGCTAACCTGGGCCTCAGATAAGAAGTGGTAGGGAGCAGGTAACGAACAATTACTGGTAAAGGAGTGGGTTAAGACATGTGTGGAGTGGAGTTGGTTGGGCTTGGCAAAGCCGACGACTTTGTTGACATGATTGTGTACTTGCACCGCCCACCCCAATGTACAAATCAAAAGGCCCTCCTCCATATGGCTTGTGTTCCTCCATTTATGAATAAACTAAATGCACTTTCTACTCTAATAAATCAACTCATCTTGTTCCCAATCCCAATATAATCAATTTTATGAATACCAACTCTTAACAAAAAAAAAAAAAAAAAACTCTTATCAAGTTGGTAAGCCTTGGTCAGTGGTCAATTTCAACTACTATATTATTAAGACAAAGCAAAAACAGAGCCGTTTATTTTAGAAATATTATTTCTACGTGTAATTTTAATATTTGTATATGATCTTTTTTCATAAAAGTGTAAGATGGATTCCACTTTTATACGAGTGATAGAAGTACATATATGAAAGTTACACTACCTGTATATCACAAAGTACTTGCGCTTTCCTTGGTCTTATGTATATTCTATCTTCTATCTAGTAAATAACGGCAGATCAAGGAGATGCTGACATCAGTCTTGAGATACAAATCTTCTTCCCCTTTTGCCCATACAAGGTCGGCTGTTTTACAATTTTATTCTTTTGATTTTGTTACTTAAATTTGAAAAAAAAATACTATTGTATTTTTAAAGTAATTGCACACGCAATTACTGTGTGTCATGGAAACTAGAATATTATTAAACTTGCAATGATATATATATATATATATATATATATATAGACTTGAAACTTGTTTTTATATATATTAAACATGCATGAGCAACTTTCACCTAATGGCAACTTCAATATGTCCGGATCCTCTTGACCTTTTCAATGGAGCAACGTACGTAGAATAGATAAGATTTACTTGTGTTTGTGAGTTTTTTCTTTTCTTTTTCTTTTTCTTTTTTAAAAAAAATATAAATTAGGGATATACAAGAAACTAAAATCCCTTGTTTGTGAATTTTTACAAAGAAAAAAATAAAAGACTTGTAGAGAAATTTAATTTAAAAAATTGCTCCTAAAATTTCTTCTAACATACAAAAAATGCCCTTATAGTGGTTCTTAAATTTAGTATAACAAAGGTAAAATAGTAATGCACTACTATTTTACAAAAACTTACAAACACAACCACGAAAAAAAACAAGTTACTTCTTATGAAGCTTACAAATGAAAAATCTATTGTCTCTCCCAATGGATGATATATATTATATAGCTAGCAAGTCATGAGCTGCTGCATGAGCAATAATATTGTACTGACAAATAATTAAAAGTCTCAATTAAGGAGGAGCTCCTTTATGTTGATGTCAAATTGGGTACTTGAAAAGACTGAAAATAAAGCAAGTGTTGATCATACCATTGTTCAAAACAATGAATTCAAAGGCATCAATTGCATGTCTATAATTTGACCAGATGGATTTCTACATTTGTGAGTTATATGCATGTGGAAGATTATTGATCGATCGATCGGTTATATATAAAGCCAGCAGCTAGCATGAGGTAATATTCAATATTTGATCAATTATTTCTTTTGGCAGATTCCAAGTTATTCAAAAGTATGTTAATTAAAGGCGCCCATAGTAATAATAATAACACTAATAATATATTATAATAATAACAACAACTACTACAGAGTCCATCAAATTCAGAGACAAATTAAGCATGATATCATATCTTTCCGTCTCAAGTAATTATTTCCAAAATTAATAAATTAATTACAGTGACATTATTTAAAAGGAGAGAAAAAAGTATATCGTTTCAATATCTTTGAATATAACAATATATTTACTTGGAAAGAAATCATATGGAACTGTCATATATACTTAGTTCTAGCTATTTCAAAATTACTTTGCGATTTGATTCCCTTCTATTTTATTATTTTTATTTTTCAATCGGAACTGCCTCCAGTTTCGGGACCAAGAAATGTGGACAATCCAGTTAAAGAAGATTCTCTTCAATGATAATTATACCTATTCTTTAGATGCTACGTACCATCATAATTAGGGTTTAAAGTATGTTGACATAGCTGAACACAAAGAGACTAGTGCTGTATCTAGTAAGAAATGTCAATCTTTATGGCCCCCATGGAGGATAATTACCATAAGATCTACACAATCTCTTCACTTAGTTTTTCTACTATATAATTGTGTTGGTGGTTATAAACCTAAGTTTCTAGTCTTAATAATTTAATCGATCTCGATCTAATTAATTATACTACCTCCATTTCAAATAATAGTCGTTTTCGTTTCATACACATGAATTAAGAAAGTCATTTAATATTATTATTTAAAAATTAAATTTTTTATGAAATTCCATCACTACCTCTTTATGGGAAGTTGAAAACTATTAATACAAGAAACAAAATTTATTGGGACAATGAGAGAAATTATAGGAAAACAAATACTTAATTAACTTATTCTCCTAAAAAGTTGTAAACAACAAATAAATTGAAATAAATTTGTTTCTTTTGGAAAATCAATTATTATGAAATGAAAGGAGTACCTATCTTTTGCTTGTCAAAAAAAGACACAGAAAAGCGACCACAGTATATATCTCAATGGGCGACTTGGTGCAAGTTGTACTCTAGTTGACTAACAAGATCTATATTACCTTCAATATTCATAAAAATGAGTCTTATTTCTCAAATCATTTAATGTGTTCTACAAAATAGTCCACTTTTTAATAATATTAGTATAAAACGACATAATTATTCTACTTAAATTTGTCATCATAATTTCGTTATTAAATTTGTCATCAAAAATATATTCTTAATATCGACAAATTTTATAAATGAAACTCTCTTTTGTGGAATCGGAGGAGTATATATATATATACTACTATAATATATGACACATACAATTGGTGTTAATTTAGTGCATGATTATTTCATCCCACCTCTATATATCGGAACATAAAAAGCATTCAACCTTTTCAACTTACCGACGGGCAAATAATAAGCCTTGTAAGTCTTGTAAGGAGGGGTTGAGAAAAATATGTCTGTTGTTCAAGTTATTCGTTACAATATTTGTCTAACACTTTGGGACCAAAAACACGTCTTTGCATATATATATATATATATATATGATCATCACCACATGCAATATTGAGCTTGGGATCCTATACCAATTAAACTGATTGAAATTCAATTTGTCTGCAAGATTTTCTGAAAGCGCGGATAAGAATTATTAGTAGTTAATATGTCATCCACTTGGTGTAACTAAATGCACATGCATGTTTCATTTTAAATCATTTGGTATAACATCAGCACTAACAATAATGTGGTATAATTAACATAAATGCTCACGATGGTATTTAATCGTTTGGTAAAACATTAACTCTAATAATTAATGATTTTGTTCCAAAATTAAATATGCAATTTTTTAGTCCGTTATAACGTTGGAGATATATTTTTATTTTTATATTATAAAGTGACATAATGTTATTAATTACATGCACTAGTTAGTTTAATTTTTATTTTTATTTTTTGATTGAATGCATGCTATTGTATATGTAACTATTAATTAATACTAGGGATAATTAAATTTGAAAAAAAAATTACAGTTAAAAGTTTGTTTATAAATATATTTTTAATTTTGAAATAGAGGAGAGTACTATATAGTATAACACTCAGTGTAACCAAGTGCACATGCTTGGTCGTTTCAATAGTAAATTTCAGTTCTTAAATTAATTAATCGGTTGGTACGTATAATATCATAAGCAATAACATATGCATTAACAAACGCACGTCATAAAGCAAATGATATGATCACTGGTGGCATATCATGAAGCATATTCAATGTGTAGAGGGGCTCACATTAATTTCTCGCAAAAAGAAAAAGAGTGATTAGAGGAGAATCAAATAATATAGGAATAGATGGGTTCTAAAGTTTGATAATTGCTCTTTAATTTGTCAAAGAAGATAAATGATGTGTTTGACCATGAAGACAACACTTTTGAATAGCTAGTTCGAAAGATTACTTTCACTAAACATTAAAAGTACTCTTTAGTATTTAATTATACAGGTTTTTGACAATATGAAATTTTGAATATATTCAGAGGTCAATGCCTCTTAGTGATCAGAAAAGCTCTTTCCAATTCACATTGCCTACATATACATGCATACATACATGCATACATACATACATATATATATATATATATATATATATATATATATAGTTGTATACACATGCATGGATATATATTTCAACAAAACATGTGTGAAAGTAAAATTAAAGAGCTCCCCTACTAATGTTAATTCCCATCAATTATACTCCCTCTGTTACTAAAAGATTGTCGTTTAAGGTTAATGTACACAGATTAAGGAATGTAATTAATACCTAACGAAAATACTATACTATTCTTATTAATTGTGTCAACCAATTATTTCATTTCCAATGTTTCTTATTCAATTCAACCAATTACTACTTAGATTATAGCATTGAATTGGATAAGAATCATTGGGAAGGAAAGAAAGCTTTAAATAGGAGAAAACTTTAAATAAAGGTAAAGTAGGAAAAAAATAACTAATGTGTATTGATAAACTCAAAACGACAATCTTTTTGGAACAAAAATTACTTCCTAAAACGACAATCTTTTTGGAACGGAGGAGTACATATATATAGCATGCGCGCCGACTAGAAATTAATTAAGACACCATGTCCTGTGACAACAACTTGTAAAAGAAGTTCCAAAAATAACTAACCATACATATGATCGAACAGTGAGTTTTGCGACAGCTATATGTATGTGTATACATGATATATATATATATATACATATATATATATATATATATATATATATATATATATAATCATCTCTAGTGAAACAACAAAGTTAATATGGAGTGTGTTTGAAGTTGATTCAAGTCAAGTTGTTAATTAATGAAAAGAGAAGAATTAAAGTAGGATAGTTTTAAACAGAGAAAGAAGGTTTGTTGTATTAACTTGTTTAGACAATGGACTTGCATGGTAGTACTTTTAAAAAGAAAGGGGGGGAGGGGGGGGGGGTGCCTTCATCTTGGTTTTAGTCCGTTATAGTATTTTTTTACAAAAACATGTGACACAAGATTTTTGCTTCGTCTATAAACTTCAACTTGTATGTGACATGCACCTGAACTATGACCAAGACATTTCCACTTCTCCAGTTTAGAGATCCTTCTTTTCGTCGACATCTGCTTTGCTGACCTAATTCTCATAATTAATTGTACAATATATATATGGTCGTCCACAAAATCTACCTAGAAGTTCCAATACCTTGTGCATGAGATCTATCCATCGATGTTCGGGCCATCATATATATATATATATAGAGAGAGAGAGAGAGAGAGAGAAATGTGCAAGCTAGTAGAATGCATGTCTTAATTTACTGCATGTTTCGAAGTTTTACACATGTATAGAGACTATACACACAGCATTACTTTTACATACAAGGTAAGGAGAAGGCTCTCTGCCGCGTGCTGTTGTACCCACGAGCACACCATGTATATATATATATATATATATGAGTCTTCTTAACATGTGCCCTTAGGACACATGCTAAATATACTGTTCAAGAGAATATTATTTTGAATTATGTGCATATTTTCTTGATTTCTGCATTTGCACTAAATTCAAGGGAATACACACACAGTTCAAGGGAATATTCTCTTAAACTGTGTGCTTAACATGTGCTCTTAAGGCACATATTGTTAAGAAATCCCTATATATATATATGGCCATGTCAATGATAGTTGCAAAAGATTTTGACATCTCATTAATGATACATACAAACGATAGAGAATATGACCGAAAAACAAGGGGATATATATATATATATATATATATATATATATATATATAATCATATATGACATTTTTCTTCCTTTCCAAATGAAATTTTGTAAGCCTTGAAATTAATTAGTATGAGTTTGTTTGGTTAATAGTGTTTGTTGTTGTAGTATCTCGTGTGTTTGAACCTCAGTCATTATATTTTTAAGTTAAATAAGTTACATTTCAAAATTTATTTTAAATTAGTTACAACATATGACGAACACTATATATATATATATATATCCTCAAAGTATAACAAAATGCAAGTGACATATATATCTCTGAAGTATGCTAAGAAGGTGGAAAAAAAAACTCTATGTAAAGCCCTTAATTCTAAAGCTTTAATAATTAAAATATCAAGAAAACGGAACAAAAGCTAGCCACCAAGAAGAGGCCAAGAGGAGCTAGTATCATATTCCAGAACCAGATATGAATGCAATACGTCACCCCATAAAAATTAATGATGATTGTTATCACAATTAATTAATCAAAATAATAATGATAATAATCGTATATATAGTTTAAAGCCAAAGTTCACACATATGAAGTACATTTAGGTAATATAAACATTTATGCAGGATTCTCTTAGAAGATTAAGTGGATATGCTGTCATAAATTTGGCAAAATGACAACCCATTATTGGAAGTAGTGGCATGGGAAATAATCATTAATTAATTTAATCTCACTAGTTAAAAGTTAAGACACGCTACTATTCTTAATTATTTATATATTTTACCTTATTATGTATCAAAACTTTTTATAACAGTACTAGACAAAAATCCCACCCCTGGCCACATCTATAAGAATCTCTCCGTTGTGTTATACTACTTACAACTCTCTCCCTCTCTCCTTCTCTCCTTCTCTCTCTTTCTCATGAGAGTGCATGCGTGTATGTACTAAATCCCCTCTAATTATCACACACTAGAAAACAAGAAAAATAAGAATCACAGACAAATGGCAGCTGATCAGCAAACTCAAAAGCACCTCACATTGTCAGAGGTACTAAACACAATATCTTAAAGATTACAAAGATTTTCTCGTATAAAAATAGGTTAAATACACTTATGCTACATTTGGATTGCAAGAATCAAAATATGAATGACATAATTCTTATTGGTTTGTGTTTGGTTATTCCATTCAAATTAACGGAATAAATTATTCTCATTCCTACTAAATTTGTGAATTTTATTATGAGTCTGAATCATTTCACTTTACATTTCATTCATTTCTTTATTAATTAATTCACCATTTCTTCGATAATTCCATTCTTTCAATCCAAACGTAGCATTAGAGTCATTGACCTCCGACGATGCAACCTTCTTAAAATATATATGTACATGACTTTGCCCGCAGGTAATGGAGGAGTTGAAGAAAATGGCAGGCATAGGCCTCCCTATACTAGCCATGGGCCTGGTAAACTATCTCAAGAACATGATTTCAGTTTTGTGCATGGGACGGCTAGGAAGCCTGGAGCTAGCAGGCGGTGCACTAGCCATTGGCTTCACCAACATCACCGGCTACTCAGTTCTATCCGGCCTAGCCATGGGCATGGAGCCACTTTGTAGCCAAGCATTTGGCACAAGAAACTTAGCCATAGTCTCTCTAACCCTACAGAGAACAATCCTCATGTTGCTTTTGGCATCCATCCCCATTGCGGTTCTATGGCTTAACCTTGAGCCATTCATGCTTAGTATACACCAAAACCCGCAAATAACAAATATTGCAAGCCTCTATTGTTGGTATACTGTCCCTGATTTAGTTGCCAACAGCCTTCTTCAACCTCTGCGTATATACTTACGCAGCAAAGGGACAACAAGGCCACTGATGTGGTCTACTCTGATGGCAACCTCTTTACATCTTCCCATCACAATCTTTTTAGCCTTTCATCTTAAATTGGGAGTCAAGGGAATCGCAATTTCCACCTTTATAACCAACTTCAATACCCTGTTTTTCCTTCTGGGCTACATATTATATACAAGATCTCCCGAGGATGAGCCATTGAGTATACCATTAATAAGTAGTACTGTACAAACCATGTTCATCCCTTCACAAGGGGAACAATGGGGGATGCTACTTAGACTGGCTATACCAAGTTGTCTGGCCGTTTGTTTGGAGTGGTGGTGGTATGAGTTGATGACACTTATGGCCGGTTACCTTTACAAACCAGATATTGCCCTTGCAACATCAGCTATAGTAATACAAACCACTTCTTTAATGTACACATTGCCTACAGCACTTAGTGCGTCCATCTCGACTAGAGTGGGTAATGAGCTTGGGGCGGGCCGGCCCGCCAAGGCCTGTTTGGCAACAATAGTGGCCATTGGGCTGGCCCTTGTATCTTCAACTTTGGGCTTATTATGGACAACAATAGGTAGACATGCTTGGGGGAGAGTCTTTACAAAGGATAGTGAGGTTCTTGAGCTGACAATGGCTGCCTTACCAATAATTGGGCTGTGCGAGTTAGCCAACTGTCCACAAACAACATGTTGTGGGGTTCTTAGAGGGAGTGCTAGGCCCAGTGTTGGAGCTGGTATTAACTTTTACTCGTTTTACTTGGTGGGGACACCCGTGGCGATTGTTTTAGCCTTTGTTGGGAAGCTAGGGTTTTTGGGCCTTTGTTATGGGCTTTTGGCGGCCCAGGTTGCATGTGTGCTCGCAATCTTGAGTGTGATATATAAGACAGATTGGGAGGGAGAGTCGGTAAAGGCCAGAGAGTTGGTGGGAGGAGATGAAATAATGAAATGTGAGGAAGGAGTTGAATGTCTGAAAGGGAGAGGTAGTTTTAATTTGAAAAGTGATTGGATCTTTGTTAATTAATTTAATGTAAAATATATATGCACAAATATACAGTACGTATACTCAACTTTTCACTCTTTTTTATTATTATTATTGTAGTATATGTAATATATATATATATATATATATATGCATCCACTTGAGGATTTTATTATTATTATTATTATTATTATTATTATTATTATTTATAAATATTATTGCTTGCTACTGTATATTC
Organism: Panax stipuleanatus; assembly: GCA_020205555.1. NCBI lineage: Eukaryota > Viridiplantae > Streptophyta > Magnoliopsida > Apiales > Araliaceae > Panax > Panax stipuleanatus. Next base: position 11,085,300 of record CM035126.1, read on the forward strand.
CCGAGTTCCTATTATTAGATGCAGCTAGAAATGCCACAAGAATTTATATTAATTCACCTAATATTCACTATACCTACGTGAAAGGCTCATGGTTCCTTGATTTACTTGAAATTAAATTCAAGCATAGAAAAGGCCATCCCTACTCTTCCTTCATTCTGATACATGACTCTCTTTATTTTAATTAGAAATATATTTCTAAAACCACTGATTTTTTTTCAAACATAACATTTGGTAGAAATGATGCAGCAGTACATGTAATGGTATTTAATCTACTTAGAATTATCGCAAGGAATAGCATGTTAAAAAAAAAACAAAATAAAAAATATTTCTTCTATTTGGTACATACCTAATAAGAAAAACAATGTATCTCTAATTTTAAAATAGAGGGAATATTACTATCTATCATCTATGTAATAAATAAAGTCTGATTTTGGCATTTTCAAATAACAATTAAATATTTAATATTGAAAATTAACATAAAATTATTTTATTTTAGTCTATCCAATCATGATAGTGTACCTTTGATTGTATGTTTAACCTCTTATCGTGGAGAGTCCTATCCTATTTAACTTTTAATTGTTACGAGATTCTCAATCTTAATCACACGGTCATCTTGATATATTTATCTTTATATTGATTGATAATTATCCTTAGATACATGTCAGATAGCTAACTACAAATAATAATTTATCATTATTTGTAAAACAAATTATTATTTTGTACTTGTCCAAACAGAACTTAGTATAATGACACGTGTCGAGTTACTATTTGGTGGTGAGAATTATGAACCACATCATCTATATGACTACATATTTTTAAATTTTGCAAATTGGCTATTTAAAGTCAAATGTGACTTGCCTTGTTGTGTGGGAGAAAGCAGGGTATAAGGGAATTAAAAAAAATACTCCCTCCGTTCCTAAAAAATTATCGTTTTAAGAAGTAATTTTTGTTCTAAAAAGATTGTCGTTTTGAGTTTATCTGTAACGCTCTCAAAATAGGTCCAATCCACCCAACCCATTCTGGGTCGCCACGAAATACACTCAACAAAAATTTCAAATACAAATCTTCAAATTCTATCTTTTAAACTGTCGTACAAAATACGACCATAATTAAACTGTGAGTTTCAATACTAATACAGTGCCCATACTTCAAATCAATAATACGTTACAGAAAGGTACAGTCAATAACTGTTTTAGAAATTAAAATTTTGAAAAATGCTCAAGAAAACCTTCGTACACGGGAGGCCATGCATCTAAGTTATAATAGATATCATATGACTTGAGAATTATTCTTGGTTGACCCAATAGACCCCAAGAAAAAATGAGAAGATTACTATCATGTTCTTTCCAATGGTGGGTCTTCTCTTGCCATATAATTATCTCCATTGTCTCCAATTGAGAATTATATTTCAACCAAACTCCAATATTATATAGGTAGTGCTCATAGATATAATCAGCAAGTGAATGTGCACAACCCTGTCTTATGATAACACGAAGTCGTATGTCATTAGACATCTTGTACGATAGTGACAAAACACCCTTCCAAAGTTGGGTTCACCTCAGCCTATTTGGTTCACCAAAATCAACTGTTAAAATAATGTATAAAATACGACACACGCATTTTAAATTCTCAATATAATTCTTCTCATACTTTTTTATAGAAAACCTCAACAGCTATAGACCATCACTCTATTCCCCTGTTATCCCTGCTCGACCCCGTTATAATCTTATTACCTGAAAGGAATTGTGAAACAAAAGGGTGAGCACAAATAGCCCAGTAAAGAATATCATGACTAAAGATAATTATATTATCAATAGTTTTCATCAGTAATAAATCAGATATTTAAACATATGGTAAAACTTTTCAACCATAGTTGTAGCGGAACGAGCAATCCATGAGAAGAGTCAAATATACTATAATGTCTATTATCTTCTCCATGTTAAAAATTCATCAATAATATTTTATCCCTGTAACATCAATCAATAATTTCTGTCCACAATCATGTAAGTTCATGATCATAATTATCTTGATGAATTCCTCTTCGCACTCAGGACGAAGATAATTCTCATCACCTGTCTTTACCTGAAACACCAAAGATCATGGTTATACCAAATCACAGTTCCTGTTCATAATCATGCTAATCAATTCATCTTTGCATTACAAGCCAAAGATATTCAACAATTAATCATCCATCTTTGCACTACAGGTCAAAGATATTCACAAATCAACAGCTCATCTTTGCACTACAGGCCAAAGATATTCAACAACAGGTCATCTTTGCACTACATGCCAAAGATATTCACAAATCAACAGCTCACCTTTGCGCTACAGGCCAAAGATATTCATATCTCAAAAAATATCTAACCATTTCAGAATTTATATAAACAATAATTATAATCATGTTGATCAATTCACCTTTGCCCTTAAGCTAAAGATATTCAATTGTAAATTCAATGGTCATGAACATACCAGTCAACAATCCATCTTTGCACTACTGGCCAAAGAGAATCTATAGTCATGATCATACCAATAATCTACCCATCTTTACACTCAAGTCAAAGAGAAATTTCATCACCAGGATTATAAAAATATTATATATGATAATAAAAATAATATGATCAAAACATCGATCTCCAAGTTCAAAAATACTCTATAATAATATTTTGTGGAGCAAAATTCAAAAATAAAGCTCAAAACTTAGATCCAATCAAAGATATGAACCTTAACAGGTAACTTGGACAAATAGAAGAAAATTTAATTTTTCGGTGAATAGTACCGTATAAGTGAATAGTGTCGTATACGTGAATAGTGTCGTATACGTAAATAGTAACTCCGACACAAAAAAGATAAAAATTTCATAAGAAAAATCATACTTCGTGAATAGTACTCGTGAATAGTACCGTATTTATAAATAGTGTCGTATACGTGAATAGTGTTGTATACATGAATAGTAATTCCGACGGAAAAAGTGAGAATTTCATAATAAAATTCATGCCAATATTTTGGTATAATGATATTGAAAAGAATAACATCATTTATGTAAGAAATAACATCCCTTACCATCCCTTACCACAAAAGAATAGTACTTATGGTTGGAATATCGGATATACTACCGACGAAACTTGCACTGAATAGTAACACTCAAAGTATCTAAATACTCACAAAAATACGCTCGATATTATAAAGAGAGAAAACTTCTGATTCTGGTGTGTTTTTCAATTCTAACATAAGCACCCTATTTATAGGAAAAGCTTAGGATGTCAAAAGAGACTAAAATAATAAAATATATTATTTTTTTAAATTTCCTCCGCCTCCGGCTGCTGCCCAAAATCAGAATTTTTAACAAAAGTGGGGCCCACCTTTTTATTAAAAAAATATTTATTTTCTGAAACTTCAATAATTCATAATAGATAGCCCCTTTGTCAGAAAAATACAAATTCTATGTCCTTTCATAGGCAATTTAATTCTCTACAATTTTGTAGAAGGAAGTTTTTCCAAATTCCAAACATAAATTATCCGAAATTCATAAACAGATGATTATCCACACCCAAAATATTGATAAAAACTCATCAGCGCTAATTCCTTCTTTTATATTCACAAAATAAATATTTTCTTATCATATAAATTAATAATTAATTATTCACAAATAATATTACAGAACTGCAATATTGACAACCAGGTCATTCCCAGAAAAGAGGGGGCCTTCCGATAAGGACTTCTCCTTACTGGCGCGCAATTAAATTACCCCTCCTAGACAGAACTTCCTTATACATTGTCAATAATGCTATCTAATAATATTATTCAAATAATATGAATTATTGAGTTGATAATGTGAAACACTGTGCAATGACAATTATTGAATCAATAATACAAACTATCAATTGTAGCCATTATTGAATCAATCATATAAAATAGCAACGTAGCAATTATTGAGTCAATAATATAAAATATTGAACAGTAATTACTGTAACAATAATTGAATAAGTTCCTTCTCACGCAAGACTCAATAATTCGAAATACTGTGCAATACCGTGTGCTACTGTGCAACACCGTGTATCACTGTATTTTAACCACCGGGTATTTCAACAGTACTAACGGTAACAACTACGCCGTTATTTTATAAAAAAGTTATTTCTGTCGCTTTCTATATCCGACAGTTATTCCGTTGTGGGGTCCACAAATAGCTGCGCCGTCGTACGAATATTCTCCGACAACAAGAATATTCCACGACCAAACGAATATTTCCCGACAACAATGAATATTTTATAACCACTTGCTTATTTTAAAAAATTTACATATATCACCCTTAACTTTAAACTTTTATCAATTTAACCATTTACTAAATAGAAAAATTGAATACTTTTATTTCATAAAATTCAGGGTCTTACATTATCAATACACATTAGCTATTTTTTTTTTCTATTTTACCCTTATTTAAAGCTTTTCTTCCCTTCCCAATAATTCTTATTCAATTCAATGTTATAATCCAAATAATAATTGATTGAATTGAATAAAAAACATTGGAAAGAAAATAATTTGTTGAGATAATTAATAAGGATAGTATAGTATTTTCGCTAAATATTAATTGCATTACTTAATTTATGTACATTAACCTTAAACGACAATCTTTTAGAAACAGAGGGAATAATAATCACTAAGGACAGTTTTGAAAATAATACTTCTTATCTACCTAAAAAGGAGGAGTATAAATTAATGGAATTTCTTAAACATATAATAATCGAGTGTTTCCCTCCGTCGTGTTTATGTTTCATCCTCCTCCGAGTCTTGCACAATAATTCTCTTCATCATCTTTCTTCTCTTTGCATTGGGAATCAAATGACGCTCACGTTCACCATCAGACCCAGATTCAGGAGATGCCACCTTGTCCAATCCATTTCCTTCTTCTTCATCGTCTCCACACTCCTCAGATGCTTCGACTTGAACTGCTGCTGCAGAGCCATTGGATTCGTTTGCAGCATCGACCCTATCTTTTGGGTCTAGTATTTTGAAATCTCTAGCAGTGCTACGCTTTGCATGCCTCAGCAAATTCACCTTGCTCGCTTTGCTAACAAGGATGAGATACTTTTCATAGTCTTCTATCTGGAAGATCAAGTCCGGGATGCATCTGTTCTCTCTTTTGATCTTGTTCAGAATTCCTCCTCTGCTCCTCCTTGCGCTTTCCTGTTGATTCTGCAGCTCCAAACAATATTACAACCACCCCATCCCCATGAAAAACGAAACCTATATAACACAATCAACAGCATAAGAAGAATTCAAGGTAAAAAGATCCTGGCTTTATACCCGTTGCATCAAATCCACAAATTTATACAGTGGGGTTGTTAGTTGCTTGCAAGTTATTTCTACAAGCTTCTGGTAACCAGGGCTGGGTAGAACTTGCTTGCAACCTTTAGGAACAATTTGAAGCTTTGAAATTCGAGCTAAATTCTTGTAAAACCTTGAAGCCACTCTCAGTAAATGCTCTGCTTGGGGATCTGCACATCATTGTCAGACTAAATATGCGAGTATATAATACAGAGAATTGACTTGTGTATTAAAGATACACCTGACCATAATCTTAATCAGACTCACCCTTGAGGTTCATTAAGAAAAAACAAGATAAAACTTTCACCACAGCTTCAGCCCTCGACTGAAGGGTCTCTTCCAATGCCAAACCAGGAGCAGCCTGTTCTCCATTCTGGTCAAGCAGAATGCCTTTCCGAGTGGCTGCTGAGTATGATTTCAATTTTGCTGTGAACCACTCCATGTCAACAACCAATGACTCCATCATCTGTAGCATAGAAGAAGCTATTACCGACTTTGTTGAATGATTTATGAGAGGGTATGTTTCAGACTTTGTTAGTGGAGTGCTCCTCTCTGACCCCATTACTTTTAACAGCTCTGTGCCCATGTCCTGGGCAATAACTAAATCCTTTGGAGCTGGGCTCAAAGACAGGACAATATAAAAAACACTTCTTGCAATCTTGGAATTGGCTGTATCACTGCTTTTGCAGATATGAAGTGCCCAGGCTCCAAGCGAGCTCCTCCTTTCCTTGGGCAAGTTGTTCCCCATTGCAATTGCTATATCACAGAGGATCTGGCAGCATAGTAGTACTTCAGATGACCTTTAAGAAAAACAAGTTAACTGAACTTTTGTAAATGATTGAAAAAGACGCAACAAAAATTTACCTCAACTTCTTGGGAAAATGAAGCAGCAAGAAGCTCAGAGAACAAGGGCTTCACGATCTTTTGGATGAACATGTGTTTACTTCTTTCAGTTTGATCACCTAGTTCACATTCATCCTCTGAATCAGCAGTTGGAACATCTTTTGGTCCATAATCAAGCATAGAGTCCGACACCAATTCTTCAATTAAGCCCATCTGCTCTGGGCTCTGCAAAGCAATTATTACCAATTCCTTCAGGCAAACTAGCGCCAAGTAAATATGTTCTTTTCTATCTTCAGCATCTTTCCTCCCCTTAGCTTCCTTTTTCTTATGATCTACCTCAGAATTTGGTCCCAACTTCAGCAACCAAACCAATTTAAGCAGTAGTGGCCCCAGCAACTTGATTTCCCCATAGACTAAGGTCTTCAAGATACTATCTTTTCCCACAACTGAGAAAGATTTTATCAGCCGAACGGAAGCATTCAAGATAAAAGATAAAAATTTGAAGCACTGAATTGTTGACTTGTTTGAGGATGGCTGGCTACGATCCTGGGAAGTTGCAATGCTATTAGAGCTACATTTATACAGTTCCAGCGCTGTTCGCAAGAGCTGATTGATACTTTTAGTTGCCAATAAAGTTCTTTCATTAAAGAATTTTGTGTTCCCTGCCTCGAGCTTGTCAGGTAAGTGACTAGCAGTAGATCGTACAATCCCCATTTTATTAGCATTTCCTTTAGAGGTATACTTTTCCAAAGATGCATAAACATCAACAAGCTCAATAAGCTCTTTCTCCAAATCTACCTTTTTTACATCAGTGGCTTTCTCCAATTCAGTGGCAATGGTACTCAACACCACCTCGAGAATTCCAGATAAAATCCAGGCACAGCATCTCTTCTTTTCTTCTTGTAGATGTGTAGAGGCTGCATCCTGAGTCCGTCCAAGTAAGTCTGATTAAAGGTACAACAGAATGCAATCTAGTTAGCGGGGCTTGTTCGTAGTGAATCACAATCATCAGAGAAACCCAAGCAGGTAATAGATATACATGCTGGCAAAAAAGTATGAAGCTCTCCATGTTAATAAATAATAAGGGAAATAAGAAGCATCCTAACGTATAATGTTCTTTCATGAATCTCCAAATAAAATTATAGGGAGGAATAAATGTTGGAAACCAGTTGAAAGATCGCAATAGACTAATCTCTAGGAATGCTGACTGCCTCAAACAATTTAATGCCAACAACTTAATAATGCATAAGATTCTGACAAACCTTCCAAATTTTCAGTTCTAAGAAACCTCCGGATCTTTGATAAAGCACTGGAGAAAGACTCACCAGACAATGTTCTTCCTGCCTGCAAAAATCCCGCATCAACAGTAAGGAAGAAAGCACATGTAGTTGTTGCTGGACTAATGAGCTTATTAAAACAAAATACCAATACCTCATTCTCTTGTGTAAGAGAGAAACCAAAACAGGCCCATGAATCTGAAGAATGGACAGATTTACCATGTGGCTGAAGTAGAAGAATCCAAGAAACACAAGACAAAAGGCAATCCAGAGGCTCTTGTATGAAAACTTTTCCACTCTCCAATTTAACACACTGGTTAATTCCAAGTTGAACTTCTGTATCCTGAGACACAATTCTTCAATGTCAACTATGGAGCTCATGTGAAAAATATAAGTAGAAGTCCCGGCTGCTAAATTATGCTTCATGGTGCAGGAGTGGCAGCAGACATATTCACTCTTTGATAATAATAATATGAAATAGAAAAGTTTACCACAGAAACTCTATATCTGAGATTTATAATGAAGTGACAGGTTTCAACTAGAATTAACTTGAGTTCATAAGGAGCTACCTCTTTGTAAAATTGTCTAAAGTGAGGCAATAGAAAATCAAAAATAGACCCTGAAATTGATGGGTCCACCAAAACGAGCTTCACGAAGCCATCATAGATGATCTCTTTAATTTTAGCCTGAAACATTAATCCAATTGTTACTAAAAAAAATTAATACAGGGGAGAAGTTGGTTGAAAGGAAAAAAATATGAGACACCTGCTGATAAAGACATCTCTGCAGCAAACCATTGAACTCTTGGAAAAGACCATCTCCAATGCCACATGGTACCTCAGCTTGCTGGCTGCAACTGGCTTGGCTTGATGATTCTTGAAAAGAATTTGGCCCATCTCTTTTAGATTGTTTTTCGGCCAAAATCAGATTCATAATGGCACTAGCTGCAGCAAAAAGGATAGAATCTTCTCGTCTAAACATAGCCTTGCGCACAACCAATATAGTGTAATCCTACATCATAATTGGGAACAATAAATGAGCAGGCAAATAAGCCTCTCTTCTCTTTTCTTTGAGGAATTCAAAATAATTAGCATGTTAAAATATCCAAAAGGCAGCCAAGGGAAAAGTACGAAAAAAAGAAAAAACTTAACCAAGAAAGCAGATGCTGACTGGAACTATACATATCAAAAACAACAGTTAATGCTCATATACGAGTGATTCCATTAGAAGTTTAATTTGTATTTCGTGGAATTATATAGCTTGAACTACTAGTTCAGTCGTACTTTGCTTACAATCTTCTATTGCAAAATTTGACCAATTGAATAAAACCTAAAAATGCATACCCGAAGGTCACCACTGAATCTACTGAGAGGTAGCAGAGCAGTAACAAGGTGGGTGGCGACCTTGCCATGCATGAAAGTAAAATAATCCAACAACTCCTTCAAATGTGAAACATATTCCAACATAGGATATGGATAATTTTGAATTAGATAACCGAGTAATCTGCCAAAATAGTAAAAGAAAAAGAGAGAAGCAGGGAAAGATTAAATTTGTCAACAATTTACGCAACATTAAGAACAATGAAATCTGAACTAATATGCATTTACCTTATAATAGCCAAGCTCTGCTCTGGCTTTGCAGAAAGGATACGGAATTTGCACTGTTCAATGATCTGCAACAAGCTAACATCAATGACTTTTACAAGAAAAAGAAGAGATTAAGTTCATTCCAAGAAAGTCACCACAATTAACCATTTCAACTATTCAACAACATTTATTCAATGGCTTACGACAGCTCTAATGGCTACACAATCATAATAATTTGTTGCTAAAAATTTCTGAAGTAATACAGATCACCAGATTAACTCCAATTGAAATTTAAAAACAACTTAAGTACAAAAGTAAAAGGTTAAGCATAGAAAACTGGTTAAGATGTCTGCTTATACACAAAGGTGTCTCTTCCCCCAATGAGATGATGTAACATAATCTAGCATAAAGGTCCAACTGGGAAAGGGTGATTAGCAAGGAGGAGAATAAAGGTAGTGAATGATAAACTCGCATTTATAAGACATGCTGCACAGGCCTTTAATGACAACACATATACAAGGAAATGGAGTTTCTGGACCAGAGAAATTACAATTGAGATCGTTGCTGTAATATTCACCAATATTTTCAAACCATATACATAAGAATCCCATATTTGAAGAAAGGTTTTCCTGCTGAAACAGCTTAGAAATGGTTGGTGAAACACTAACTCAAAGTATTGCCCCATGAAACAAGAAGATACAGAAGTTCTGAGCCAATTGAAGAGATATCTTTCCGAAGAACATTTTATACTGACCTCATTTCTCGCCATATCATGAACTTCAAATAAACATTTCAGCATCTGAGTACCTAGTTCCTGAGAACCCATCAGACCATCACACTTGCAGAGTTCTTTGTGGCTTCCCTCTTCCGCTGATTCTAGCAACACAAATCCAAACCTTACAATGCTAGGCACAATATGCTCTCTCCCATAATTGCTTTCATTAACCTACAAACAAATAATTAACTATTAGACTGAATTAGGTAAGTTAATGTGAACTATGTATTGATAGGTACACAAGAAAAAGCATTTAATCAATTCAACCATATGCCACGCAGTCAGTAATTCTAGTACAAACATGTTCTCCAAAACTCGTCATCTATTATATCTTGCTTGTGTTGTTCTCAATCCATACTCCCAAAACTTTGTTCTCACCTTTTACCAGCAAGCACTTTATCAATATGATGATTTAAGACTTGTCTTAAATAGGCTGCAGGCATGATGACTTTTCTTATACATACACGCATGCACGCACACAAGTTGATGACACTCGGCTATGGTGAACTAAGAGCATCATAAACGTACTTCACCTCATAGATATATGCCTATACAATAATTTGAGTAAATGCATGAGAAGGAAAGAAAATTACGGCTCTTAACACAGCTTTCTCTATTGCTATGGCTCTCTGCAGATATTCTTCCTTCAAATCAAATGGTAGCCATTTACAAATCCTGAAATACAAGATATTAAAGCAATTCAGTACAAATAATAATTTCCTGTCTGAATAGTACAAGAAGATCATCATATTATAGGATATGCGGAGATAACATGCTAACTGTCATTTGGTATCTCATGTAAATAAATATGGTCCCTCCTTTGCATGTTGATCTAACCAAAAACTAGAGCCCACCTTAGCAAATACATCATTGAGACTATAGAGACTTAGCTGAAGGATCCTAATGTTGGTACTAGTACCAAGTACCAAGATGTAGAAAAGAAGGAACAGAGTTTTGATTAGTAATTCCTTGATTGATTTCCTCTCAATTACATTGGCTTATATACACAAGTATAACAATCCTTAATTTACAGTTATGGTAATCCCTAATTTACAACAATGTATGCACACTAATTATGGGATAAGATTAACTACAATTATGGGAACAATATCTTCTAACACTCCCCCTGAAGTTGGTGTATAAATGTCTCGCATACCCAACTTAAAACATAATGGATGAAACATCTTACTCCTAAGACCCTTAGTCAAAATATCAGCAAGATGATATTCTGTTTTGACGAAAGGTAAGTAAATAAGACCACTAGTTAACTATTCTTTAATAAAGTGTCTATCAATCTCAATGTGCTTCGTTCTATCGTGTTGTACTGGATCGTTTGCAATACTAATGGTTGCCTTATTATCACAAAATAACTGCATATGCCTTTTAGTTGTAACACCCAAATTTGCTAGCAAGGTTCGAAGCCACATTAGTTCACATATACCCAAGGCGATAGCTCGATATTCAGCATCAACACTGGGTCTTGCCACCAAGGATTGTTTCTTATTGCGCCAAGTAACAAGATTGCCTCCAACAAATGAATAGTAACCGGATGTAGAACGACAATCCTCTATAGAGTCAACCCAATTTGAGTCGGAAAATGCTTCAACTCTCATATGACCATGTGGTGCGAACAATAAACCTTTCCCACAAGCAGACTTGAGATATCTCAGAATTCTGTAGACAGTTTTCATGTGACAATGTCAAGAGATCAGGTCTAGTATGAAAAAGGTATATCAATCGTCCTACCAAACGTTGATATCTTTCTTTATCAACCGTAGGTCTTGTACCACATACTAGATGAAGATTAACTTCAATGGGAGAATCAACAGGCTTACATCCCAACATGTTTGTTTCTGTTAGAAGATCAAGTACATATTTCCTTTGAGATAGAAAAATCCCACAGGAAGATCTTGTAACTTCAATACCAAGGGCATATTTCAAAAGACCAAGATGTTTGATCTCAAACTCTTTGGTAAGTCTTGCTTTGAGATTAACTATCTCTTCTCTATTATCTCTTGTCACCACAATGTCATCAACATAAACAATAAGAATGATAGTCTTACCATTTATCTGTTTAACAAATAGAGTATAATATGCTCGACTCTGTTTGTACCCAAATCTTATCATTGCTTTGTGGAATCTACTAAACCAGACTCTAGGAGATTGCTTCAAACCATATAAAGTATTTCGTAACTTACAAACCTTACCATTAGTGGCAGATGAAGCAAAACCATGGGGTATTTCCATGTATACTTCCTCCTTAAAGTCAATATGAAGGAATACATTTTTTACATCCAATTGCTGAAGATCTCAACCGAAGTTTGTTGCACGTGAGATTATGGTACGGACAGAGTTCATCTTCGCCACAGAAGCAAATGTCTCCTAGTAATCAATCCCATGAATTTGAGTATACCCTTTTGAACCTAGTCTGGCATTGAGTCTCTCAACTGTCCCATCTGGCTTCTGTTTGACTGTATCCATTTGCAACCAACTGGTTTTTTTCATAAGGAAAAGAAACTTGTTCCCATGTATCAATATTTTTCAGGGCATTCATCTCCTCTATCATAGCCTGTTTCCAATTCTCATCACTAATTGCTTCTCTCCTCCCCCGAGGAACAGATATTGAAGACAAGGAAAAAACAAGGAATGGTAGGATTCAAATAATTTATTATAGGCTAAGAAATAAGAGATAGGATGTTGAGTACAAAATCTAACTCCTTTTCTAAGAGCAATAGGAAGGTCAGTATCATCAGAAGAACAAATAGAATTAGGATTCTCACCATTAGTATTATCAGGACTAGGTTTTAAGCAGGGTTAGTGTAGTGGTGCAAAAATGGTGACCTTATTCTTGCCTCTTCGAACATAGATCCTCAACTCAGACTCATTCTGTCTAGCATATGACTTATGTAAATTCGCATGTGTAGATTTATCAGAAATAGGAGAAGAGTTTATAGGATAAGATGGTATAGTACTAATTGTAATACCAGCCTCAGGAGGAAGCTTCCCCTGAGGAAAAGGTGAGGAAGAATAAAAAGGTTCCAATTCTCAAAAAGTTACATCCCGAGTGACAAATACTTTGTTTGAAGGAGGATGACAACATTTATAACATTTTTGGGTTAGAGAATACCCAATGAAAACACACCTTAGAGACTTGGGATCTAATTTTCCCCGAGTGGGAGATTTATCATGAACATATATCACACAGCCAAAAACTTGAGGCGAAGAAGGACTTGTCGTGTGTTGGAGAAAAGAGATGGACTTTTGTTCCCAAGAATTCTAGAAGGAAGCCAGTTTATAAGAAATGCAACATTTAGTACAACATCTCCCCATAGAAATTTAGGTGTGTTCACTGTTCATAGTGAACATAAGAGTGCGGGCAACCTCTAGTAAGTGTCGATTTTTCCTTTCCGCCACTCCATTTTGTTATGGAGTTTTGACACAAGAGACTTGAAAAATGATGCCATGCTGAGAAAAATAAGATGCAAAAGTATTATTATTACTATATTCACAACCATTATCACTATGGAGAATTTTGACTTTAGCTTCAAATTGGGTTTGAATCATTTTATGAAATTCCTGAAAGCAATCAAACACCTCATTTTCGGAACGAAGAAGATAAATCCAAGTGACACGAGACATCTATAACCAGAACGAGAAACAACCCTAAAGTAATAGTAAAAGATTTAGAATGTCGATTGTTAGTAGAAGAATAAATAGAACGTTTGTGTTTACCCAATTCACACGGTTCAAACAAAAAATGAGTTTTATTACACTGCTTAACTAAAGATGGAAATAAAGACTCTAATACTAAAAAAGAGGGAAATCCCAAACGTCGATGCCATTGATGGAGAGAAAGTCAGGCTGGAGTCAAAAGTAGATTGAAGAGCCTGAGTAAAGAACATGTTAGACAAGGGAACATCTAAATAATATAGACCACCAACTGCACTACCACTGTCAATCTTCTGCCCCGTCACCAAGTCCTAAAAAACACAATGAGTTGGAAAAAAAGTTATTGAACAATATAAGGATTCAGAAAGACGTTGGACAGATAATAAATTTGCAGTAAATGAACGAATATGAAGAACAAATTATAATGTTAATGAAGGAGTACAAACTATTGAACCACTCTCAAAAATAGAAGAAAGGGAATCATAAACTACTCAAACCTTGTCTTTTCCAGAGCAAGGCATGTATGAAGTAAAGAGGGTGCAGGACCCGGTTATATGCTCGGAAGCACTTGTGTCTATGATCCAACTAGGGCAAGTTGATGAAACATTAAAAGCACAAGAATGTATACATGACTGGGCATATGAGAAGAAGTAGATTTGGAACAAAATTATCAAAAAACTGAGATTTCCTCAGAAGTGAGTGCAGTAGTAGTTTCTGAAGTACTGGATGCATCAACAGGATGTGTTGTAGTAGACACATAGGCCTGTGATCCACGCCCAAACCATTGCCAAACCGACCTCCTCGTACTTTAGGATGTCCATGAAGCTTAAACAGTGATCCCTTATATGGTTATTTCCCCCACAATAGTCACATTCGCGGGATTCTTTCTCAACAAAAGACTTAATAGAGAGGCAAGATTTAGGATATGAAGCAACCATCGTTGATCGGTCAACAGAATTTAAATTTAGAACCATCGCCCGATGTCTACTTTTCTCTTGTTGGACTCTAGCATAAGCCTCTCGCAGTGATGGAAAAGATGTCTGACCAATCAACTGTTCTCAAACTTGATCATATTCTATGTCCAAACCAACCAAGAAATCCACAACTCTATCTTCACTAACAAACTTTTGATAAGCGGATGAATCTTCCAAACATTTGGCTGAAAAAACTCGATAATGATCAAGCTCCTGCCAAAATGCATTAATCTCCGCAAAATACTGTGCTACAGGCTTCTCCCTTTGACCCAGTTCACGGATTTATTTACGAATGTTATATGCCTTAGACATCTCACCAGAAACACAGAAAGTTTGAGAGATAGCCTTTCAAAGCTCATATGCAATGTCTAAGAACATGTAACTACTACGTATACTAGGTTTCGTTGAATTAAAAATCTATGTTTTCACTATGGAGTTATCATAATCCAAGGTTACACCTGCTTGTGTAGGCATGGTTGTTATACCATTGATGAAATGTTGCATACAATTAGTTTTAATTGCATACGGCATACTTGAGACCAAGCTAGATAATTGTTTTCATCCAACTTAAATGGAATAAGAACCAAAACATAGTTAAGATGATGATTTCTAATCAACTACACTTTATTTATTTCAGAAGTACCACCACTATTAATGGAACTAGATTCTGCCATGATAAGGTAATAGGAGCAATAACAATATCCAAGGAAATATCAACAAGGATGATTTAAAGGCAAAAAAAAATTAGGCAGTGAATTGTTCCAGAAAACAAAGCAGTGCAACCAATTAGTGTTTGAAATTGAATAAACCTGAATCAAACAAGGCACAATTACTGTAAATGAGAAGAGGAGAAAGAGGCGAACAATCCGAAACTGGCTACGTCGGCAAGGAAGGTACCACGCGCCGGCAGAAGGAGGCGTGTGGCGTCGGCAGGTGGCGTGTGAGAGCGCGTGGGACAGTGGGTGCCAAAGTTGATTCTTTGGTGGTGGTCGCCTAGTAGAGTAAAGTCCTTTTATGGCCTCAATTTCTCCATACAAACTTGTCTTGCTAGATTTCTGAAGGAAAATAAGAATGGCAGCGAGAAAAAACTAAGAAACTAGTTTTCTGCTAAGGACCATGCATTGAAACCATGTAGAAAAGAAGGAACAAAGTTTTGATTATTAATTCCTTGATTGATTTACTCTCAATTATATTGGTTTATATACACAAGTATAGCAATCCCTAATTTACAGTTATGATCCCTAATTTATAGCAATGCATACACACTAATTATGGGAGAAGATTAACTACAATTATGGGAACAATATCTTCTAACACAAGACAACACCTCCTACCATAGATAGTACCACAAATCCTCCATCATGCCAGAGCATAAATTGTGCTTCCATGGACAGACAACATCAACTTAACTAAGTGAACTTAGTACATTGATTAGAATCTTTCGGTGCTTTCTTTTAAGCGTAATTTGAACAAGCAAGCATGCTTCGTCCATTCCACAATGAAAGACCAACTTTCTTTTTAGGGCATCCCAAAATAACAGTCCACTTATAAGTTAAATTACAAGCTCATCAATCAAGATATTTTGATTAAATTACATTGGTTGTTGGTTATATTAAAGTCAAAATTTCCTTCATTTTGACCTACAATTATGGGAGTGGGTAATAAAGGAAACCTTTTCAATATGATAAATGCTACAAAAAGCAGCTAAAGCATACTTATAATATTAGGCTATTAGTAATACAAAAGCAGAATCCATAAGCAATTTATCATACTACATCCAATCCCCAATACTATTAAAATAGATATGCTTCTAATGGATTAAAGCAAGCTATAAAAAATAGTCAAATCAAGTTAAAATTATACTTGCCAAACTTGTAATCCTTATAAGCAGTTACCAAAGCTGTTTTCAGTATTCCCATCGAGCTCTCACTAAATCTCCGAACCCTAGCAACCGATAACAACATGACAACCACAAAATAATTAAAAACCCGAATATCAGACCTTACAATCCCCATAAGTTCCTGCCCCAGAGAAGGATCCTGCTTCACCGCAAAATTCAAATGTAACAACACAGTCCCTTCAACCTGCCTAACTATCGAACCCGCCTTTGACCCCATTTTAGACCCAAAAAACATCACAATCCCTTCAATCACTTCCCTCTTACTAAACCCTTTTGACGCCAAAACCAACAACTGATAAACTAGTGATGGCAAATCCTGCAATTCCACATTCTTCATTCCATCAAACACCTTATCTACAAACTCCCTACACCTCCCCTTATCGAGAAACGTAAATTCACGAATAATCAAAACCATTTTCACTAGCAAAACCTCAGACCAATCATGACTTAGAATATTATCAATGATCGAATTGACACATTTTATGTCCTTCGAGTTTATAATAAGGTCGAGGCATTTGGGAAGGAGTTCGAGAAGCTGACCATCATCAGGTTCGATTATTTGGGGGAAATTGGAAACAATTGAGTTTGAGATTGTGGGTAATTTGGAAATTGGTATGTTTTCGAGGTGGAATAGAAAGAGTTGGAGTGTGGTGAAAGAGTTGCGGTCGTGGGGGATTTTGTGGGAGTTGAAGAGGGATATGTAGGAGAGGAGGAGAGAGGAGACAAGGGTAGAGAGAGAAGGGGTTTGGTGAGGAGAGAGAGAGATGAGGGAGAGGAGCGAGGAAGCGTATTCGGCGACGGAGAGAGATGGGGAGGAATAGGAGGAGCGAGAGTGGAGGTAAGAGATCAGGGTTTGGTGGGAATTGGGCGAGAGAATGAACGGAGGAAGGGCTGCGGTGGTTTGGGGGTGGTGTTGTTGTGCCAGGCGAATGATGTCTACATCTGAAAGTGGCAGCGGAGGATTGCCGTGGCTGGTGGTGGAGGTCATGGTGCGGTCCGGTTACTTTGTTCGCGTCAAAAACTATTTTTTGGGGAGAGAAAACGATATTTGAATATTCTTTTAAACTTGTAATGTTTTCCGCGGGAAAACTTCCAAACGCATTTTTGGATTAAAATATCAAAAAGTTTAAGCAGACAGGAATAAATGACATGAATATTGGACAGGAGTGTATTAGATTTTTAATTATTTATGTTTTGACTCCCAATGGGATAAAAATACAAATAAATTAAAGTCCAATACACCTTTTGTCTAATATTTCTGTCTCATATTCATATATGTGTAGAAGAACTCTTAAAATATTGGAAACATCTGATAGTGAAATCGTATTTTCTTGAACGTAGTTGATTTTAAAAAAACGGGTTGTTATAACCAGCAAGGAAAATAAATAAATAAATAAAACTTTTGAGATTCTAAGTCACTAAACTTGAAATATTGAGTTGACTCATAATTAACTAAATAATTTGGTGTTTGCCTTGTTAGAATTTTTAACAACCTCTTCAATCACTTAGGGATACTCAAATAGGTGAGTCACATTATAAAAATAATCTCCATCAGACTCTTCAACCATAGTTATCAAATCTGCAACTTCTTTCTCGCTCTTCAAATCTATAATTAAAGGTTAAAAATATTTATTACGATTGACGGATTTGATGTACAACTCATTAAATTGAAGAGATTGACAAGGCACACAATATGAAAGTAACAAATAATGCTTTTTAAATTATCACGTAGATCAACAAATTTTAATTTAAATTTTTTTTTCTATTATTCTTGGATATGCTCTTATATTTTGGTATTGATAATTATATTCCCTCTCCCTCTACCCATATTTAATGTGATGCGTCTTTTAATGTATATAACACGAAATTTAAAATGTGCTCAAAGTATATTTAAATATTACTTAATTAGTCACCAAAAAGATGAACAAAATATAATTTGAAGGCATTAAAAAAATAAAAGTAGATGAAAGAGAGTAACAAAATTTCAAATTTATTATTAGTGATCCCACAATATTATATAAAGTGATGAATACTTTTAGTTTATTTAACTAATGGACTCCACAAAATAATTTAGTTACTCTTCATTTTATATAATTTATCTTATCCTTTTAGGACAAAAAAAAAAATTATACTTTTAGCCATATTTTTAGGTACGGATGGAGTATATATTACTATACTTAAATTGTAATGTTAAATTTAAGAATTTTGTGTTATTTTTAAATTGTTAATAAAAAGATCATACTTATTATTATTTTCAAATGAGATTATTTTAGTAAAATGGAGAAAATATAAGTTAAAGACTAAAATATATTTTGTATCCCAAAATTTGTAAGGTTGTTGAGTTTTATACCCTTAATATTTTAAATATATCTAATTGCATCTCAAAATTATTTTCAAAGTTTTTACCAGTCAAAAATGTTGGTGTATTTTGTTTAGTAGAAAAAGACTTTAGTTGCATTTTGATTATTTTAAATCTTGAAGAGAGTATTTTGTTTAATAGAATAAAACTTCGTCGGTTTAACTATGTTTTAATTTAAACATCAATATTTAAAGTTTAACAACCTTTCAAATTTTGAGGTGTAAACTATATTGTATTCTAAACATTGAAATGAGAATGAGAATTGATATAAAAATGAGAATGAGAATATAATGAAATGAGCATCTCTATACATATATTTGATTAGAACGAGAATTTATACAATTTTAATTGGTTAATTTTTTTTTAAAAATCTGTCAATTAAAATGGAATAAATATTAAATAAACATTTATTTAAATATATAATTAAGTATTTTATTAGAATGCTCATTAACTTTTATTTTAAATAACCAAATATAAAAATAAATATTACATTCTCCCAAACCAACCAGGCCATAAGTTAAATAAAAAAGGGTCGCAATTATCAAAAACCCAAATACTATATGAGATTCTACCACCGGTCCGGTCCGGTCCGGTCCGGTCCATAAATGGAGATAAACAATGAATTTGTCTGTTTCTCATAAATAGATAACGTTACATCGTAGTGCGTGAAATTGGGACATTGGAAGTATCACCCATCAATACCTCATCTATCCATGTTTGAGTTGGGTGTTGTTTAAAATTGGAACGGTTAATATATTTTAATAAATTAAATTATTTAAATGAAATAATATTTAAATTTAAAAAAATGGTTTGATAATTAAAAAATAAAAAATATATAAATGATATTATTTTAACTCTTAGAGTTATTTAAAAATTTTATTTGAATAATCTTAAATTGTGAAATGGAAGAAGTACAATATTTATTGAGGACTATTTTTTTTCCATAAATTTTAAATAAATTATTAAGAGACAACTTTTAATAGTTAATATTTGAGTTTATGTCATAACGATTAAGAGTCATTCTCTGCAAAAAAAATTACCAAATAAGATTTGTGTCTGATTAAATCAAATACAGGTGAATTAAGAGACATTCAGACGCAAACAAACATCACCTTAAAGCAGGATATAACATTTATCCTTTATGTGCTAAGGCAAAATTGAGCCAATAAAAGAATACCATGTGGCAATTAGAGAATTGTTATTGGGCGGTGACGTGCAAAAGTTCACCGTCATGTATATATTTTACCCCATAAAAAGAAAAATAAAGGAATTTAAAAAATTGCAATTGCCATATTCTTCCCTCTAGAAAATCAAGCTTGGCGGGCTGTTATAGAAACACAACTCCTATTATTGAAAATATCGAAAAATATACATTTATTTAATGGGAAATAAGTACTCCATTTGATAATAATCAGATTACTTCCAATAGATGCGCGTGGTATGCACCCCTGTTTATTAGTAGTTTCTAAATCTACTTTCCTACATGGACATTTTGTTGTTAATTTACATGACCTCTAATAAAAAGTAACAAAAGTCAAAAATCAGTTAAAAGGAGAAAAATGAAAACCATTTTTGTTAATGTGCTGATGAGTGTTTGATTATGATCATCTAAACCAAGCATCTAAAATTAATGAGAGAAAGTTAAGTTTTTGTTTAAAATATTATTTTAATATATAATAACATAATATTATACTCAGCTTTACTTATTTTATAATGAATCATTTAGCATGCAATTTAAGACATGAGATATCTTTTGATATTTATGATATGGCATAATAATTATCAAATCAACTTTAAGAAAAAGTTTTTTAAAAATGACTTCATAATACTCTAACTTGTTTGATATATTGATTTTATGTGAATTTTATTTCTTTTAAAATTTCAGCTTACTTTGATTTAGGATATTATAAAATTTATATTTTAATTTTTTAATGGAGTAGAGAAATTATGCAGATTAATTTATTTAAAATTTTGAAATAATATAAATAAACACAAATTTTGTTTGAATACATTTATTATGAAAATACTTTTGTCTAAAAAGGAAAATTACACATTTGAGTTTCATTAGTCTAAAAAAGTTATTTCATCTTTTATTTTTAAAAATTTTCAAAATATAATTGTTTAAATCAAATTAATTAATTTAATTATTTAGAAGTAATTTTTCAAATTAATTTTAATCAATGGAATTAGGTAACTGAAAAGATGAAAAAATTAAAGTAAAGAAGGAAAGACGGGGAGCGTTAATTTACAGTAATCTGCACAGCGCGTGTATATTTGTTAGAAGCACGCTCATATGTATATGGTACTGTACAAAATACTAGTACCTTTCTTTCTTTATCTCTATCTTCAATTACATATTCCGAAACAGCCCCGACGTCACTCTATCCAATCCAGTACGACACCGTCTTCCTTATATATAAACCCAAGCCCATTTCACATCGCCATTTTCTTCCTGCAAAAACCAACTGATATTACGCAGCACCCAGCTGAGATCAAGTGATCATTCAGGTTTTAGAGAGAGAAATTCAGTTTCTGGAAGAGAGAGAAAATGGGAAAGGGAAGAACGGCGATGGAAGTTGGAGCTGATGGGGTGGCTATCATTACCATCATCAATCCTCCAGTCAATTCTCTCTCCATTGATGGTATTCTCTTCAGATCTCAATTTTTATTTGTTGAATTCTCGAACCCATTTTTATTCGCTCTCAATTCATTTTATCCTTTTATTTTGAACGTGTAATAGTGGTTTATTTAAATACTGGGCTCCTCTCTCCTTTCTCATGTGATCACGAGCTAATTTCCATATATTTTGGGTGAAATTAGTGTTCCTGTTAAGCAACAATTGTAATTCGACTTTTCTGCGTGCAAAAGTGTGATGAGTTATAATAGAAATGTACTCTTAGATATTATGTGAGTTTTAATTTTGTATTTAGCTTCAAAATCGTGAGGTTAGAGTCTCATGATTTGGAATAGGAAAAAATAAATGAAACCATGCTGAAAGAGGAGCTCTTTGTTGGTGTAGTATCTGTTAGTGATTTATTTACTTTAATAGGATCCAACATGCGAAGTAATTTTGCTTCTTGTGCTGTTCTGTTTCCATGCTTCATTATTCATTCTTTCACTATTGGGGGAGAGGGGTGAATTGGCTATGTGATATCAATATGTATTGAATATCAAATGATGCCTCAATTAATTGAGGTATGAGGGCTGATGGAAATCATGGAACTGTGCAAAGATGAGATGTTCCGAAATTGGGTTTTGTCATGGTTAAAGATTGGTGTTTCATTGAGGTTAATTATATGTTTACTCTTTTGCTTTATATAAGATTGTAGAATGAAGTAATAATGGGCATGGTTAGGATTTTTAATTTTGTTTATCAGCAAAGAGAATAAAATGAACAGAATTTGTATATATATGTTTCTCTCATTTTTAGCTCCAAACTTTTTGTATTATTGGTCTTCGAGCACTATTATGAAAATATAAGAGAATCAAAGTGAGTGTTATACTACTACATGTCTCAAAATGTGAGTCCCTTTAGAATTTCTCATGCATGTGAAGGGGTGTCAAAGATGCACTTAGGTATGAATAACTTTCTTCCGTGTTTTCCCAATGTATTAAGCTTTAAGACTAAAATTTGCGATTGATTTTTTTTATGTCTAACTGCGAGCAATATAATTACAACTTATAATTATCTTTAATGATGCTAAGTTACAACTTATAAGGCTTTGGAATCCTATATGTTCTTCAATAGCTTTGAACTTATTAGATTATGCTGTCTTTGAATTTATTATAATTTATACTTACTAAGATTTCTCTCTCTCTCTCTCTCTCTCCCTCTCCCCCCACCCCCTCCTCCTCCAGTACTAAACAGCTTAAAAGAAACTTATGACCAAGCGTTGCAAAGGGACGATGTGAAGGCAATTGTTGTTACAGGTGAAATATTTAATGCTTATTCTTCTATTTAAGCTTGATTTGAGAGATGTAGAGGTGCGAGGCTAATATTTTTTGTTACTGGAGCAGGTGCAAAAGGCAAATTTTCTGGCGGATTTGATATCACTGCCTTTGGAGGAATCCAAGGAGGAAACAGTATGGTTAATGTTTTTATTTTTCTTATGTCATTGACTCCCAAGTAGTACATTTTCAATTTTTCGGTAACATTCAACTTACATTCTAATCACAGCACCTGCACCCAAACCTGGTTTTGTATCTGTAGAGATTCTTTCTGACACTTTGGAAGGTATAGTGCTAGTTTTTACCGTCCTCATTTAGGCTATAAAATTTTATACGGTTATGCTGAAATTTATCTATTCTCCAAATATTGCATCATTGTTTTTCAGCTGCAAAAAAACCCTCAGTAGCTGCTATTGATGGCCTTGCCTTAGGTGGAGGATTAGAGGTTGCAATGGTAAGTATTGTGTCTTCTGTTTGTGAAGGAACTTTACTTTGAATTTGCTAAATGACCCTTTCACACTTGTTTCTCAGTCCTGCCATGCACGCATATCTACTTCTAATGCACAACTAGGCTTACCTGAACTGCAGCTTGGTATAATTCCAGGATTTGGAGGTATGTTTCTATTTGTGAGTCTACCTATATAGGTTATATATTTATGATGGTAAAAATTACGAGTGACCGATTCGTAAAAACAAAATGGAAAGTGAAGAATGTTATACTTTAGCTTCTATCTAACTGAAAGTCCCTCAATTTTTTATTACATATTACATATTAGTAAGTTGCTCCTTATCACACTTCTGAAAAGGATATGTTATTTTCTTATATTTTACATTTTTAGTAAGTTGCTCTTGTATTTTGGAATGGAGGGAGTATTTTCTTGGGCGTGTATCTCCTACTGCTTATTAACCTATGGTCACAAATTATCTCAGGGACGCAAAGGCTCCCACGTCTTGTAGGCCTGTCGAAGTCCCTCGAAATGATGTTGGTATGCAGTAATTTACTCCTAATATCAAGCATTATCACTCAGTATTTTTAAATATAAGTATCTGTTTTTAATTTATTTTGATATGTCTGAGTATTGTTTTTAATAAATAAATTCTCTCTCTGGCAGACATCAAAACCAGTTAAAGGGGAAGAAGCTCTTAGTTTGGGCCTTGTGGACGCGATAGCCTCACCAGCTGAATTAGTAAACATTGCTCGTCGTTGGGCCCTTGATATATTGGAGTGCCAAAGACCATGGGTTGCTAGTCTTTACAAAACTGACAAGTTAGAGCCTCTTGGCGATGCGAGGGAAATACTAAACTTTGCTAGAGCTCAGGCCCGTAAACAGGCTCCAAATCTTAGGCATCCATTAGTTTGTATTGATGTTATTGAAGAGGGTATAGTTTCTGGTCCTCGTGCTGGGCTCTGGAAGGTTGATATCTGCCCCTCTTCTCCTCAATTCAAGTTACCCTAATACATGATAATATGACTGTCTTTCCAATGTTGGCAGGAAGCTGAAGCATTCCAAGGTCTTCTACATTCAGACACTTGCAAGAGTTTGGTCCACATCTTCTTTGCTCAACGTGGTACCACAAAGGTTGATGAAATAAATATTTCTATAAATTAAGATATAAATATTTCTATAAATGAAGATGATTGGTAAATTGATTTTAAGTAACCTATAAATAACTTAATAATAGTTGTGCCGTTATGATATACTATGACTGCAATTTACATATGCCATATTGCTATGAAGTTGCACATTCCATTACTCGAGAAAGAGATCCAGTACCATTATGACATTCTATGACCACGATTTACATATGCTACATTGCTATGAACTTGCATTCCATTATCAAGAAAGAGCCCCAGTCGTGGGCTTCTGACACCTTCAGAAAGTTTAGTTTTTAAGAATTTAACCAAAATTTTAATCCACACATGATTTTAAACTCTGACTTTGGTTATAACTGGGATTACTTTTGTAGTGTGAGAATTGGGTTGTTCAGGCCAAAATTACCTATCAAAAATAAATTAGTGTATAACAGAATTATGGTGATTGTTGTACAACTGGCTTACTTCTAGTTGAAAGTTTAAGTTTCTAACAATGACTAATTTTATATTTGAGCTTCTTGCAGAAGTTCTTGATTTCGAAATTTAGCTTGCATGAATGCTAATACTGTAAAAGAATTCATGAATTGCTTTTAATATGAACTACAGATTATTTTCTGATAATTTGACCATCTTCTGGTTTTGTAGAAAAATTACCTCAAATTTCAAATCAGCCTTACCTTAGTCTAAAAGCGACCTACCTTTTGTGGTAATTCCAGTAACAATACTCTCTACTAACAGGTTCCAGGGGTAACTGATCGAGGATTGGTACCAAGACGCATAAATAAGGTTGCTATTCTTGGAGGAGGGTTGATGGGCTCTGGGATAGCAACAACATTGATTCTTAGTAATTATCCTGTGATCTTAAAAGAAGTAAACGAGAATTTCTTACAGGCTGGGATAGGTAGAGTCAAAGGTGAGTCCAAGATTTTTATTTTCTTTCATTTTTATTATTTTTTGGGTTTTAAATTATAGCTTCTATGAAATGTTATGAAGGTTTGTAATTCATACTTATTTTCCTCAGCCAATTTGCAAAGTCGTGTCAAGAAAGGGAGAATGACTCAAGAGAAGTATGAAAAAACTCTCTCTCTCCTCAAGGGAGCTCTTGACTATGAAAGCTTTAGAGATGTGGACATGGTGATAGAGGTACCGTAAAACATGCTATTTAAGTTAACACCATCTCGTCATTAGGAGTTCATGATTTTCTTCACTCTCTGTGTCAAAAATGTTTACAACAGGCTGTTATAGAGAATGTTTCATTAAAGCAACAAATATTTGCGGATCTTGAAAAATATTGCCCACCACATTGCATTCTTGCAAGTAACACCTCCACAATTGACTTGAACCTAATTGGTGAGAGGACCAAGTCCCATGATCGGATTATTGGAGCTCACTTTTTCAGGTAATACCCAATGTCTTCTTTCTTTACCTTTTCTGATGGCTTTCATTCTTCTATTTAAGAAATCACTAATGGTTGTGATGCAGCCCGGCTCACATTATGCCACTTTTGGAAATTGTTCGTACTGAGAAGACATCCCCCCAAGTAATTGTTGACTTGTTAGATGTCGGGAAAAAGATAAAGAAAACCCCAGTTGTGGTTGGAAATTGCACTGGCTTTGCTGTCAATAGGATGTTCTTCCCATACACCCAAGCTGCTCTATTACTTGCCGAGTGTGGTACAGATATCTATCAGATTGATCGGGCTATTACTAAATTCGGAATGCCAATGGGTCCATTTAGGTACGTAACGTAATTGCATTATGGCATTCCTTGATGGTGATTCTTTTTACTTATTAAAGTTGCTTTTAAACGGTTGACTTCGTAACATTGAACTGCCTTAAAATGTATTTCCGCTTGCAGGTTATGTGACCTTGTTGGTTTTGGTGTTGGCGTGGCAACTGGCAAGCAATTTGTTGACAATTTTCCTGAGAGGACTTATAAGTCAATGCTACTCCCTCTCATGATAGAGGATAAGAGAGCCGGTAGGATTAGTTCTGTCTTACACCTCACGAGTCATTAATAAATCCTCCTACTTCACTTGTCGAACTGAAAATTGAACCATAAAGGTTTTTAAAAACTTGTGACACACGCTTCAGGTGAAACTACTCGCAAAGGATTTTATGTCTACAATGATAAACGCAAGGCAAGTCCAGATCCTGAAGTAAAGAAATATATTGAGAAGGCGAGGAATATGGCTGGTATCACTGTGGACCCTAAGGTTGACCTTCAACCCTCGCTCTCTCTCTCTCTCTCCTCTCTCTCTCTCTCTCTCTATATATATATATATATATATATAAATGTCTCTCTGTGTGTGAGAGACTTTCTACAATTGAGAGTTAGGGTTCCTGTCCGTGTCCTTGTGTGTTACCTAAACAATGCCTGATCTAGCTTGACAATCTGTAGAAGTGTGATAGTATTAGTGCAACTTATGCTCTCTTTTATCTAAATTGTGGACTTGTACTTGGTCCCAGTTAACGAAGCTATCAGACAAGGAAATTGCAGAGATGATTTTCTTTCCTGTGGTAAATGAGACCTGCCGAGTATATGCTGATGGTATTGCAGTCAAAGCAGCGGATCTGGACATTGCTGGTGTTATGGGCATGGGTTTCCCACCTTACAGGTCTGTGGGCTTATTTGTTTACATGCATTCCTATAAAACTAGTCAGCGATATTCTCTGGTATAACTTGTTGGGATACTCTTGAATCAGGGGAGGGATCATGTTTTGGGCAGATTCTCTTGGATCGAAATACATTTGTTCAAGATTGGAGGACTGGTCAAATAAGTACGGAGAATTCTTCAAGCCTTGCGCGTACTTGGCTGAAAGAGCAGCCAAGGGGGCTCCTCTGGTGAGTTCCAGAACGAATTAACTTTACCATGAATTTAATAACTTATAGCCTGCTATTTGGCCTTAAAACTATTTAACCAAAAAATCATCTTCTGACAAACTCATATCTGAGATCCGCGCCCACTAACAATTGATATTTCTAGTTGCGGTTCATTTTAACAGCTACTCTTGTATACTTATTCTTGACTTGGAAGACAGCCCTCTTGTATTTGTAGAATCCAGTTAGTTACCAAGTTTGACTACCTTCATCATATTCGTCTTATTTCCTTCAAATTATTGTCGCATGCGTCCTAATAAATTTGAAGGCATTGCTGTAGAAAGCAAGGAGAAGGCTCTATAAGATTGATATTTTGGTCAAATTGAGTTGTATTCAAAGCCATCAGTTAAAAAGGCCTATCAGTTGGTTCCATAGCTTGGTAGTTTTCTCAATAGCTCTCGTGCTAGTTAGTTACTTTGTTACTACGTATCAGATTCATGCCTAGTTGCTGAGAGTCAACCCCCTAACAGTTAACGTACTACTCAAGGAATTCACTCGTAATTAAATCTAAACTTGTTTGTTCTTGCAGAGTTCGGCGCTTGAGCAAGGGGGGAAGTCTCGCCTATAAGTTTGAGTTGTCGGTTGCTGCATCGGTCTCTCCCACGTTACTCTTTTCCCTCCACATCTCACATGTTTCTCCACTTTTTCTGTGCTTAATTTTTTGTTCTTTTGTTTTGTTTTTGCTGATTCTAGTGATGAGCTCAAGAAGAGCTAAATAATAATGATATGGGGGAGAATTGAGAATGGTGATGTGATTGATAAATGAGAAACTAGGCAATAATAATGAAACTTTGCCTATAATTGTATCAATTATTAGACAATAAGAAGCTGGTTCAATCTAATTGTTGTTGGATCCGGTTACCATGAAGTTAATTTCATTAACCAATACATTGCTGACACGTAAAGAGAAAGATTATCTCTCGGCCTGCGTGTCGACACTGTATTGGTCAATTGACCAAAGTTATGCTAACCACTCCCATTGTTGTTACTGTGACGCTGTGGAAATTTATATGTATGCTATTATTGTGCAAGTCGACTGTATTATACACCTATGAAAGCTCGCTCATTTTGCAACTTGTTCATGGAGGATGGACAAATTAGAATGAATTTGTACTATTAGAATAAATGAATGGGCAATGTGTAGGCAAAAAGTGTTACGGTTGCCCTTTACAATTTACTGGTTATGATGATGTTATGTGAATAATAAAAAAAGATGTCCTCCTCCTATCATTATCATCCCAATATAAACATTTTCTATCGGATATTATGGTTTAAATTCACTACTTCATAATTAGTAATTATACATTTATATATTTATTTACATTTTCTAAAGTCACAAACCTTTAAACCAATAATACATTATATACAATTTTTTATAATCATAATTTGTGCATATATCTAAAAGAATAATTTGATTTATTAATAAAAATAATTAATTTGATCATTAAAAAGCAATGCCTGAGGATCAGATTCAGACTATAGTTTTTATAAAGAAAATGATATTTTCAAACGATTTTTTATGACATGGAGGTGAGATCCACTCACTATGGGATCATGTGAAAATATTACTTCCTTCATTTCATAATAATAGTCGTTTTATTTTTATGCACATGAATTAAGAAAATCTTTTAATACTATCATTTAATAATTAAAATTTGTAGTAAAATTTCATTACTATCCATTTATGAGAAGTTAAAAACTATTAATACAAGAAAAATAATTTTTTGAACAATGAGAGAAGTTAGGAGTGATATGAGAAAACAAATAATTTATTATCCTAAAAAGTTAAAACGACAAATAAATTAGAACACATTTTTTCTTTTAAAAAATCTATTATTATGAAATAGGGAGAGTAATTTTTTATGTATAAATATCAATTTTTTTTTTTATAATCCCAATTAATAAAAGTAGGGAATATTGAAGTAAAAAGACAGGGTTTGGGGCTTGGTGATTGGGGGTTGGAGGATATGTTAGGCCCTGATAATCCATATATTATCTGATAATGTTCTCTACTACATTGACAACCATATTACAACACTTGTTTGTTTATGTTTATGGAAACCCACTTATGCACCCAATCACTGTTACTTATTAAGGGCGATACAGGAGCCCTTTTGTTTTGGAGTTGAGACTTTTGAATTATTTCTTGTAATAAATCCAAGCCCCACCCTTTTGTAGTTTTGTTGCTAAGCTAAGCTAAGCTAAGCTGCCTAAAATAGTGATATCGGATAATCTCTATCTCTATCTCTCATCATGACTCAATTGATTTAATGTATGTATGCAACTAACTACATATCATCGCTATTTCCTTTATCTTTATCTTTCTTCTTTTTTTTTGTTGATAATTTGGAGTTTTCGGATTGCAGTCGAACTAATATTCTCAGTCCAAATCAATATTTTATTGTAATCGATTTATATCGGCGGTCCGTGGTCCTCATAACCCTTTCGTAATCATCTAAAAACAAATTCTATAAGGTTGTTGATGTTTACATCCAGACACTTAAAACGTATAAGAGTGTACCTCAAAGTTCTTTTTGACATTTTAACAATTAAAAAAGTGAGGGTACATTTCGTTAAGCTAAAAAGAACTTTGCGGTGTATTTTGATCAATTTAAACTTTGAAGGGTACATTTTATTTAATATAAAAATTTCTTAAAATACATTTAGATACTTTTTAAATATTAAAATACAAACATCAATTACTCTGTTTTTAGTCTTTTCTTTATGATTTTATCATTATATCTCACACTTTACAAGTTCCTAATATTTTTCATGGGCAATGGAAATATAAGTCCTTGGTCCATTTAAGCAGATACAGTTAGTTATTAGTTACCATTGCTGTCTTAAGGATTTGGATCCTTGTAAATTGTAATTGGTAAAAGGCAAAAAATATATATTTTTTTTTTTTAAGAATGAATAAAATATAATAATGTAAATGTCTGTAGAAGACAAATAGTCAACACACACGTGTGTAAGAATTAAGATTCCATATTCCCGTGGAGACAACAAAAGATCTTGTGAGTTGAGTGCTACACCTGTTATTATTTTATACTTTAAATTAATTAAATCCCTCAAAAGTCCAAAATATATCAGTAACATTTCTTTTCCTTCCCTTTTTGTTTGGTATACTTTATTTAGCTGAATTTATCCCATTTCCCAAATAGTTGTCCTATTATGTAAACTTAAGTTAACCAGGCCAAACTACTATTATTATGTCTCAAATAATGTTAAAATTTTTAAAATAGTCTTAAATTTGTTTTTTTCTTAAATATAGATTGAATGATGTGATATTGAGATACATAAAGTACTCCGTCCATCTAATTTTATTTGTCTTAATTAGATCTGATAATATAGTTGATTAATTATCGGATTAATTTATATTAACTGAAATTAAATGAGTTGATTAATTATTTTTATTTATTTGGGTTGGATAAAGTTTGGAAACATATTTTTAAGAGTCCTTTACAGTAATATATAATAATTAAAAAGTAATTACAACAATAGTGCATCCACAAAATAATTACAAAAATAAGACAATAAATTCAAACCATTCAATTTCACATTAATAAGGAACCCTAAAATCAAGGAGGAAAATAACTGTCATAATTAATAATTTAAATTCAAATATTTGGGATCTAACAACAAAAACAAAGCTATAATTCAAAATTCAAATCAAAAGGAGGAAAATCCAAAAAATTATTTTCTCGTCATCTTCCTCCATCGTCATCTTCCTCCTCCGTCGCTGCGCCCTTCCTCCTCCTCCGCCGCGCCCAGAGTTTTCGTTGCGCCCAGTTATTAACATGCTTCCCCAACTTCATCCTGGTGACGAGCGAGCCTGACTTTTCGGTTGTTTAGCCTCTTGATTTCACAAAATATAAAAAGAACTGAGAAGTAGGGAAACTAACCACAAAAAAAAATAATTTTTGCATTGGAGGATGAATTAGAACTGAGAACTGATTTTTTTTTTTTTACGATTTGGTTATCCACAAAAACTAAAATGGTTACCTTTATATGAAGGTTTGGCTACCAACTGCATCACATTCAAAATAATTTGATAACCTATTAAAATTGAATTGACTACCTTAGTCTCAAGGTTTGGCAACCAACTGCATGAAGGTTTGGCTACCAACTGCATCACATTCAAAATAAATTGGTAACCTAATAAAACTGAATTGGTTACCTTGATATGAAGGTTTGGTTACCTTGGTATGAAAGTTTGGTTACTAACTGCACTATGTAGGTAACCTACTAAAACTGACTTGGTTACCTTGGTATGAAGGTTTGGCTACCTTGGTATGAAGGTTTGGTTACCAACTGCATTATGAAAAAACTGCAGGTGTGGATGTGGATTGGTTATCTTTGTATGAAGATTTAGTTACCTTGGTATGAAGGTTTGGTTACCTTGGTATGAATGTTTGGTTACCTTGGTATGAAGTTTTGGTTACCAACTGAACTTGATACTTCAACCAATATAAGATCAAAGCCCAATACATACTTTGAAAAACTCAAATATTGGAGAAATAAGTATCTCAAGAAGTAAAAGTTCAAATGAAGATAAATTGACAGAAACCTAAGCAAGTCCAGAAGCTCCTCGGCTAGTTTCTCCAGCCTGCCATCAAATTCCTTCATCACATTCCTGTGTGTCATCCAAAATTATACACAAAGTTGAGTGAGATCCATTCGATATCCTAATAATAATAATTCCTTAATATTATAACCTGTACTCGTCGTCGAGATCAGGAACTTGTGAAATGTTGGAAACAGGGAGATGACGCAAGAAGAAGGTGCTTTCCCAATCTTTATCAGTTATTTTTGCTTGGACTCCCTCCAAAGCTTTGTTTGCCACCATTTCCTTGAACCTCTACTCCATACACTTGGGATGAGAAGTATAGGGACAGAGCTAATAAGAAAATATTTGGCGAATAATTTTCTGTAAAGGAGAGTGTAAGAATTGTGGAGAGAGAAGAACAGAAGAGGAATGCCGGATTTAACAAAAACACGGAACAGCTATTTAAAATATATTAATTAGAAAAAAACGAGAAATAATTTTTTAATTGAGACACTCATTTGCCATGTCAGCACTCCAATACTAATCACCTCAATTAAAGGAATCCTAATTATATTAATTTTGTAAATAAATATGAAAAAATATATTACTTTTGTAATTATTTTATGGATGCACTGTTATTGTAATTATTTCTAAAAATGTACTAGAATATGTAATTGTTTCTATTTTTAAAAAGAAATATAGGTCCAACCCGGTTAACTATTTTTTGACCCATATTTTATTTCAAATCCAAATCAAAAGTTCTTTTCATCCATATTTACATATTCAAGAAGCTCAATTTCTCATTATTTTATTTCTCTAGTTAATCTTAATTTACGAATATCAATTAATTACATACTCCCTCCGTTCCAAAATAAACGTTCTAATTTATTTTATATACCCCACTCCACCCTCCACCTACCCCATCCACCCAACCCCAACCCCACCCCCCCCCCCCCCCCAAACCCCCCAACCCCTCCACCCCACCCCCGACCCCCACTCCCACCTCCACCTAAAAAAAATAATATTATGTGATTATATATACACCTCTTACCCCCCACACACCCCACTCCATCCCACCCCCACCCCCATCCAAAAAAAATAATATTATGTGATTATGTATACACCCCTTGCCCTCCACCCCACCCCCACCCAAAAAAAATAATATTATGTGATTATATGTGCACTC
Organism: Panax stipuleanatus; assembly: GCA_020205555.1. Lineage (NCBI taxonomy): Eukaryota > Viridiplantae > Streptophyta > Magnoliopsida > Apiales > Araliaceae > Panax > Panax stipuleanatus. The sequence goes on from CM035126.1 coordinate 11,118,162, forward strand.
CGCCCACCCCACCCCACTTCCCACCCCCCACCCCCCACCCCCCCACCCCCCACCCCCCAAAAAAATAATAATATTATGTGATTATGTATACACACCCCACCCCCACCCCACCTTACCCCACCCCTCCCCTCCCCTCCCCTCCCCTCACCCACTCCACCTCCGTACCCCCACCCAAAAAAAATAATATTATGTGATTATGTATGCATCCCACCCACGCCACGCCACCCCACCCCCACACCCCACCCCCACCCCCACCCCCACCCCCACCCACACCCACACCCACACCCACACCCACATCCAAAAATAATAATATTATGTATACACCCCTTACTCCCCACCCCACCCCCACCCCCACCCAAAAAAATAATATTATGTGATTACGTATGCACCCCACCCCACCCCCAACCCCCAATCCCCCCACCCCACCCCACCCCACCTGTGACGCCCCAAAATAGGTTCAATTCACCCAATCTATTCTGAGTCGTCAAGAAATACATGGTACAGAATTCAAATACAAATCTTTTATATCCCATTTGTCGTACACAATACGATCACACATAAAGTGTGAGTTTTAATACGAATACAGTACTTACACTCCTTATCAATGATACTTTACATAAAGGTACAGTCAATAACTGTTTTAAGAATTAAAATCTTTGAAAAATTCTCAAGGAAACCTTCGTACATGGGAGGCCATACCTCTAAATTATAATAGATATCGTAGGACTTGAGAATTAACCTTGGTTGACCTAATAGACCACACAGAAGAACGAGAAGATTACTATCCTGCTCATTCCAATGGTGGGTATTCTCTTGCCATATAATTATCTCAATTTTTTCAAACTGAGGATTATATTCCAACCATACTCCAAGATTATATAAGTAGTGCTCATAAATATAATCAGCAAGTGGATGCGCACAACCATATCTTATAATAACATGAAGTTGTATGTGGTTAGACATCTTGTATGATAGTGACAACACACCCTTCCAAAGTCGGGTTCACCTCACCTATAGTTGTTCACCAAAATCAATTGTTAAATGACGTATAAAATACGACACACAAATTTTAAATCATCAATACAATTATTCTCATACTATTTTATGAGAAACTTCAACAGTTATAGACCATCGTTCTATTCCCTTGTTATCCCCGCTCGACCCAGCTACACTCTTATTACCTGAAAAGAATTGTAAAGCAAAAGGGTGAGTACAATTAGCCCAGTAAAGAATATTATGACTAAAAATAATTAAATTATCAATAGTCTTCATTAGTAATGAATCAGATCTTTAGAACCTTAGTCCTCAACAGTGAAAAATCTGATAGAATACAATAGACAACAAGTTTTAGATCAACAACTGCAGCGGAACAGGCAATCCATTAGAAGAGTCAAGTAGAACATAATGTCTACTATCTTCTCCATGTTAAAAGTCCACCAACAAAATTTTATCCCTGTAACATCAATCAACAGTTCCTCTCCACAATCATGTAAATAGTTCATGATCATAATTATGTTGATAAATTCCTCTTTGCACCAAAGACGAAAATACTTTTCATCACCTGTCTTTACCTGAAACACCAAAGATTATGGTTATATCAAATCACAGTTCCTTTTTCATAATTATGCTAATAAATTCATCTTTGCACTCAAGCCAAAGATATTCATTTGTAATATCAATGGTCATGATTATACTAATTACAGCCTTTAGTCATAATCATGTTAGTCAATTCATCTTTGCACTACTGGCCAAAGATATTTAACAGTAACATCAAAGGTTATAATCATGCCAAACACCTGTCCATCTTTGCACTACGGGCCAAGATATTCATCAATCAACAGTTCATCTTTGCACTACGGGCCAAAAATATTCATCAATCAACAGTTCATCTTTGCACTACAGGCCAAAGATATTTATCAATCAACAGTTCATCTTTGTACTACGGGCCAAAGATATTCATCAATTAACAGTTCATCTTTGCACTACGGGCCAAAGATATTCATTAATCAACAGTTCATCTTTGCACTACGGGTCAAAGATATTCAAGTTTCATATTTCAAAGATAACGATTAAAATTTAATAAAAAGATTTAGGTAAATACACATTCAAGTGAAATGATATTAGATGACACACAAATCTCAAAGAAATATCTAATCATTTTAGAATTTGTAGATGCAATATTTATAACCATGTTGATCAATTCACCTTTGCACTCAAGCTAAAGATATTCAATTGTAAGATCAATGGTCATGATCATATCAGTCAATAATTCATCTTTGCACTACTGGCCAAAGAGAACCCATAGTCATGGTCATACCAATAATCTACCCATCTTTACACTAAAGTCAAAGAGAACTTCCATCACCATAATTATAAAATATAATCAAGGACAAATATTAGAGAATTATAATTTCATTTATCCAGAATTCAAGAATATCCAAATTATCGACATGAAGATAAAAATATGGATCCAATCAAAGATAAAAAATAATATTTTTTTACCGTGAATAGTAATCCGTGAATAGTAACTCGTGAATAGTAACTCGTTATGAAAAGATAAAAATTTTATAAAAAGTTCAGACCAATATTCTAGTGAAATAATATTTCGTACGAGTATGAATGAATATACGAAACTGTAATTGAATTTTCACCCGTCATGCGGTAATCCGCGTAGACTGATCATTTCCACAATTTAATAGAAATGAATACGAAGGGTGATTCACCACGCATGCGGTAATCCGCGTAGACAGATTATTCCCACAGATTATTAAGGAATTGAATGAATACAAAAGGTTTTCACCAGGCATACGGTAATCCGCGTAGACAGGTTACTCTCATAGATCAATAAAGAATGAATACGAAGGATTATTCACCATGCATGCGGTAATCCGCGTAGACAGGTTATTCCCATAGATTAATAAGGAATAAAATGAATACGAAATAAATAATACCGCTTACGAGAAAAATCATATCCCTTACGAATACAAAAGCAATAATACCCATTACGAGTATAAAATCACATCCTTTACCAAAATATTCTTTATCAAAATATCCTTTACGCAAGATAATATCATTTACAAAAATAATATCATTTACGAAAAATAACTTCCTTTACGAAATATAATAACATCCCTTACCTCAGTAGAAGATTAAATACTGAAATAGTAACAGAATACTCTTCTTCTTTCTCTCTTATTCTCTCTCTATAGCTTGATTATAACTTTGCTCTTCAGAATGGTATCAAAAATATGAATGGATGGAGGAGTATTTATAGGCTAGAAAAAATTGATTAATTACACTTTAGTACCTCCATCTTTGCCTCAATTTTTAATTTAGTCCTTCAAATTTATAAATCTTGCACCTCTACCCCTGCAACCACCCACCTACTATTTATTATCCACCAATAAGTGGGTCCCACATGTTAACCACCCATTAATTATTCATTTATCGGATTAATTCTCTGTTTGATCAATTTAACATCCAAAAATCAACTATTATCGAAATAAATGTCGATTTCTACTAACATTAATATTTTCAACACAATGAAAATATTTTTATCAATCATTCATCAATTTATTATTTAGATTAATATTACAGAATCACAATAATGACAACCAGGTCGTTCCCAAGAAAGAGGGGGCCTTCCGATAAGGATTTATCCTTACTGGCGCACAATTAACTAACCCCTTTACTAGACAGAACTTTCTAAATATTGCCAATAATGCTATCTAATAATATTATTTAAATAATATAAATGATAATTATTAATTTAATAATATAAAATATTGTGCAGATGATACTGTGACAATAATCGAATCAATAATATGAGATACTGTGCAACAACTACTGTAGCAATTATTGAATACTGAGTGACTTCTTACCTAAGCATCAATAATCAAAGATATTGTGCAATACCGTGTGCTACTTTGTAACAACGCGTATTACTGTATTTTTATCACCGGGTATTTTAACAGTTTAACGGTAATAGTTTTACCGTTATTTTTTAAAAATTACTTCTGTCACTTTCTATATCCGACATTCATTCCGTTGTGGGGTCCACCAATGACTGCGCCGTCGTACGAATATTCTCCGACAAAAGAATATTTTCCGACACAACGAATATGTTATGACTACTTGCTTACTTTGTTAAATTTGCACATATCACCCTTAACTTTAACATTTTATCAATTTAACTATTTACTGAATAGGATAATAATTCTAAGAAAAATTTAATACTTCATTTCATAAAATTCGGGGTCTTACACCACCCCACCCAAAAAAAATTATATTATGTTATTATGTATACACCCCTTATCCCGCACCGCACCCCCACCCCCCCCCACTCCCACCCCACCACCCCTCACCCCTCACCCCACCCAAAAAAAATAATATTATGTGATTACGTATACACCACCCACCCCTCCAAAAAAAATAAAAATAAAAAATTTAGTAATTATGTATACATGATATATATCTAATAATAATTTATTTAATTGAATCATAATAATGGTAAGTTTGAGATTTAAATATGGGTCGACTTATATTTGAATCATAACCATATGGTTCCAACCCACACAATCCATATTAAAAATGGTTAATATGATTTTAGTTCTTAAATGGAACCATAAGCATATTTTGAAAAACCACCATAACCATATTTTACCAAAAAAAATAATATTATGTGATTATGTATGCATCCCACGCACGCCACGCCACCCCCACCCACACCCACACCCACCCACACCCACACCCACACCCACACCCAAAAAAATAATATTATGTATACACCCTTTACCCCCCACCCCACCCCACCCCACCCCACCCCACCCAAAAAAAATTATATTATGTGATTATGTATACACCCCTTATCCCGCACCGCACCGCACCCCCACCCCCTACCCCCACCCCCACTCCCACTCCTACCCCACCACCCCCACCACCACCTCCCCTCACCCCACCCCCACCCCCACCCCCACCTAAAAAAAATAATATTATGTGATTACGTATACACCACCCACCCCTCCAAAAAAATAAAAATAAAATATTTAGTGATTATGTATACATGATATATATCTAATAATAATTTATTTAATTGAATCATAATAATGGTAAGTTTGACATTTAAATATGGGTCGACTTATATTTGAATCATAACCATATGGTTCCAACCCACACAACCTATATTAAAAATGGTTAATATGATTTTAGTTCTTAAATGAAACCATAACCATATTTTAAAAACCAAAACCAACCCATAACCATATTTTACCAAGCCTAGTCTTAATTTAAAAATACATGATTATTACAAAAAAAAGTATTTCTAAATTACTCTATTATTGTTTTGTTTGTTTATATTTATCTTCAAACTATTTATTTTTAATTTTTTTGGAATAATAAAGTAGAGGAGGGATTGTGCTTTCGATGTCAAAGTTAACAGTGTTATTTTTCTCGACATATGTAATGTTATTTTTAATAAAAATAAATGAGGGTAGTATTAAAAAGTTAAGACCAAAAGTAATATCAAAATAAAAAGAATACAAATAAATTTGAACAACCCAAAAAGAAAATTACAACAAATAAATTTTGACCGAAGAAATATGATAAAATATTTAATTAATATAAAAATAATACTTTTTCTGTTTTAAATTATAAGTTTACTATTGACTTTTTAAAAGTCAATTTTAAACTCAAAATTAATATGAATTGATGTAATTTATGTCAATACAATTAGAATATCATATACTGCCTATGTAGCTATTATAAGATCTATTATTTTTAAAATTTAAATGAATTATGTTGATTTTTAAATTTTAAAACATTTAAGTTAATTTTTTAAAACTTTAATATTAATTTTATAATTCTTTTAAGAGGGAGTACATTATTTGGGATAATACAAAACATTTGAGACGTTGTTTTAGGGATACTTCCCATTAAATTACACCATTGATATTTTTACATGATTTTTTTTATATAAATAATGAGTGGATATCATCTCTATGTGAGAGACTAATATAAAAATATTATTTTAACATATAAAAATATCAATTTACTTAAATTAAACAGAGAAAAGATAAAACAGATGCTGTTGATCCCATGTGCTTCCATCCCACGGTTGACACTGACCCACATCATCATCTTCATTAACAAACTGCGGAGGGAGAATCCACACATTTATTAATATTAATATTAATACAAAGCCAAATAAATATTGGGAGTTGAATATTTTATTATATTTTTTTCGACAAATCGTGTCAATCTTCAAATATGTTTATGATAACGTTGAAGAGTTATTTATTTATTTTTACTTTATCTAAAAACAAAATATAAATATTTTTTTTATGATTTATGAGAAAAATAATAGAAACAATCGTACAAAAAATTAAAAAATATTATTTTTATATGTAATTTTAATATTTTCACATGCAGTACTTCTCTCACATGAAAATTAGAGTGAGTCCTATTTTCATGTAAGGGGAGCCTTGTGAAAATATCAATTCCCATTAGTAAATACTTTCATATTTTCATACATGTTTTTTTTTTTTTTGCATATTCTCCTACACAAGTCAAACTATATCACGTAATAGTCCTTCTACGGCGACAAGTTTCCACCGACCGGGGTGGCGATCGGCCGAAATTTTAAAATTTTAATATTATTTTCTTGTTTTTGACTCTCAAATAATTAATATAATTTATTGAAATTAAAATTTTTATAAAATGCGGTGATTTAGGTATCGTTTGGATACATGTAAAAAACAGAATTATACAGACAACCTTATTTTTTATATATATCCAAACGATATCTAAATCACTTCATTTTATAAAAAATTTAATATTAATAAATTATATTAATTATTTAAAAGTTAAAAATAAAAATAAAAAAAATTCGACCGGTCGCCACCCGGATCGGTGCACACCTGTCGCCCAAGACTTATTGATCACGTAATTTTTGATGAAATTACCATTTACCAATGGGAAAAATTCTGAATCCTTCCATTCATATAATCACTATCTACATTTTTGACTTTCTATGTTTGGATTTAGTAGATGTAAGGGGACAGGGAAGGGAATTGGAAGTCAGAAAAGTCACTTCTCAAATCAATACTCGTCTATTATACTACAGATTCGATTATTATAAAATTAATTTTATAATAAATTGAATTAATTAATTAATATAATATTAACACATGAGAGAGAAATTATCTCTCTTTTACTATGTCGATACTGAATTAATTAATTGACCAAAATTAATTTCTTGTTAACCACTCCATTATATTACACTATATTTTCAAATACTACCAATTAATTAAGTGTACAAAGTACAAATCAATTTTCTATATTTGAGCTCGTGTTATATGCACATAATTGACTTATTTTGTTCAAAATTATTGAGAGAGGATAATTTGACAAAAGAAATAAAATATTAACTATAACATTATAAAAATTAATATATTAATATCTAAGCTGTAATTCAGTATTAACATGAAAGGATAATCTTACAATTTGTCTAAAATAAAAATTTCTCTAATTTTTTTTATAAAAAATATCTATCACATTATTTTCTTTTCCAATTCCAAAACGAAATAATAGAAGTGTACGAGTAGTAATTAAAGATCCCATACTCTCCTTCGCCAGGCCCTATCCTATCCTATCCCTGCGTGTATTTTTCTCTGAGGCAACACATTTGCATGCCAGAGATTCTTTTCATAAGGCTGGCTGGTGTATGTGCAAATTGCAATTATATCCCATATACTTACCTTATATTTACAACCAATACATACATAATAAAACCATAGATATAGCCTACAACCTATACATACATAAAATAAAACTATATTATAGATATAGCCTCTGCATGCTACTCACTACGGACTTAATTTGATTTTTTTAGTTAAATTGATCTATTTTAAAACTCATAATTAAATAAATTTATTAAAAGTAAATGTTGTGAATTAAGAAGTTCAGAAAAGCAATATCTTTTGTAAGACATGGTAACGTGTGAAATATAAAATGTACTTATTATTATTATTATTCATTATTTAATAAGTTGTCATCTCATTAGAATTTTTTAGTTTCTTATATACGTTGGCTATTTGTTTAAGATTAAATGATTGAATGGTTGAATCGATCAGTTATTTAATTTATTTTAAAAAAAATTTATCTAAATGACTGAATAATTTAGTGTCATTTTTTTGGCTGAATAAAGTTTTTTTTTTTTTTTTTTTATAATATTAACTATTATATTAAGTAATATTAAATAAATTTATAATAATTTTGAATTTTTTAGATGAATAAAATAATAAAAATTTATTATTCAAATATTCCAGACATATCAATTATCAAATAATTTTTTTTATTGAGATTCAAATTCAATTTATTATTAAAAGGAATAAAATTATATAATGGGACTGTTATTTAAGGCTGTAAAATATGAGTATTTATAAATATTTATCAGCAATGCTGTTATTACATAAAAATTTTTATATAGCACTCACATATATATTGTGGGCCTCCGTCAGATATGTGGGATCCATAATATATATATATATGAGTGTATGTGAATGTTATGTAAAAATTTTTATGTGATAGTAACATTATTTAATATTTATGGAGGTGGGTTAGGTTTCTTCTTCTTGTCTTGTTCATCATCATCATCTTTGATTAAACCACACATACAGCAGACAGTCAGGCTTCCACGTGCTCCTGGGGACTCTCCCCCTTCAGTCCCCCCACTCCCACCCTACTCCCTGCAAATCCCATACTATAATTTTCTCACCATTAACACATTACCCCTTTGACCCTTACAATTCTTAATTTTTATCTCCAGTCCTCCCTATCTAGCTATCTAACTACACTACCATTGCAACAGCAAAAATACCTCCACCAAAAACAAGTGCAATAATTAATCCAAACATCTTCTGGGCATTGGATTGTGAAGGTTATTTGATTGTCAAAAATGGCGATGGAAGGTCTCCAAGAAGATTCTGGTGATGGCAGCATGCAATGTACAGACCATCCTTACAAAAACAATACGCCAGGTGGGATCTGTGCATTTTGTCTTCAAGAAAAACTGGGCAAATTAGTCTCGTCTTCTTTTCCCATTGCTGTTTTCCCTTCTAATTCTTCATCATCTTCATCTCCCTCTTTTAGATCTGATCAATTCACCACCACCACTACTACTGCAACTTCATGCGTTGTTGCAGTTTGTACAAATCCAGCTTCTTCAAATTTATCAAACACCCACAACCACAATCTCCCTAACAATCACCAGTTTAATCACTTGAGGAAATCCAGGATTCCATTTCTCTTGACCCAAAAGAAGAAAAAGAAAGACCCATCTTCAGCTTCAGCTTCAGAACACACTAATAGTATCATTTTCAAGAGGAGCAAGTCCTCTGCTACACCTAGGCGCGGTGTACATTTCATGGAAACTAATGACATGGATGATTTTAACCCACATAAGCGAAGATTTTGGTCATTTCTTTACTTATCTAAGCACCCCACAACCAAGAAATTACCTGATGTGAAAGAGATTTGCTGCCCATCATCATCTTCCTCATCATCCACAGCAAACATTGGTTCTTTCTCGCAACAGACGTCAAGAGAGAGAAAGAAGGAAGAGTTCGGGATAGTGGAAGAGAATGAAAGTCCAGGCCAAGTTTCATTTGATCGGAAGGTATCAAGGTCCAGATCTGTCGGATGCGGAAGCCGGAGCTTTTCCGGCGACTTTTTCGAGCGAATCTCAACTGGGTTTGGTGACTGCACTCTCCGGCGAGTCGAGTCTCAAAGAGAAGGCAAGTCCAGGGCTCGCGGCGGCGTTGGGCAGGACTGCATTAAAGAAAGAGTCAAGTGTGGTGGTTTATTTAGTGGGTTTATGATTACTTCTTCTTCGTCATCTTCATCTTCCTCTTCTAATTGGGTTTCATCTTCAACTGAAGATAGTAATAATAATAATAACGTCAATGCGAAACCCTCTGCCGGCGCCGGCACCGCAGCGGTTGCGCGGCAAGCGGTTCACGGCAGGAGTAAGAGTTGGGGTTGGGCTTTTGCTAGTCCGATGAGAGCTTTTAGCAAGCCGCCTTCTGCAAAAAGAGGCGCCGCCGCTGCAAATAAAAATGTTGCTCCCAATTTGGCTGCCATTCCTTCCTTGTTGGCTGTGAGAAGTTAAGAATTTAAGCAGCGTTATAAATTACTGCATAATACTCTTTACTACACATTTACAATCTTGTTAATTTTCTATCTCCTTGTTTGCCTCTGTTTAATCACTGTTTGTACATTTTTGCCCCATAGTGTTCAAGCTGTTCTTGTTAATTCAGTTCTACTTATTAAGGGAAGTGTAAATGGTGTTGAATCATGATAATGTTCAACTTTGATGTCCACTTTTGTGGCATAATAAGTAAATGATTTCTACTTGTTTTCTTTTTGTAATGTTGGAGTGTGAATTGCATGGTGATATTATGGTAAAGAGATGTAGACTGGTTTACTGGTTTGTATGTGGTAGCTTTTTTTTTTTGTGAAAAAGTTATTGGAATGTGGGTTAGATTTGGATCTCTTTGTTGGTGTCTCCTTCTAGGAGGCTTTCTAGGTATTCTGCTGGCTCTTTAGCTGGCCAAAAAACTAGTATAAAGAATGAGTTGAAACTGAACTGAATGGGGTATTATATTATATTATTACTACTTAGTTTGCTAACTATAACTAGGTTATCATTATTTGTTTAAATTTTAAAAATTGAATCACTCTTCAAGTTTGAGTCAAAAGTAGCACATGTTTGCTTGCATGGTGGCTGAGGATCACATTTAAAGTCATTGAGCCGGATCTAGTTTGCTAAGCTGAGCTATATTTTGTTTGCCTTGATCATTTAAACTATAGTTTATCATTTCTTTCTTCATTAATCTCTTGTGAATCACAAATTAATGGGCTATATGAGAACTCAAACTTATTATAGTAGTGGGGCTATGAGAACTGAAACTTGTGTTCCTTTGCTATAAGAAAACAAAGAATGGGATAGAAAGCTTTTGTGCAATTTAGATGATGTTAATCTCATTCATGTTCATAAAAAAGATAAAACATTTTTTTTTGATGGTTTGCCAAGTTGAGTTTAATCCGGTTGAATCAGTTGAGCATCCAACTCTAAACTGAGCTGTAGACTAAAACAATACAAGCAAACATTTAATTGAGATACATAATTTTTGGAAGTTTTTTGATATTTTCACATCATTTTTTGATATTTTCACACATAGAACCTACGTCGGGGTCAAAAAAATGATGTGGAAATATAGGTTTCCTAATTTTATTGCGGGTCCTCTTAACATGTGTCCCTTAGGGCACATGCTAAGTACACAATTCAAGAGAATATTCTCTTGAACTGTGTGTATATTCTCTTGATTTTTGTATTTACATCAAGTTCAAAGGAATATACACATTATTCAAAAAAATATTTTCTTGAATTGTGTGCTTAGCATGTGCCCTCTTACGGCAAATGTTAAGAAATTCCTTTTATTGCATAACATTATTTGCTTTGTGGGTTGACTACTAAGCTAATCATTTTCTGCTCACATGAACAACAACACATATAGGTGAGTTTTTGATAAGAAGCAAATGAAATTTTGCTATAAGATGAATATAATTCAACCAATTGTAAGAGCAACTTAATCTTGGGAGCAATGGAATAAGCTAATTAATAAATCTTGTAAGAAAATTTTGGGTTTATGGAAAACAAATGATAAAAGATCATGATGAAGACCTGAAAGGACAAATGCAAAAAGACGGGGGAAAATGATGTCTTGGGAGCACTGGACCATGCTTAATGAAATAATATTGTACTCCAAAAGGAACCCTGTACTTTGGAGGCCCACAATAGTTAGATATGGACAAGGCCCTCTGTTAGATATTTGGAGGCCCTAGTGAGGTGGGGAACTTGTTTAGAATTGCATGTTGTGAAAGCTGTTGGATTTGGGCATCCATAAATATAATTGAAGTAAACTGTCTCACCATGTCTAATTGTCTAGGGAAAGAAAAGGGTTATCATTATGTAGTATCTTTCTTTTAAGGGTCCTCTTAACATGTGCTCACTTAGGTTTAGGGGGTGTTTGATAAAATTGAATGAAATAGTTCTGAATATTTAAGTAATCTGAATGAGTTGAATGAAGCAAAATTCTGAATACTGAATGAAAAAAGTTATTTAATAATTGACATGTGTGAAATATCTGAATAACAATTTTTTATTATTTTACCCTTCTGAAAAAATTCAAAATTATTGTAAATTTATTTAATATTCCTTAATATAATAGTTAATATTGTAAACAAAAAATAAAATATAAAATACTTCATTCAGTCCATTTAACCAAAAAATTATACTTAACCATTCAGCTCAAAAATCTGACCGATTCAGTCATTCAGACGATTTTTATTCAAAACAAACACACTGAATGACTGACCGATTCAACCATTCAGCTCTAAACTTAGCTGCTTAAATGGAATCTACTGCATAGTTCCGGGGTTCCATGTAATTTTAAGACAGTTAAGCTTCTTCCTTCCTTTATAATTTTAATTGAATATAAGACTGAATTGCTAAAAGAAAGATCAATCAGCATAGAAAAAGAAACTGAAATTAAGACCGTGAATCGCTAAAGGATTTGGAAACTCAATTATGGCCAGTTTTAATAAGCTATCCATTCCAAAAAAAAACTCAATGTTTATCTTTGCATTTACGTGTTTAGTGACGATACCCACAGTGAAATTGTGATGTTAAATTCAAATATATTGCGTCATTATATACCGTCTGTCACCACATTTTTTTTTAATGTAATAATGTATTTTAATAAATAAATTTTTTGAGTTATAATTTAAATTAAGATCCTAACTCTCCACAATAGTAGTAATAAATAAGAGTCAGTATTGATGAAGTTTGGCCTATAGTTGGGAAGGAAAAAACTAGTCAGTAAAAGTCTGCAAAATCATGTGCTACTATTTTGTTAGTAGTATTTTTGTCAGGGAAAACTCTTCTGACCGCCAAGTTATTGTGTAGAAAAATAATGCATCTCTTTTATCAACTTTTCCCCGGTCTGGCCTCCATCTATGAAATTTCATATGTAGCACCTCAATTTTTACTAGACAAACGACAAAAGTTAGCTATAACTGATCACCTAACTTGAAATATTTAGTGGTTTTTTGTTGAATGAATGCATTTTTTAATATTGATTTCAATATAATCTTATTGCAACTCAACTTCAGAACAAATTAAGATTCAATGTTGGCTTGAGACTTGGGACATACTTCCTCAGTCCGGAAAAATATTAATAAAATTGTTATCTTTTTTCTTCCACAATTTATTTGTTTGATAATAATATAAGTCGCAATATTCTCATAATTTTGTTGTCGTGCTATTATTATTAAACTAACAATTTATTATTTTTAGGGGTATATAGGAGATCAAAATATATTTTTAATATTTTCAAATTTATAAACGACACTCTTTAATTTATAAATTTATAAGTGAATTAGAATGCATTAATTTACTTTCATATAATTAACTCAAAAAGAGAATCAATTATACCAGTTCTAGTTCTTGACATGAAAGACCTAAGGTGATAGTCCGATATGGATGATAGGGTAGAGACCTGTCTCTTTACTGTGGAAGATCACAAGTTGGAGTCTAACTCTTAGTAGAAGTATTTCAAACAAGATGAAATGTATTCCTAAATAGATAGGGAGTTTATGATAAAAATAAAGTTCACCAAACTCGGTTACCCTGCTGACCATATATAGTTCTGCCACAAGACATAAATAAATGGGCATTGCTTTTTGCCTGCAGGTGGTACATGTATATAACAGCTTGCAGTAATTCTTATTTTGGCACCAACACAATTACAGTATATGGCACTCCATATATTTTTAGAGCTCTAGCATCACCTATTTTTTTTAATTTTAATACGGTGTTTAATATTACTACACTATTACACTAATGTTACGTTTGAATTCAAATAACATAATGAAATAATTTTAAAGTATATTAAGTACATAATTAATTGTTTGTGGGGGTGGATTGTGTAATAAAATGATATAATTAATTAATTATGGATTCGGAATTGAATGTTGAGTAATTAGAATAAAAGTTTTTCATCGGCTAAACTTCAAATGGGCGTAACTTTGATCTGTTTGGAGTAACAGTACCCGTAATATATTAAATCGAAGCTTGCAATGAGCTATACATGCCTTGTCGCCTTTGGCAATCATGTATAAGTTTTCAAGTCAAAAAACATGTTTTAAACAGTACTCTAGTCGCCCGTGGTCAAACTTGAATTGTTTTTATTTTCTAGGATTTTGTTATTATCTTTTCTAATTAGGGTTGGAAAGTGTTTTAGATTATAAATATGTTATTTTAAGGCTTTGGAAAATATTCTTTTGACAATTATTATCAATACTATTGTGTTTGAATTCTCTATCTTCCCTTGTGCGCAAGGATTTATTTACCTTTATATTAATAAGTTAAACTAATATATATAATCCGTTGCATGCATGCCTACTGATCAATAATTCATGTCTTTATATATATCTACAAATTTCCGCCATGGTTTTAGGTTGTATTTACTGGCCAAAATTACTTTGACACCATCGGTTAAGGTTGGAAATTATGTAGCAAATTTGGTTTTGATGGTTTTTGAAGATTTTGTTACAGGCGGTGATGTGATAAAAATATGTAACTGCAAGTGCACAGTGTCAAATTGAAGAACTGGCAAGTACAGGTCGAACCCACAGAGACTGGATTAATTTTAATATATCCTTAATATCTATTTTAGGCGAATTAAAAATAAATATTGAGAGTTGATTAATTAGAATATAAAAACTAATAATGAGAAAACAATCTAGGAATCCGAATCCATTAAATAATAAACATAACATATAATTCAATCTATTCTATTTTTATAACTTATTTATGATTTTGATCTCCCTTCCCTTTAATTTAATAATTTTATAATTAACGTGAGCAAGCATAGACTATGAAAATTTAAGGATTAACTATAATCCATCAAAACTTCTTTGAGCAAGCATGGATTATGAAAAACTCGTATCTTAACAATAATCTATCAAAATCTCTTAATTAATTTAAAATCACATAAGAACTATAAAACGAAGGTATTTCAATAATGAAACATGAAGGCGAAATCAATTAAACATAAAGGCATAAATAATAGAAGAGATGAAAAATATTATCATGAATAATTATTTAATTTCATCTTCATCCTAGATATAAAAAAATTAACTAGACATTAAAATAAAATAACTAACTAAAATAAAGAAGAAATAAAATAAGAAAACTCCCTTTATTGATGATTCTCCAACAAGCGTATAATGAAGAAATAATTTAATCTACTTCTACTCCTAACCTAAACTAATACAATACCTAATCATTTCTCTCTAAAACAAGAGACCTATTTATAGGAAAAATAAATTTGTGCCATAATTTAGATACATTGAACTTGGACACTTTTATTCCCATGTAGGTTTTAACTTCCTAGTGGTAATCAACTTCTCAAAGAGATCTTCTAGATAGACTTTTCTTTCTCTTGTTGGATTTGACTTGCACACCAAGATTGTTCCACCTCTTTTCTTCTCTTTGTAGGATTCTTCTTGGATATTTCTTACATGAATAAGAGCATTAAATATCGCTTGATCACCAAGATTTTGACTTTATTGCAATAAATATTAAACCCTACAAAATAAAATAAAACATATTAATTTAATAAACTAATATAATTAAAAGGACAAAATTAGGGATAATAAAATGTATGAATTATGTGTCTATCAAATACCCTCATACCTAGCTTTTGCTCGTCCTCGAGTAAAATAAAAATAAAAATTATACTACCCCATTTTCGTAGGAAACACGATTGCACTTAGCATGTGCAACAAGCCTTTAAACCCCAAGGTTACCCCAAGTGGACGAGTTGTGTCTCGTGAGGGTTTGCAGTGAATATACCCACAAAATTTAAAAATATTTTTGAGTTTCAACAAATCATGAAATTGAATTAAAACTTCTAAATATCCATGGGCATACATAAGCAAAATTAAATTCAAAATCACACTTTCACCTTATCAAAAATGTTCAATCTTCATTCTAGACACCATCCTTCATAAAATCTATTCCATGTGATGCATGCATGTGTATATGATGTAACTCTTATAGGGATTTTACCATGAAAATCAAGCAAACTTATTTTTCTTCTTTTTTCTTTTTTTTTAAATTTTTTTCTTTTTTTCCTTTTCTTTTTTCTTGACTTGTGCAATGTCTCATTTTCTTAGGCTTTTCAGAGTTACCCATGTAGCGAGCGTTGGACCAATGACTCCCAAACCAGTTGATTTTAGGACACTAGGTGTAGAGACACCCCTAAGGGCTTACTAACTCGAGTAACAAAGGCCACAAAATTAGACTAGTCAAACTGCTTTTATCCATCACACTTTTCAGCGTGAATATCGATGCTTCATGAGGCTTAGATGCCCAGTTATTTCGTTCAATGGACATTGAAGCAGTTATTTATTTCTTTTCTTGTTCTTTCTTTTCTTTTCTTTTTGAAATTACTCGAATCATAGTTTATATCCACAACTAAGAGTTAGTGCAATTGTGAAGTGCAAAAATGCTTTGAAATTAATTTTAGTCCAGATGGTATTTCAAACTAAGATTTAGTACCTCATCAAAGATTTAAGAGTTTTAAATCTTTCAATCTTATTCATGACATTTAACTCCATGGACACTTATTAGAATAATTTCAATCCATAAAAAGTCAAACAAAATTTTCAATTTTTTTCTTTTTTTTTTGTTTAACAATATTTTCCTAAAAAAAATATATATCTATTACAATAATACAAACAAACTCCCCCCCATACCTAAATCATGCATTGTCCTCAATGTATGTAAATTAAGAAAAGAGAACAAAGATATGAAAAAATTGTACCTTGTATGCGGGGCATTTGTTCTGCAAGAAAATGTGGTGAGAAAGAAAACAAATGTACATACCTACGAATTTTATAAATCTTAAATATTATATGACTATACATGAATGATATAAATAGGTAAGTGAGTGTGAATTTGTCATGATTTTCAGGAGGTCTAGAAAATTGAAAATAGTTATAATTTTCATCAGAATTATGCTTAAAATGTACCTCAAGAAATTTTCACTAACATGTTCAAATGATGGAAGAATTGGTTCACATACATGTTCTAGTTTAGTTGACTTATTTGTAGTGGATCTCAAAAGCTCATTGACATTATCTAAATATTCAGATTCATTCCAATTTTGGTGAAGATGATTTAAGAAAAAATCAATTGGATCTTTTTCAATCAAGAGTCTATTTTTAATTATTTCTTGGGTCATGGACAACTCTTGGATCATGTTTATTTCAATGGGTTGGTCTAAAATATCACTAGGTGGTTTTTTTGGAATAAGTCTTTTAGGGTATGGAACTTTAGGCTTATAGACTTTTTCATCCGACTCATTAAATGTGACATGATCAATTTTAAGTACAGACTCATAATTTTTAGACTGCTCAAATTCGCTTGACTCAAACTGTGTAGAATTGAATACAAAATTTTTATTTTTCTCATCATTTTCACAACCATCAAAATTTTCAAAATTAACCTCAGAGTTACTATAAAATTCACCCACCTCTTGTTCATTTATTATGGTGGCTAATCGACTCATTTGAATTTCTAGACGAGATATAGCTTGATCCACGCTAAATTGATTTTTCATTAAAACTTTCATAGTTTTCTCTAAGACACTAAGTCTTTCCTCTTCTTCATTTGATAATTCTTGTGGATATTGAGGTTCTGGATCCGAATATGGGTATGGATATGGATATGAACTTAGATAAGGATTTTTATAAGTTGAAAAAAAATTATTTACTTGGTGTGCATTAAAATTTTCATAGTGTTCTTGATTCCAAGCAAAATTATTATTCCAACTATAATAAGAATCCATCTTTCCACAAATCATAAAACAAATAAACAGCTAACCACGAAAGTCACAAAAAAAATAAAAATAAAAATAAAATAAAAATCCTAATTCTAGGGTTAAATAAAATAAAATAAAATAAAAAACCTAAATAGGATGTGCTCTACGTGAGTGAATGCATGAATGCGACAATTAATTTTCTAACTAACAAAAAAAAAAAAACTAAGCTACTTACTTTTTTAATTTTTTTTTTTGAGTTAAGATACAAAATACTAGAAAAAGCGCAGCAATAGTCTTGTCTTTCCGCACTGTTGATCCGCTTCGATAATCCTAAAAACAATAAAAAAAATTAAAAAAATAAACTAACTCGAATAAATAAAAATTAAGGAATATAAAATTAAGTCTAGTCCCCGGCAACGGCGCCAAAAACTTGATGTGATAAAAATATGTAACTGCAAGTGCACAGTGTCAAATTGAAGAACTGGCAAGTACAGGTCGAACCCACAGAGACTGGATTAATTTTAATATATCCTTAATATCTATTTTAGGCGAATTAAAAATAAATATTGAGAGTTGATTAATTAGAATATAAAAACTAATAATGAGGAAACAATCTAGGAATCCGAATCCATTAAATAATAAACATAACATATAATTCAATCTATTCTATTTTTATAACTTATTTATGATTTCGATCTCCCTTCCCTTTAATTTAATAATTTTATAATTAACGTGAGCAAGCATAGACTATGAAAATTTAAGGATTAACTATAATCCATCAAAACTTCTTTGAGCAAGCATGGATTATGAAAAACTCGTATCTTAACAATAATCTATCAAAATCTCTTAATTAATTTAAAATCACATAAGAACTATAAAACGAAGGTATTTCAATAATGAAACATGAAGGCGAAATCAATTAAACATAAAGGCATAAATAATAGAAGAGATGAAAAATATTATCATGAATAATTATTTAATTTCATCTTCATCCTAGATATAAAAAAAATTAACTAGACATTAAAATAAAATAACTAACTAAAATAAAGAAGAAATAAAATAAGAAAACTCCCTTTATTGATGATTCTCCAACAAGCGTATAATGAAGAAATAATTTAATCTACTTCTACTCCTAACCTAAACTAATACAATACCTAATCATTTCTCTCTAAAACAAGAGACCTATTTATAGGAAAAATAAATTTGTGCCATAATTTAGATACATTGAACTTGGACACTTTTATTCCCATGTAGGTTTTAACTTCCTAGTGGTAATCAACTTCTCAAAGAGATCTTCTAGATAGACTTTTCTTTCTCTTGTTGGATTTGACTTGCACACCAAGATTGTTCCACCTCTTTTCTTCTCTTTGTAGGATTCTTCTTGGATATTTCTTACATGAATAAGAGCATTAAATATCGCTTGATCACCAAGATTTTGACTTTATTGCAATAAATATTAAACCCTACAAAATAAAATAAAACATATTAATTTAATAAACTAATATAATTAAAAGGACAAAATTAGGGATAATAAAATGTATGAATTATGTGTCTATCAAATACCCTCATACCTAGCTTTTGCTCGTCCTCGAGTAAAATAAAAATAAAAATTATACTACCCCATTTTCGTAGGAAACACGATTGCACTTAGCATGTGCAACAAGCCTTTAAACCCCAAGGTTACCCCAAGTGGACGAGTTGTGTCTCGTGAGGGTTTGCAGTGAATATACCCACAAAATTTAAAAATATTTTTGAGTTTCAACAAATCATGAAATTGAATTAAAACTTCTAAATATCCATGGGCATACATAAGCAAAATTAAATTCAAAATCACACTTTCACCTTATCAAAAATGTTCAATCTTCATTCTAGACACCATCCTTCATAAAATCTATTCCATGTGATGCATGCATGTGTATATGATGTAACTCTTATAGGGATTTTACCATGAAAATCAAGCAAACTTATTTTTCTTCTTTTTTCTTTTTTTTTTAAATTTTTTTTCTTTTTTTCCTTTTCTTTTTTCTTGACTTGTGCAATGTCTCATTTTCTTAGGCTTTTCAGAGTTACCCATGTAGCGAGCGTTGGACCAATGACTCCCAAACCAGTTGATTTTAGGACACTAGGTGTAGAGACACCCCTAAGGGCTTACTAACTCGAGTAACAAAGGCCACAAAATTAGACTAGTCAAACTGCTTTTATCCATCACACTTTTCAGCGTGAATATCGATGCTTCATGAGGCTTAGATGCCCAGTTATTTCGTTCAATGGACATTGAAGCAGTTATTTATTTCTTTTCTTGTTCTTTCTTTTCTTTTCTTTTTGAAATTACTCGAATCATAGTTTATATCCACAACTAAGAGTTAGTGCAATTGTGAAGTGCAAAAATGCTTTGAAATTAATTTTAGTCCAGATGGTATTTCAAACTAAGATTTAGTACCTCATCAAAGATTTAAGAGTTTTAAATCTTTCAATCTTATTCATGACATTTAACTCCATGGACACTTATTAGAATAATTTCAATCCATAAAAAGTCAAACAAAATTTTCAATTTTTTTCTTTTTTTTTTGTTTAACAATATTTTCCTAAAAAAAATATATATCTATTACAATAATACAAACAAACTCCCCCCCATACCTAAATCATGCATTGTCCTCAATGTATGTAAATTAAGAAAAGAGAACAAAGATATGAAAAAATTGTACCTTGTATGCGGGGCATTTGTTCTGCAAGAAAATGTGGTGAGAAAGAAAACAAATGTACATACCTACGAATTTTATAAATCTTAAATATTATATGACTATACATGAATGATATAAATAGGTAAGTGAGTGTGAATTTGTCATGATTTTCAGGAGGTCTAGAAAATTGAAAATAGTTATAATTTTCATCAGAATTATGCTTAAAATGTACCTCAAGAAAATTTTCACTAACATGTTCAAATGATGGAAGAATTGGTTCACATACATGTTCTAGTTTAGTTGACTTATTTGTAGTGGATCTCAAAAGCTCATTGACATTATCTAAATATTCAGATTCATTCCAATTTTGGTGAAGATGATTTAAGAAAAAATCAATTGGATCTTTTTCAATCAAGAGTCTATTTTTAATTATTTCTTGGGTCATGGACAACTCTTGGATCATGTTTATTTCAATGGGTTGGTCTAAAATATCACTAGGTGGTTTTTTTTGGAATAAGTCTTTTAGGGTATGGAACTTTAGGCTTATAGACTTTTTCATCCGACTCATTAAATGTGACATGATCAATTTTAAGTACAGACTCATAATTTTTAGACTGCTCAAATTCGCTTGACTCAAACTGTGTAGAATTGAATACAAAATTTTTATTTTTCTCATCATTTTCACAACCATCAAAATTTTCAAAATTAACCTCAGAGTTACTATAAAATTCACCCACCTCTTGTTCATTTATTATGGTGGCTAATCGACTCATTTGAATTTCTAGACGAGATATAGCTTGATCCACGCTAAATTGATTTTTCATTAAAACTTTCATAGTTTTCTCTAAGACACTAAGTCTTTCCTCTTCTTCATTTGATAATTCTTGTGGATATTGAGGTTCTGGATCCGAATATGGGTATGGATATGGATATGAACTTAGATAAGGATTTTTATAAGTTGAAAAAAAATTATTTACTTGGTGTGCATTAAAATTTTCATAGTGTTCTTGATTCCAAGCAAAATTATTATTCCAACTATAATAAGAATCCATCTTTCCACAAATCATAAAACAAATAAACAGCTAACCACGAAAGTCACAAAAAAAATAAAAATAAAAATAAAATAAAAATCCTAATTCTAGGGTTAAATAAAATAAAATAAAATAAAAAACCTAAATAGGATGTGCTCTACGTGAGTGAATGCATGAATGCGACAATTAATTTTCTAACTAACAAAAAAAAAAAAACTAAGCTACTTACTTTTTTAATTTTTTTTTTTGAGTTAAGATACAAAATACTAGAAAAAGCGCAGCAATAGTCTTGTCTTTCCGCACTGTTGATCCGCTTCGATAATCCTAAAAACAATAAAAAAAATTAAAAAATAAACTAACTCGAATAAATAAAAATTAAGGAATATAAAATTAAGTCTAGTCCCCGGCAACGGCGCCAAAAACTTGATGTGATAAAAATATGTAACTGCAAGTGCACAGTGTCAAATTGAAGAACTGGCAAGTACAGGTCGAACCCACAGAGACTGGATTAATTTTAATATATCCTTAATATCTATTTTAGGCGAATTAAAAATAAATATTGAGAGTTGATTAATTAGAATATAAAAACTAATAATGAGGAAACAATCTAGGAATCCGAATCCATTAAATAATAAACATAACATATAATTCAATCTATTCTATTTTTATAACTTATTTATGATTTCGATCTCCCTTCCCTTTAATTTAATAATTTTATAATTAACGTGAGCAAGCATAGACTATGAAAATTTAAGGATTAACTATAATCCATCAAAACTTCTTTGAGCAAGCATGGATTATGAAAAACTCGTATCTTAACAATAATCTATCAAAATCTCTTAATTAATTTAAAATCACATAAGAACTATAAAACGAAGGTATTTCAATAATGAAACATGAAGGCGAAATCAATTAAACATAAAGGCATAAATAATAGAAGAGATGAAAAATATTATCATGAATAATTATTTAATTTCATCTTCATCCTAGATATAAAAAAAATTAACTAGACATTAAAATAAAATAACTAACTAAAATAAAGAAGAAATAAAATAAGAAAACTCCCTTTATTGATGATTCTCCAACAAGCGTATAATGAAGAAATAATTTAATCTACTTCTACTCCTAACCTAAACTAATACAATACCTAATCATTTCTCTCTAAAACAAGAGACCTATTTATAGGAAAAATAAATTTGTGCCATAATTTAGATACATTGAACTTGGACACTTTTATTCCCATGTAGGTTTTAACTTCCTAGTGGTAATCAACTTCTCAAAGAGATCTTCTAGATAGACTTTTCTTTCTCTTGTTGGATTTGACTTGCACACCAAGATTGTTCCACCTCTTTTCTTCTCTTTGTAGGATTCTTCTTGGATATTTCTTACATGAATAAGAGCATTAAATATCGCTTGATCACCAAGATTTTGACTTTATTGCAATAAATATTAAACCCTACAAAATAAAATAAAACATATTAATTTAATAAACTAATATAATTAAAAGGACAAAATTAGGGATAATAAAATGTATGAATTATGTGTCTATCAAATACCCTCATACCTAGCTTTTGCTCGTCCTCGAGTAAAATAAAAATAAAAATTATACTACCCCATTTTCGTAGGAAACACGATTGCACTTAGCATGTGCAACAAGCCTTTAAACCCCAAGGTTACCCCAAGTGGACGAGTTGTGTCTCGTGAGGGTTTGCAGTGAATATACCCACAAAATTTAAAAATATTTTTGAGTTTCAACAAATCATGAAATTGAATTAAAACTTCTAAATATCCATGGGCATACATAAGCAAAATTAAATTCAAAATCACACTTTCACCTTATCAAAAATGTTCAATCTTCATTCTAGACACCATCCTTCATAAAATCTATTCCATGTGATGCATGCATGTGTATATGATGTAACTCTTATAGGGATTTTACCATGAAAATCAAGCAAACTTATTTTTCTTCTTTTTTCTTTTTTTTTAAATTTTTTTTCTTTTTTTCCTTTTCTTTTTTCTTGACTTGTGCAATGTCTCATTTTCTTAGGCTTTTCAGAGTTACCCATGTAGCGAGCGTTGGACCAATGACTCCCAAACCAGTTGATTTTAGGACACTAGGTGTAGAGACACCCCTAAGGGCTTACTAACTCGAGTAACAAAGGCCACAAAATTAGACTAGTCAAACTGCTTTTATCCATCACACTTTTCAGCGTGAATATCGATGCTTCATGAGGCTTAGATGCCCAGTTATTTCGTTCAATGGACATTGAAGCAGTTATTTATTTCTTTTCTTGTTCTTTCTTTTCTTTTCTTTTTGAAATTACTCGAATCATAGTTTATATCCACAACTAAGAGTTAGTGCAATTGTGAAGTGCAAAAATGCTTTGAAATTAATTTTAGTCCAGATGGTATTTCAAACTAAGATTTAGTACCTCATCAAAGATTTAAGAGTTTTAAATCTTTCAATCTTATTCATGACATTTAACTCCATGGACACTTATTAGAATAATTTCAATCCATAAAAAGTCAAACAAAATTTTCAATTTTTTTCTTTTTTTTTTGTTTAACAATATTTTCCTAAAAAAAATATATATCTATTACAATAATACAAACAAACTCCCCCCCATACCTAAATCATGCATTGTCCTCAATGTATGTAAATTAAGAAAAGAGAACAAAGATATGAAAAAATTGTACCTTGTATGCGGGGCATTTGTTCTGCAAGAAAATGTGGTGAGAAAGAAAACAAATGTACATACCTACGAATTTTATAAATCTTAAATATTATATGACTATACATGAATGATATAAATAGGTAAGTGAGTGTGAATTTGTCATGATTTTCAGGAGGTCTAGAAAATTGAAAATAGTTATAATTTTCATCAGAATTATGCTTAAAATGTACCTCAAGAAAATTTTCACTAACATGTTCAAATGATGGAAGAATTGGTTCACATACATGTTCTAGTTTAGTTGACTTATTTGTAGTGGATCTCAAAAGCTCATTGACATTATCTAAATATTCAGATTCATTCCAATTTTGGTGAAGATGATTTAAGAAAAAATCAATTGGATCTTTTTCAATCAAGAGTCTATTTTTAATTATTTCTTGGGTCATGGACAACTCTTGGATCATGTTTATTTTAATGGGTTGGTCTAAAATATCACTAGGTGGTTTTTTTGGAATAAGTCTTTTAGGGTATGGAACTTTAGGCTTATAGACTTTTTCATCCGACTCATTAAATGTGACATGATCAATTTTAAGTACAGACTCATAATTTTTAGACTGCTCAAATTCGCTTGACTCAAACTGTGTAGAATTGAATACAAAATTTTTATTTTTCTCATCATTTTCACAACCATCAAAATTTTCAAAATTAACCTCAGAGTTACTATAAAATTCACCCACCTCTTGTTCATTTATTATGGTGGCTAATCGACTCATTTGAATTTCTAGACGAGATATAGCTTGATCCACGCTAAATTGATTTTTCATTAAAACTTTCATAGTTTTCTCTAAGACACTAAGTCTTTCCTCTTCTTCATTTGATAATTCTTGTGGATATTGAGGTTCTGGATCCGAATATGGGTATGGATATGGATATGAACTTAGATAAGGATTTTTATAAGTTGAAAAAAAATTATTTACTTGGTGTGCATTAAAATTTTCATAGTGTTCTTGATTCCAAGCAAAATTATTATTCCAACTATAATAAGAATCCATCTTTCCACAAATCATAAAACAAATAAACAGCTAACCACGAAAGTCACAAAAAAAATAAAAATAAAAATAAAATAAAAATCCTAATTCTAGGGTTAAATAAAATAAAATAAAATAAAAAACCTAAATAGGATGTGCTCTACGTGAGTGAATGCATGAATGCGACAATTAATTTTCTAACTAACAAAAAAAAAAAAACTAAGCTACTTACTTTTTTAATTTTTTTTTTTGAGTTAAGATACAAAATACTAGAAAAAGCGCAGCAATAGTCTTGTCTTTCCGCACTGTTGATCCGCTTCGATAATCCTAAAAACAATAAAAAAAATTAAAAAAATAAACTAACTCGAATAAATAAAAATTAAGGAATATAAAATTAAGTCTAGTCCCCGGCAACGGCGCCAAAAACTTGATGTGATAAAAATATGTAACTGCAAGTGCACAGTGTCAAATTGAAGAACTGGCAAGTACAGGTCGAACCCACAGAGACTGGATTAATTTTAATATATCCTTAATATCTATTTTAGGCGAATTAAAAATAAATATTGAGAGTTGATTAATTAGAATATAAAAACTAATAATGAGGAAACAATCTAGGAATCCGAATCCATTAAATAATAAACATAACATATAATTCAATCTATTCTATTTTTATAACTTATTTATGATTTCGATCTCCCTTCCCTTTAATTTAATAATTTTATAATTAACGTGAGCAAGCATAGACTATGAAAATTTAAGGATTAACTATAATCCATCAAAACTTCTTTGAGCAAGCATGGATTATGAAAAACTCGTATCTTAACAATAATCTATCAAAATCTCTTAATTAATTTAAAATCACATAAGAACTATAAAACGAAGGTATTTCAATAATGAAACATGAAGGCGAAATCAATTAAACATAAAGGCATAAATAATAGAAGAGATGAAAAATATTATCATGAATAATTATTTAATTTCATCTTCATCCTAGATATAAAAAAATTAACTAGACATTAAAATAAAATAACTAACTAAAATAAAGAAGAAATAAAATAAGAAAACTCCCTTTATTGATGATTCTCCAACAAGCGTATAATGAAGAAATAATTTAATCTACTTCTACTCCTAACCTAAACTAATACAATACCTAATCATTTCTCTCTAAAACAAGAGACCTATTTATAGGAAAAATAAATTTGTGCCATAATTTAGATACATTGAACTTGGACACTTTTATTCCCATGTAGGTTTTAACTTCCTAGTGGTAATCAACTTCTCAAAGAGATCTTCTAGATAGACTTTTCTTTCTCTTGTTGGATTTGACTTGCACACCAAGATTGTTCCACCTCTTTTCTTCTCTTTGTAGGATTCTTCTTGGATATTTCTTACATGAATAAGAGCATTAAATATCGCTTGATCACCAAGATTTTGACTTTATTGCAATAAATATTAAACCCTACAAAATAAAATAAAACATATTAATTTAATAAACTAATATAATTAAAAGGACAAAATTAGGGATAATAAAATGTATGAATTATGTGTCTATCAGGCGGCGGCTTTAGGATGATTATATATGCAGTAGTAGTCTTTTATTTTCTCTTCTTGTCAAATGTCATGAAGTGATATAAAGGTAAGTAAAACGCCTGACCTTTTTGAATACAAATTTTTGTCGATAAATTATATGCGAGGAAGATGGCCGTCCAATTCCCCAGCGGATGTTGAATAAATATGGAAATTAAGGTGTGAAGAAGAAAATGATGAAACCAATACAGTATAAAATGATGATCTGATCAATTCAATATAGAAAAGGCTGGCTGGGTCTTTTCTGCTAACTGGAGTAATTCCTTTTGGCATCTAATAATTAAATTTGTTTTCAATTTCTTGCTAGCTTTTAAAGCTATAGCCTATATGTTACTCCAATTCAACGTTTTTTTTCGACGCCTGATTATGTAGAATTTTATATATTGATGATAGTTGACCAAACCAATATATATATATATATATGGGGTTATATCCACAGCAACCGATTGCTGGGAGCAACCCCTTTATATGAGGTTTGAGAATCATTATTATAATGGGGCCCAATGTACTTGGAGGATAAATTGAGTCAAAAGCTCCTACAAGGAGTGGGATAAAGTGGTTGCTCCCAGCAACCGGTTGATGTGGATGCAACCCCTATATATATATATATATATATATTCTACAACAATTGTTCTTGTTAGCAACTGTCAATAATTACAACTGGATTTGGCTGGCCTTCTCACTTTTACTCTAAATACATCTACTGCATGTTTGTTTATAAAGATTATAATCTTGTAGCAATATTTTTATGAATTCTAATCCTACAACTAATAATATTAATATTAAATAGTATTAATCACATAGTATTTATTTAGGATGAATTCTTTATAAGATAATTTAAAATAATCTTATATTATATTTATTTTGTCCGAAGTTATATAAAGGATGAAATAAAATTTTATCATTTGGACTATATATATTATACTTTTATGTGTAATAACAAAGAGGTCATATTTTTAATGTGAGGATATATGTATGTAATAGGATACACTAACATTGGTCATTTTTTTTATATAAAAAGTATTGATTACCTTTGTACACAAATTTTTAATCCAAAATGACAGAAATTATATTATTTGGTTAGACATGGTATTAAATAGTTCTCCCATTTTAAGTTATTTTGTTATCTCAAGACTAATACATAGTCCCAAGTCAAATTTTAAAACAAACAAGGGACTTGAGATTAATAGTCAAATCCCAAATGTTATCCAGAAAAACAAACATGACCCAAGTATTTTTATTATTTTCATATTATAAGTAAACAAGCATTACAAGAAAATACCTTAATTCCGACTGAAAAGATTTCATTGAAATTAGGGTTTCGACCGAATATTCTGTCGGTTATATTTTGAGTATTCTCGACAAAAATTCTTTCGGAATTATGTGAGCCCATGGTGCCAAGGTTTCTCGTTAGCTCGAGCCATTATTTCGACAAAAATGAGTACTAATCTCGACGTAATTCCATTGGGATTAAGGTATTTTTGACAATATTTTCAATAATCACATGATTTAATCGGACATCTTTAGTGCTTAATAAACATGTACGCATTTTATCTTAAACTGGTCATTGTCAAACAGTTGCGTGTGTAAATTATGTGGGATAAGTTATAATTTTTATAAAATTTAGAGAAGTAAATAAAAAATATAAAAAAATAATATTAAAAAAGACAAAATAGTAATATATCTAAAGTTGTAGGAATAAAATAGTAAAAAAAAAATGTGACACAAATACACCAAATTTGTTGAGGAAACCTTGTGAGACTTTATAAAGATTCCATCAAGTGTATATGTGCACCAAAGCCTTTCCGTTTCAAAACATTTCTGGTGATAATAGGCCATTAATATTTGACTTCTGCTTAGCTTACTAAATTATTATACAGTTAGCGTGTTAAGAGAGGTACGTACGGCATATGATAAGTATCTTATGCTTTGATTGCTACATTACAGCTGATCCTCACCTCTTTCACTTAAGCACTCAAGCCGACACAACCCCCCACCCCCAAAAATAATTTACGTCTTCTAAGAAAAAAAAAAGTCTTTATTATTTATATGCAACATTACATTGAAGACGCGATTCGCGTGATTCTCATATCTTCACAGAAGATGAGAGATGAATTGATCGATTTATTGAATTCTAGGTCGGGCCTGTAATCTTTATCATAAGGGTGGCCACAGTGAGATGTAATATTCTGTGGCGAAGCTACATACACGCATGTGAAAAATATAATTGCTCTATAATGTAAAGTAAATTTTAAAATTTTTATATAAATAAACCCCACTAAAATTTTATAAATTTTCTATTATACGAGGTCAAATTAAAAATTTATAATTTTGTCAATCAAATTTTAACCACATACGACTCATATCCTCTCAATATATGTATATCTCTCTATAATATTTTAAACTAAATAATAATTTAATTTATATTATTTTTAAAAATAATTAATAAATTAATTACTTATGAACAGTTGTGATTAAAAAAACTGAGTCAATATAGTGTATATATATCATATATTATTACTTATTATATTTTCATTGTAATATAGTATATATATACATATATGTGCGTGGGACTCGAAAGTACAAAAATATTACAAAAAAATGGTTCGGAGGCTCTCCTCCCCGCCAAATTATTCAGGGACGAAACTGACTCAGGGCTGCAGGGGGCCATGGCCCCCCCCAAGATCTGAAAATAATATTTTTTTTTTGCTAAGTGATTTGAAATTTTTTTTAGGCTCACTTGTTCAATTATATATTTTATTGTTCAATGCCTGGCCCAATAAGTAGGTTAACTTACTAAATACCAACTCTACTATATTATTTTCAATACACACTCGTTGATCATGCCTACCGCCTAATTTCTAGCAGCCCCATCAAACTCATGCCCTCATTATTTTCCAAATCACCTTCCACCTCCAAGGCTCCAACATTCTTCCCTCAGAGACTTCCGATCTCGGTTAGTCATCCACACACATATACATAAATATTTTTATAAATCAATTTGCAATGGTTAGGGTTTTGATGTCTGACTATTTCTAAGGTGTATATATGGATTAGCTTAACATTTGTGGTTATATTGTTTATCCTTTTGGACAGTGATAGTTACTTGTTGGATTAAATTGGATACTTGCGTATATTCTATTTCATCTTTACCTGATATTCACGATAATGTACTAACCATTTACTAATTTCTGGTGTGAAGTTGAACCTTGGGATCTTAAAAAATCTTACTTTACATGCTTTTATGTGTCTCATTAGATATATTACCTCTGTACTAGTCTACTAGGCTTTCTAAGTGTTTAAGAGCTCTAGCACGGTTCATACTAATGAATGAATATCTTAGCACCACACAGACACACAATAAAAATGTTATGTATATTCTAAAGTTGATTTTTTTATTTTTTGTTTTAGAATCATGGGAAAATCACATACTATTGATTCATTTTTCAAGAGAAAGCAATCAAATCATGTTGACACATCTCTACTGACCCATGAGCCTAATGTTCAAACATCTTTGCCTACCCCTGAACAAGAACAACGTCCTCTAAAATCACCAAGAATTGAAGGTAAAGAATGGGATATTAATTATTTGGAGCGTGATCCTGGAAAACGTATCGAGATATGGAAATGTCGTAGTGATCTACTTGATGAAGTTCGACGAGCTTACATCAATTACGGTCCATTTCAATGCATTCTTCCAGAGTACCCTTTTTCTGGATCTGAAAAGCATCCTCGCCGCTTTCAATCATCATGGTTCAAGGTATTTCCATCTTGGTTAGAGTATTCCCCTTCAAAGGATGCCGCATTTTGTCTACCTTGCTATCTCTTTAACAAAGAAGGTGTACAACATGGGCAAAGTACATTTTCAAAGGATGGATTTAATAGTTGGAAGAAAGTAAGGAATGGGAAGACTTGTGCATTTTTGAATCATGTGGGAAAAGATCCAAATTCATTACATAAAATTGCTCAAAAATCATGCGATGATCTAATGAATCAATCACAACATATTCAAAAAGTTGTTGAGAAACAAACTTCTGAACAGCGTGCAAACAATCGGTTGCGACTTAAAGCCTCAATTGATTCAGTTCGCTATCTTACACTCCAAGGTTTGGCTTTAAGAGGTCGTGATGAAAGCAAAAGTTCCATCAATCGTGGTAATTTTCTTGAATTGATAAGCCTTTTTGCTGAGTATAATGAAAATGTTGCAAATGTTGTGTTAGATAAGGCTCCTCAAAATGCCTCATATACGTCATCAAAAGTCCAGAAAGAGATTTTACTTGTTTACTCAATGAAAATCAGAAAGGCAATTTGTGAGGAGATCGGTGATGCAAAATTTTGTATTCTTGTTGATGAAGCTCGAGACCAGTCAAAAAGGGAGCAAATGGCTATTGTTATTAGATTTGTTGACAAAGATGGTTTTATTCGGGAGCGCTTTTTTGGTCTCATACATGTACCAGATACGAAGGCATTAACTCTAAAGAACGAGATATTTTCTACTCTTTCCCGTTATGCTCTTGACTTTCAAAATATTCGAGGTCAAGGATATGACGGAGCAAGTAATATGCGAGGTGAATGGAATGGGTTACAAGCTCTAGTTGCTAATGAATGTCCGTATGCATATTATGTCCATTGTTTTGCTCATCGTTTGCAATTGGCATTAGTTGCAACATCTAGAGAAGTTATTTTTGTACATCAATTTTTTTCAAAATTGAGTTTTATTGTAAATATTGTGGGCGCTTCTTGTAAACGTAACGATGAATTAAAAGCTGCTCAATCTTCCGATGTTGCTCATTTGATTTCCACTGAAGAGCTTGAGACTGGGACAGGAATGAACCAGATTGGTACTTTACAAAGGGCTGGAGATACACGATGGGGTTCTCACTTAAGGTCTCTTTCTAGCTTGATAAAGATGTTTAGTGCAACTTGTCAGGTTTTATTGAACATCATCGATGATGGAACTTGGGATCAACGTGGAGATGCTGATTCGGCTTACACTTCTTTAACTTCTTTTGAGTTTGTGTTCATCTTGCATTTTATGAAAGCAATTATGGAAATCACTGATATGCTTTCTCAAGCTTTGCAGCGAAAATCTCAAGATATTTTAAATGCTATGCACCTTGTGAAAACCACAAAGAAACTTCTTCAGAAGTTGAGAGATGATGGATGTGATACTTTTATAGTAAAGGTGAAGTCTTTTTGTGAACGACATACAATAGATGTCCCAGATTTAGCTTCATTATATGTTGAGAGAAGAGGCCGAGCTCGACATCAACAAGATAAATTTACATTGATTGAGCATTATCGGATTGATATATTTGCAGCTATAATAGACTCTCAGTTGCAAGAGCTAAACAATAGATTTAGTGAGCATGCGGTGAAGTTACTTGTTCTCAGCTCTACATTGGATCCTCAAAATGGGCATACGTCTTTCAATATTGATGATATTTGTAAGCTTGTGGATGAATTTTACCCCAAAGACTTCACAGAGAATGAGAAAGAAGACTTAAGGATACAATTGCAACATTACGAGTTTGATGTACTCCAACATCAAGAATTTCAAAAGTTGTCCACTATTTCTGATCTTTGTCAATGGTTGGTGAAAACAAGAAAGTCAACAATCTATCCACTAATCGATAGACTGATCAGGCTTGTTCTAACTCTTCCAGTTTCTACTGCAACTACAGAACGTGCATTTTCAGCTATGAGTCTTGTCAAATCTGAACTTCGAAACAAGATGGAGGATGAATATCTTACAAATTCTCTTATTGTCTACATTGAAAAAGAAATTGCGAAACAGTTTAGTACAGAATCAATCATAGATGGCTTTCGTGATTTGAAAGAACGTCGGGTGCAATTTTGACGAAGATATGTTCTAAAAGACTTTTTTTCTATGTTTTGTTGTCTTTGGTAAAGTAAATCTATTACTACATTATCTTTGTTTTAGTAAAAATATGTTTTGTAATGGTGAAACTTTACTTTTTAATGATGAATATATATTATGTTGATTCTTGGCCCCCCCCCCCCCCCCCAAGATCAAATCCTGGTTTCGTCCCTGAAATTATTTATAACTTAGTAATAATTTTGACTCTACTATAATAATTTTCTGACTTCGCCTGTGGATATAATGGATTAATGTATTTCTTTTATTTTAATTCGACAATCGTGAAAGTAGGAATCAACACAAAAATATCTAATCACCATATAGAAAAAAAGATCAACTGACCCCAACAGAGCAGCAGCCAGCATGGCCGGACAGTAAAAATCAACAGGATCACACTCTTTCCTTTACAAGAACAGTAATCAAGGATTCCACATCAATATATAATCGGAGTGGATTGTCATATACTAGTTCTTACGATTCCATCTGTCTTTAATTGTATTTATCTGAGATGATATATATATAGGGTTGCATCCACAGCAACCGGTTGCTGGGAGCAACTACTTTATTCCACTTTTTGTAGGAGCTTTTGACTCAATTTATCCCCCAAGTACAGTGGGCCCCATTATAATAATGATTTTCAAACCCAATATAAAATGGTTGCTCCCAGCAACCGATTGTTGTGGATGCAACCCCTATATATATATATATCCTAGCTAAAAAGATACTATCACATGCAAAACTAAATAAATAAATAAATAAAAACACCTTGAATTCACAAAACAGAACACAATAATTATTTATATGTTGCAGCAGACACTACTGAAATACAACAATATATGATACAAGACAATTAATTATACGACGATTATTATCAATCCAACACAAATCGTTGGTTACATTAATAGAAAGAAATTCAACTAAATTAAACAACGATATTAGAATTTCTGAAAGAAATCGTAAATGATGTTGTTGATCTGATGGGGTTTTTCTTCGTTGATAAAGTGGCCTACACCTTCTATTACAATAACTTCCTCTAGCAAAGGCACATCTTTCTTCATCCCACCATTCTGTACATACTCCTTCGCACCAACGGTATGGTATTGCAAGTCTTGTTCCCCCACAACGAATTTTGTTGGTACTTCTACTTTAGCCCCACTCCAGGCTTTAGTAAGCTCCCAAAATCTGCATGCAATTCATCAATCATCAAAAATTAATTAATTAATTAAGCTAAAATAACACATGAAATAAAACATATCCAAATTAATTACAAAATGAATAATTATTTATAATTAACAATTAACTCGTACAAAATATATCTATCTATTAAATAATTAAGAATATTTTCAATTAAGGTCACTATCTAGGTGTGTGTGTGTGTGTGTATATATATATAATAATTATGTACTCACAAATCCAGGGAGCGATAATAATTCAATCCTCCGGTGAAGCCAGACTTCTCGAATTTGGCTGTATAATAGTCAAGATCTTTTTCTGTTATCCAAGGCGGCAATACAACTGGACCAAACCCTCCACCACCTTTGGGTAAAAATAATGGCTCAGGACTATGGTACGATAGGAATGTTCCCATAACTGTTCTTGTTCCTAGAGCTGCAAATTCAGCTTCTATATCTCCTGGTTCCTGCATTAGCAGGCAAGTATATATATATATATATGCATGTGTAAGTAACTTTCATTACTATATATTGTCTTATATTATATGTATATATATATATATATATATATATATATGTATACACATATATAGCCTATAGGGAGTGACCATATCAACTACTTTAATATTATTGGGTAAATACTTTTCTGGTCATGCATCTATATATATATATATATGCAAAAAGATCTTCCAAAAACATTCTTTTAAAAAAAATATGGACTATATATTTTTCCTGCGTACGGACAATAAAATTCTTCTGCAGTTGTTTCAAAAGTTTACGTACTTCCAAGAAGAAATATTATTTTGACAGGATTAATAATGCTATAATATTGCCGATCGACAGCCATAACATATTATCTAATAAGCTATATATATATATATATATATATATCAGTACGTACCTGAAATCTGACGATGTAGTAATCTTTACCATAATTAGCACGGATAAAGTCAACATAACTACCCAACGGACTCCAAGGAATAAACTGAACGCTAAAGTTAATCATGGCTTTGATTCTGTCTGGCCTGAACAAAGCAAAGTACCAGGCCGTGAATGCACCAAGATCATGGCCCACCACAAACACCTTCTCCCCCGGTGCGATGGCATCCAGCAGCGCCACCACATCACCCACGATGTGCACGATCGAGGACTTGGATGGGTCGTCGTTGTTTGCACCGGTGGTGTCGCCGTAGCCGCGTAGGTCGGGAGCCACCGCCCGGTAGCCTCGGGAAGCCATGAAAGGGATCTGGTGGCGCCACGTGTACCACAACCCCGGGAAGCCGTGGAGGAATAAGACTAATGGGCCTTTACCTTGTTCCGCAATGTGCATGTTTAGCCCATTAACACTTACCATCTTGTGCTTTATTCCCACCATTTTTTGTTTCTGCCTGCCTGCCTGCCTGCCTGCCTGCCTCTCTTTTTTCTTACAAGTTAATTTTTGTATATATATATTCTATTAACTCTTGCTCGATGTTGTGGGTTGAGTTGGCTATCGTTCTTATATAGGCACGGAGTGACGGAGATATAATTAAGAGGATAATTATTTATTATTATAAATGAAATAAAATAATGAAAATTAAGGAGCTAGCTAGAAAAGTTGATGTAAAATTGCATGCATACAATAATGTCAACTTATACCTCCCGAATTAAAGCCTTGACAAGTTCTCTACAATTAATCTATATGCATATTCATTCACATGTTTTGGATAATCTTTAAATAGAGTGGTTAGCATGAAGTGAACTTCATATCCAATATAGTGTTGACATGCAGTCGAAAAGATTACCTTCTTGCCTGTGTGTACTGAGTTGGGCATGAAATAAATTTATCATGAAATTCACTTCATACTAACTGGATCTATCTTTAAATATTTTAATCTTTTATATACGCCTTTCTTAAATTAAATACATTTTTTCCTTTTTGTTTATTCAAAAAGTAATTTAATTTTAAATTATAAAATAATATTAATAATGAGAATTGTTGTTGTTTCCAAAACAAAAAAATTGGTAATATCCACAAGAGCACTTTATCCATATGTAAGGGAGTGTAAATATTTTTTATACAACTGAGAGAAATCTTGTAAAATTATTAAACTTTTATGTCGAAATGTAGATTACCTTTTTAACAAGTATGTGGGTGGGTATGTTTGATAAATAAATTTTGAAAAGGACATATAAATGTATTTTCAATTTTAATGGAGAAATCTTTGTAGCCACTTGCCAAGACGTAGGCATGCCGCGTCATTCCCGCGTAATAATAAATATATCCTTCCCTACAAGTCATTTCGTTGGCCAGTGGCTGTCCACACATCCATTCAACATCGTACGGACTACAAAATAAAATTAATACGATTACTTGTCAAATAAAATGAATCCTAAAACGTGGATATCCCAACCACCAATAAAAAAATAACTTTTTAAAGCTATAGCCTATATGTTACTCCAATTCAACGTTTTTTTTCGACGCCTGATTATGTAGAATTTTATATTGTTGGGTCGTAAATATTTTGGGTCGGTCAATTTTAATTCGTTATGGGCTTTCCGGGTCAGACCTATTTTTACTGTCGGAGTATTGGGCTACTATCCAAAAGATCATTTAGATAGACTCTAGATTGAAGCTGGTAGTGGATGACAGGTGGCAGTTTATAGACTAAAGATTACCCCTAATCTGTGAGATTAGCAGGCGGCTGATTGAGGTGATGGGCCCAGCCGTCTTAAGCCACCTTCATTAATGAGGAGTTGACATAATGTTGACTGGGGAAAAGCAAGTAGAAAAAAGCCTGCATGCAGCCAATTGACAAAGATATCGGGGGAAAACATGCAAAGGTGATGAGACAATAAGAGGGAAAAAGGCACTATACAGAGAGGGTAAGAAACATATTTTTCTCTCAGAACACAAAAAGCACACCACCTCCATTGTTAACCCAATTTCTCTCAAAATCTGTACTCATTCTCACACCGGAGCGATCCCCGGCGGCCCAAAACCGTCGAGATCCGGTGCTGACGTGTTCATTGTGCAGGACAAAGAGTGCTTTTCGTGATTGAGGCGCGTGACGAGATTGCGGCGTTAACATTGGCGCTAGAAGGAGGGGCCTTAGTGTTTCTGATTTTCAATCACAACGTATTAAGCATCTTACGTCGGAAGCTATGGTAAAAAGTAAAACGATCACGGCTGAGGGACAGCCAACGGACGCTAGTTTTTCTCTGCAAAGGATTTCGATGAAAGACAGACTAGGACCCTCAAAAAGTATTCATGACAGACTTGAGTCACAGAGGGTACTAGGAGGTTCTCAAGCTAGAGACCATGGGGATGCCAAGAGGAAGTTATTTTCTACTGCTAGCAAAGGTTCCGATAACGATCGGAAAAAGATGATGGATACACCACTCAAGGCCCGGCATCGAGAAGGCCATACAGACAAGATTTCTGTCTTGGCAAGGAAGGCTCAAGAGACCGACACAGCTTTAAAAGCACTTCTGCAGCAAAGAGAGGAGATTTCTAAACAGATGGTTCTTGCGGCCGAGAGAAAAGACGAAGCTTTCAGTTACACTCGACCGGGAAGAAGGGGTAAATCACGTGGTCGAAGAACAAGGAGGAATGAATACTCCAAGCGAGACGATAGTGAGACTTGTAGTCATTCTCCCGATGAGAAACGAAGTATATCACAAGAATATTCTCTCGAGATTTCGAAAAGGACGCCTCGTATTGAGTACCATAGAAGCGGTAGAAGAGATGGGCGATGAAGCCGATCTAGAAGTCCTTCTCCAAGGCATTCGAAGAGGATACACCATACAAGGAGTTCTCGCTCTGGTCGAAGTACGAGACGAAGTCCTTCGACATCGTTTAGCCCGGATGAAAAAGATCGGATTAGACACAATAAGACGATTTCTCCAAGGAAGGAGGTTGTTTCTTCATCCGGGTTGGTGGAAGACTTGGTGAAAGAGATAAAGGAGCTCCGGAGGCAGCTAGCAGAGGATCAACAAGGGAGGAAGACTCCGGATAAAAAGGCGTCCCCCTTTTCATCTGAAATTCTTAAAGAGAAAGCTGATCCCAGCAAAAAGTTGCCTCATATGGAAAGTTATGATGGTTCTGGAGATCCGTTTGACCACAGCCAAGCATTTGACAGATTAATGGATTATTACGACTATTCAGACGCAGCTAAATGTCAGACGTTCGGATTGACATTAAGAAAGGACGCAAGGCAATGGATGGGGGCTCTGGCTTCAGATTCGATTGCGTCATGGGCGGATTTGTGTGACAAATTCCATGCTCGCTTCGGGAGCAATAAGAGAAGAGGGAGACCCACGGGATCGTTGGCCCAAGTAAGGCAATATCCAAGTGAGACTCTGGGGCAGTATGTGAAGAGATTCCGAGAAGCTGTAGGGCAGGTTTCAGATCTTAACGATCTTCAGGCGGTAGGGTTATTCCAGAATGGCTTAGATCTGGTGAAATCGAAAAAATTAGTAAAGAAGCTGGTGTTCAAACATCCGAAGAGTCTGGCCGAAGCGTTTGAAAAAGCCGAAGGTTTCATCGTGGTGGAAGAGGCAATGGCTAGCTTGAAACAAAGCTCTTCGGAAAAAGTAAAGGGGAAAGACAGGAAAAAGCCTGACATTAATCAGAGAAGAAATAATGCAGGCAACGATCGATCCGAAGGTAATCAAAAAAGGTATAATAGTAACTGGGTACCCAGGGGAGATCGTCCACCCATCCCAACTCAAAGAGTGAACAAGGTGTACACACAACTTAACACGGATCGGGCCACCATCTTGGAACACATTAAAAACCAACCGTACTTCGAAGCACCCAAAAACAACCTTCGACCGGGGTCTGGAGATCCTGCCTTATATTGTAATTACCACCGGGCGGTTGGGCATGATACGAATTCCTGCTGGAGTTTGAAGGAATTTATTGAGAGGAAAGTTCAAAGTGGTACCTTGATGCATTATGTAACAGGTCGGGAACGACAAAGGAGTCAACCGGAGAATAAGGAGTTGGCTCAAGTTGCCCAGCCCGTTCAACCAGTGCCAAACCAGGCGGTGCGGCATGTCGTGGATGTGATATCTGGGGGGAACACAGGAAAAGTTGCAGGTAAAAAGAGACGAGGGTATCTGGACTCTGTGATGTCTTTGGCAGATAAGCCAGCGAAGGTCGAAAGGGCATATCCGGGTTCCATAATTTCCTTTACAGATGAGGACTTCCCTACGGAACCTATCGAACCACACGAAGGAGCCTTGATAATCACGGCCCAAGTAGGTTCTGTGGATATGAAAAGGATGATGATTGACAACGGCTCTTCAGTGGATATATTGTATGCTCATGCTTACCACCGAATGCCTGCGGATGGCCAGAAGATGGAAATCGGGCAGGAGGCCCCTCTGTATGGTTTCAGCAACGATCCCGTCAAGGTAGCAGGGACCATCGAGCTGCCAGTCATCTTCGGGACAGTTCCCCAACAGGTTCAAATCCTTTGTAAATTTTATGTTGTACATGTTGATTCTGCCTACAACGCTATTTTGGGGAGACCTACTTTGACAGCTCTACAAGCGGTTACTTCAATACCCCACTTTAAAATTAAGTTTCCTACATCCCACGGAGTTGGCGAGGTGGCTGGAGATCTAGACTTAGCAAGGAGGTGCTATCGGAATGCTCTGATCACTTCGGGGGTAGGGATCAGTAAACTGAAGCATACAATGGCCATTGAGGTGGAACCATTCACAGAAAGCGGAACCGAACCTTTAGTCGTGCCCGTTGAGGATACCGAAGAGATCGAGTTGATTCCGGGGAAGAAAGAGAAAATAGTGAAAATCAGTTCGGGACTTCCAGAACCTTTTCGAACAAGCCTGCTGAAGTTGCTTCGGTGCTATGCCGATGTCTTTGCTTGGATCCCCAGTGACATGCCGGGGGTAAGTCGAAAAGTAGCGGAGCACATATTGCAAGTGGATCCAACTAAGAAGCCAGTTAGACAGAAGAGGAGACTCTTCGCATTGGAGAGACAGAAGATAATTGACGAGGAGATCGCCAAGTTGTTGGATGCAGATTTCATCTTCGAGATCGATTATCCAGAGTGGATGGCCAACGTGGTTCTGGTACAGAAGCATAATGGCAAGTGGCGAGTTTGTATAGATTACACCGATCTGAATAAAGCCTGCCCGAAGGATTTCTATCCTCTGCCTCATATCGACCAACTCATTGATGCAACTTCGGGGTATGCTTTTCTTAGTTTCATGGATGCTTTTTCAGGTTATCATCAAATTTCTATGTGTAAAGAAGATATACCAAAGACAGCTTTCATTACTCATCGGTCGGTGTACGCCTACAAAAAAATGACTTTCGGATTAATCAATGCGGGAGCTACATATCAAAGGATGATGAACCATATCTTCGAGAAGCAGCTAGGCAAGAATATGGAGGTTTACGTTGATGATATGATTGTTAAAAGCATGTCGGGTCATGGTCATCTGGATGATCTAGAAGAATGTTTCCAAACGGTGCGCCATTATGAATTGAAGCTGAATCCTACTAAGTGCACTTTCGGACTGGGGGCAGGCAAATTCTTGGGATATTTGGTCAGTAGGAGAGGTATCGAAGCCAATCCAGAGAAGATCCAGGCTATCTTAGACATGAAATCACCCCAGTCATACAAGGATGTACAACGTTTAACTGGTCGAATAGCATCGTTGCGACGATTCATGTCTAAGTCAGCAGAAAGGTGCCTGCCGTTCTTTAACACGTTGAAAGGGCCGAAGAATGCGAAGACCTTCCAATGGACTTCGGAATGTGAGGAAGCTTTCCAAGGCATCAAAAGGTACTTGTCTTCGGCACTTCTGTTAGTGAAGCCAGTTCCTACGGAACCTTTGTATTTGTATCTGGCTGCAAGTTCACTGGCCGTAGGAGCAGTTTTGGTGCGGGAAATTGGGGGTAAGCAGCACCCGGTTTACTATGTAAATCACGCCCTTAGGGATGCAGAAACAAGGTATCCAAACCTCGAGAAATTTGCTTTTGCTTTGATCATTGCTAGTAGAAAGCTTCGGCAATACTTTCAAGGTCGGATAATAGTGGTGTACACAGACCAACCACTAAAGAAGGTGTTAGGGAAGCCAGAGGTTTCGGGAAGGCTTGCTGCGTGGACGATGGAATTGTCTCAGTTCTTCATAGAGTACTATCCCCGGACAGCTATTAAAGGCCAAGCCTTGGCTGATTTTGTGATAGAATGCTCATTTCCTGAGGCTGATGGCAGCATGACCGAAATGGTAGAATCTCCGGAAACAGTGGCCATACTCCGGCAGGAGCACGATTATTGAACGTTGTATGTAGATGGATCTTCTACTTCGGATCTTGGTGGTGCCGGGATAATTCTAACAAGCCCGGAGGGATTCAAAATACAGCAGGCCGTCAGATTTGAATTCAAAGCAACTAATAATGAGGCTGAGTACGAGGCGGTATTAGCTGGATTGCGTCTGGCTCATAGTCTGGAAGTTCAAAAGCTGATCATTTACAGTGATTCTCAACTAGTCATCAAGCAAGTTTCGGGAGAGTACGAAGCTCGAGGCTCCAAAATGGTTAGATATCTTGCAGAATTGAAAGATCGACTTCAACACTTTGGCTCATGTATATTTAAAAGTGTCGGTCGAACTGATAATTTCAACGCTGATGCATTATCGAAACTAGCCACTGCCGAATCAAGCACTTTCGAAGGGATCGTTTACTTGGAAATCCTGAAACAAGCCAGCATCCAGAAAGAGGAAGTAACGTGCGTAGAGCAGTCGAATTGTTGGATGACTCCATACATAAACTATTTATCAAATGGCGTACTACCTTCGGATCAGATGTTGGCTAAAAAGGTGAGATACAAGAGCGCAAACTTCATACTGATTGATGGAGATCTGTATCGAAGAGCTTATTCCTCTCCACTACTGAAGTGTCTGGTCCCGTCTGAAGCTGAATATGCTCTTCGAGAGGTCCATGAAGGTATCTGCGGTGATTATATGGCCGCGAAGTCGCTAGCTTATAAAGTACTTCGCCAAGGTTTTTATTGGCCGACAATCTTCAAAGAGGCTACTGATTATGTGAAAAGATGCCCCAAATGTCAGCTGAATAGTTCGATCCCACATCAGCCACCAGAGGAGCTGTATTCGGTTCTATCTCCTATACCCTTTGCTGTCTGGGGGGTAGACATACTGGGCCCTCTTCCAAAAGCAAAAGGCCAGGTCAGTTTTGTTATAGTAGCAATTGATTACATGACTAAATGGGTAGAGGCGAAACCCCTTCGGCTGATAACAGAACAAGAATGTTTGAAGTTTCTCAAAGAGTCAGTAGTATTTCGATTTGGAATTCCTATGGTGGTAATTTCAGATAATGGACGCCAGTTCGTGGGATCAAAATTTGAGGCATTCTTGAAAGAGTTAGGGATTCAGCATCGAAAGACTTCAGTTGCCCATCCACAATCTAATGGACAAGTTGAGGTAACTAACAGAATACTCCTGAATGGAATCAAGAAGAGGCTGGATGACGCCAAAGGCAGATGGCCCGAAGAATTACTTAGCGTGCTATGGGCTTACCGAACTACGCCAAGGACTACGACGGGAGATTCCCCATTTAGGCTAGCGTACGGTACTGATGCTTTAGTTCCAGTAGAAATTGGATCTACAAGTCTTCGAGTCAGTCAATTTAAAGAATTATACAATGATGAGGGACTCAGAGCTAACTTAGATCTGATCGAAGAAGTCCGAGAGGCAGCTTTGATAAAGTTGGCCACATATCAACGTCGTGTGGCTAAGTACTACAACAAAGGTGTAAAGCCTCGAAGATTCGAAGTTGGGGATTTAGTTCTCCGGGAAGTAGAAGCTTCTACCCCTCAGAATATGGGTAAACTCATGCCAAATTGGGAAGGCCCCTATGAAGTCATCAGTGTATCAAAACCCGGAACCTACCGGCTGCGAACTTTAGATGGGTCTGAAATCAAAAATACTTGGCATGCCGGGAGACTCCGCAAATATTTTCAGTAGGGATAGTATTAAAATATGGAAGTCTGTAACCACAACGACAGTTATTAATAAAAATGGCTCTCTTTGTCTCTCCAGTAAAGGTTTTTATTCACCAGATATAAGGTTGGATCCCTTCGACTCCTCGTAGCGAAGCGGAATATCTTTTGGGTTGAACTTGTTCGGCTCTCGGAGAGAATGAGGTTGCCAGCTCGGTATAAGGATGGATTCCTTCGACTCCTCGTAGCGAAGTGAACTATTGATGGTCCAACCCGTTCGGCTCTCGGAGAGAACGTGGTCACCAGATATAAGGTTGGATCCCTTCGACTCCTCGTAGCGAAGCGGAATATCTTTTGGGTTGAACTTGTTCGGCTCTCGGAGAGAACGAGGTTGCCAGCTCGGTATAAGGATGGATTCCTTCGACTCCTCGTAGCGAAGTGAACTATTGATGGTCCAACCCGTTCGGCTCTCGGAGAGAACGTGGTCACCAGATATAAGGTTGGATCCCTTCGACTCCTCGTAGCGAAGCGGAATATCTTTTGGGTTGAACCTGTTCGGCTCTCGGAGAGAACGAGGTTGCCAGCTCGGTATAAGGATGGATTCCTTCGACTCCTCGTAGCGAAGTGAACTATTGATGGTCCAACCCGTTCGGCTCTCGGAGAGAACGTGGTCACCAGATATAAGGTTGGATCCCTTCGACTCCTCGTAGCGAAGCGGAATATCTTTTGGGTTGAACCTGTTCGGCTCTCGGAGAGAACGAGGTTGCCAGCTCGGTATAAGGCTGAATCCTTTCGACTTTTTATAGCAAAGCGAGATATTTTCTGTGTTGAACTTATTTGGCTCTCAAAGAAGAATGAAGTTATCCAAATTATTATAAAGCTGAATAACATTATAAGTTCTTCGGAACTAATATTCATACTAAAAAGTTGGTGGATCGTTTATCCTAACAATGATGTATGATATCCTCCGGTAGTGAGTAAGTTTCGTCTTACATTGTTGATTAATTTTACTTGAAGTGTTGAGCTCAAATTATATATCGTTTAAACAAAGATACAAATTCGACTTAAGAAAGGAGCAACAAGGAATAAGATATATCTCATTAAGCTTAATAAAGTCAGTACATTGTCATACAAAGGGTAAATTTCTGTCACCATTACTCCTCATCTTCATCTTCGGAAGAATCAAGGAGCAACGGGTTTACAGCAACGGCTGCCAATTTAGCTTTACCCTTGCTTCGGGCTGCTTCATAACCCTCAGCGTACATCTGAATTATCTCGTTAGTTAAAGAAGG
Organism: Panax stipuleanatus; assembly: GCA_020205555.1. Taxonomy (NCBI): domain Eukaryota; kingdom Viridiplantae; phylum Streptophyta; class Magnoliopsida; order Apiales; family Araliaceae; genus Panax; species Panax stipuleanatus. Next base: position 11,162,429 of record CM035126.1, read on the forward strand.
AGACTTCCGGTATTCAGCCTGGATCTCCTTGCGAAGTTCCTCAGTGAGAGGAGGACCCATCGACTTCAGATTCCGAAGCTCCTTCTCAGCTTTTCCCCGAAGATCCAGATGATGTTCTTCAGATTTCTTAGCATCTGATACGCTTAAGGCCAGATTCCGGTTATTCTCAGTCAATTGTTTATTGGACCGCTGAAGTTCTTCATTCCGTTGCATGATCGCGTTTTGAGAAGCTTCAGACACGGCCAGCAGCTCTTTCATTTTGGCGAGATCATTTTGAAGACCTTTACAGTTGAAGCGGAGGTTCTCATGTTCACTCCTCTCCTTCGCCAAGGCGGACTTTAAAATGGCATTTTCTTTTCGGGCCGCTTCTTCTTCGACCCCGGCTTCTTTATGTTTTTGGTGAAGACGCCCGAAAATCCCATTTGCCTGCAGACATTCTGAATTAATAAAATACTTGAAGAATATATATTTATGAGCAGAAATAATCGAAAACTTACTCTAGCCTGATGAGCCAAGCCTTCTTCCAGCAGATCGGCTATGGTACTGTTGCCGAACCTGTGGTTGTCTGTATCCAGAATGAAAGAATTATAGAGATGCAAGGGGAAGTCTTCATTCTGGTCAGGCCATAGACTAGGTGATCGAGGAGCTCCAGACGTCGAACCGAAGAAAGGAGGATTTACTCGTTGAGGAGAGGATGTTGGCTGATTTTCAGGAAAGGTCTGGTCTTCTGAAATATGTTTTTTCTTCCGGATAAGAGGAGAACTAGGTTCGACCTCAAATTCGTCAGGTTCTGTGGGCGAGAGTGGAGGTAGATCTAGATTCGATGTGGAAGGAGGCACTCTCAATTCTTCGGTTGTGAGAGGTACAATGTTGACTTTAGCCTTTCGCTTCTTGGTAAGGAGAATTTTGGCACGATCAGCAGCGGGCATGTCAAGGAGGCTCTCGGTGGGGTTAGGAGCGGAAGTGTGTTTAGGCTTTCGGGCAGCTCTCTTTTGTCGGCGAGGCCGACTAACCCCTTCGTCCGGGTTCAATTCGGCTATTGGTGGGTCGGTAGGTTGAAGCTCGAAGGCTTGTGCTTCGGTTTCTTGAGCTTCGGGAAAATCTTGAGCTGAGGGGGCTGACAGATTTTGCTCTATACCTCTTCGGTCAGAAGATGAAGGCCTGATCAAGGATACTGTACACAAAGAAAAATATCTCAAAATAATGATCAAAGAGAAATTGAGAAAAACATACAAAATTTGGGTTGGAAACTTACGTTTATGATCGAATAACCAAGCATGATCGCCTAGGAGGTAGAAGCTCCATTCCTCCCTGGGAAGCTTCCCCATGAGCTTCGCTATCTCCTTTATGCGATCGTATGGAAGGTCGCCTAGGTCCGAAGTGGCATGTTCTGAAGTAGTCCAATCGGGAATGGATGATATTTCAGGTCCTTTGATGAAGAACCATTTCTCATACCATTTCTTGTTGCTCGAAGGGGTATCCATTAGGGGGCGTTTACTGAATTTAGAATTAGGTTTTGGGGCTTGTTTACCCAGAACCTTAAAACCCTGTTCGCGAGATTTGCCCAGAACGAACAGATTGAAAAAGAAGTCGATAGAGGGAGAAACCCCTGATTCGCTACAGAAAGCTATAAAAGCTAGAATGTGGATGTAGGAATTGGGGACCAGTTGGGCAAATCCCACACCCATAAACCCCAGAAGGGTAACGATAAAAGCATGGAGAGGAAATCGGATTCCTCTCTCCAAGAAAATGAGAGGCATGGCGGTCCAACCGTCGGGACGATGATACATTCGATCGGAGAGGGTAGGCGCCCTTAGATAATGTGTATCTGGAATAAAATAACGTTCTCGGATGGTTTCGAGATCATTTTCTGTTAGTTTAGAAGGACTGTTGGTGATGGGGTGTTGTTCCTCGTCCTCGAATTTAAAAGGAGGGGGTACAGAAACGGGAGGTATAGGATTTTTGCCGGATGATGATACGGACTTAGGGTTTGGCACGGTCGGGATGGAAGATGAACGAATCTCGGAAGTCAAAGCAGCGTTTTCTTTGTTTTGGGAAGCCATTGTTGACAGACAAGTTAAGAAGAAAATCAGAGTAAGAAGAAGAAGAAAGCTGGTATATTTCGAACTCCAAATGAACGGGTAAAATTGTCTGATTTGGGGGTTTGAAAATCTTATAGAATTGCCTTTTTGGAAATGCACGAAGTCCAAAGGCTGCACATTTAATAGAGATAATGATGGGGAAGGTTAACCGCCGGCGTGTCCTCTCGGAATTGGGAAATATCATTTACTTTTGAAATTTAAAAAGATTGGTGTATGGTTTTGGGTTCGAGAGGTCTACATTTGAATATGGGCTTTCTACTAATTGGGCTTCGCTGAGTCTGTGGGGATTCTCCTTGATAATTGACCCAGGTTCCTATACTCTTTCATTAAACATTTTGTTTAACGAAAAACTAGGGGGCAATGTTGGGCCGTAAATATTTTGGGTCGGCCAATTTTAATTCGTTATGGGCTTTCCGGGTCAGACCCATTTTTACTGTTGGAGTATTGGGCTACTATCCAAAAGATCATTTAGATAGACTCTAGATTGAAGCTGGTAGTGGATGACAGGTGGCAGTTTATAGACTAAAGATTACCCCTAATCTGTGAGATTAGCAGGCGGCTGATTGAGGTGATGGGCCCAACCGTCTTAAGCCACCTTCATTAATGAGGAGTTGACATAATGTTGACTGGGGGAAAAGCAAGTAGAAAAAAGCCTGCATGCAGCCAATTGACAAAGACATCGGGGGAAAACATGCAAAGGTGATGAGACAATAAGAGGGAAAAAGGCACTATACAGAGAGGGTAAGAAACATATTTTTCTCTCAGAACACAAAAAGCACACCACCTCCATTGTTAACCCAATTTCTCTCAAAATCTGTACTCATTCTCACACCGGAGCGATCCCCGGCGGCCCAAAACCGTCGAGATCCGGTGCTGACGTGTTCATTGTGCAGGACAAAGAGTGCTTTTCGTGATTGAGGCGCGTGACGAGATTGCGGCGTTAACATATATATTGATGATGTTGACCAAACCAATATATATATATATATATATATATATATATATATATATATTCTACAACAATTGTTCTTGTTAGCAACTGTCAATAATTACAACCGGATTTGGCTGGCCTTCTCACTTTTACTCTAAATACATCTGCTACATGTTTGTTTATAAAGATTATAATCTTGTAGCAATATTTTTATGAATTCTAATCCTACAACTAATAATATTAATATTAAATAGTATTAATCACATAGTATTTATTTAGAATGAATTCTTTATAAGATAATGTAACACCCCATTCCCGAAATAGAAATGGAGGTTACTCAAAACACAACAGAACTAAAGAAAATAATACTAAAACTCTAAACCACAAAAGAACAGTATTTAAAACTAATAAATATCAACAAGGTCAAACCAGAATAAATGCCAAATCGGCCCAAACTATAATCTGAAATAATTATTACAACTCCAAAGAAATTAATATGTCCAGCCTAAACAGAATATTCCTAGACCATTGGATTGAAAGGAGCTCTCATCACACTTGCCCTTGATTTCCCTTAATACCTGCCGGAGGAAAAACACAGCATGAGCCAAACGCCCAGTACGGATATAGAATACAAGAATAATAAAACGAAATAACTAACTCAATAAATGAACTGAACTGAACTGAAACGAACAAAACTAATACAATAAAATAATAGGCTGAATCAAATGGCTGGGATTTATTTCATACCGAGCTCAAAATAAAACAGAAATATACCTTGCCACACAGGCAAGGTCAAATAATGCCACACAGATAATCAAAGTAATGCCACACAGGCAACCACACATCGGACTGCGCAATCCAGATGCATGCGAAATCGGAAGGCGTGTTTGGCACAAACATCGCCACTCCGCAGAACAGAACAGAAAACTAGGGTCGACCCATACGCCTCCCACAACAAAACACCAAATGGCCAACTCCCACCGGAGCACAAAACGGAGACGCCGTGGACTGATCACACCGCCACGGAAGGTGTCATGCCTCTCGTGCCAAGACGACATACCTGTGGTACCCCCACAGGTGGTTATAGCTCAGGTATACCCTACGGTATATTCTAATAATAATATCATGTCACAACACATGCGACACAATATTAACACAAGGGTTCTATATGTACATGTTGAACCAAATCAAATCATAATCTCAATGTCTCAAAAAGAAAGTAACAACATGTACCGCTCTACAATTATCAAAATAAATACTAAACATGATAACTTAATTCAAAGAGTACAATTTCGAATCATATGAATCAACTCCAAAACGAAACTATTATATGAATTTCACAAGAATAATTATATGAAATAATAACGAAATTGAAATACGGAACAAAACGAATCAATCAAATTTAACAAGAGTATCGCTGAAAGAGTACGGAATCCGTACCTGGAATCGGTAAGGTAATACCCAAATTATATTTCAAATATACTCCTTAAATTTCCTCCGTCCGATCTAAAAAAATAATAGTAATAATAATACAATTATAAGTTATTTAATAATTATAATTTATGTTAATATGAAATAAATTTCTCCAATTACATCCATTTTGCAAAACAAACCCAAATTAAATATTATATATATATAAACCAATCAGTATGTCATATATATACTATAGCCATTACTATTTCGTTACAGTAGTTTTGTTTTTTTTTTAAAAGATGACGTTTTTTTTTTAAGATCATCAGCTACTTTATTCATATATATATATATATATATATATATATATATATATATATATATATATATATATATATATATATATATATATATATATATATATATATATATATATATATATATATATATATATATATATATATATATATATATATATATATATATATATATATATATATATATACCAATCAAGATTAATCATGTTGCTATCACATTAATAGTTCATACAAGTATTCTGCCACAAGTCAATAAAGCTACCCACATTAACCAATAAGGTATTCAATTTCCAACAACAGTTTACAAATTGAGAATGTTTCTTTTGACTTTCTTATGATTCATTGAAATTCTACATAATAGATCTAACCAATTTAAAATAAAACAACAAAGAATAATAACTTACCAAGGGATCATGTTAAATATCAAGTCTGCCGAATTCTCTGTTTTCGTTCTTATGTCGCGACGGCTATTTCTCTTCTTCTTTTTCCTCAGTTTGTATAATGAAGGTATATTAGGTTTAGTTATTTATTTACTCATTAACAGATTTTATTATTATCTACATATAAATTAGGCCCAATTAGTATAGTCCACATACTTTAAATACAATGGTTTACCCAAATATAAGAAAAGCCCAATTAAATGACTAGTTTGACCCAATTAAATGACAAGGTCAAAATTAATATATTTAAACAAAAACTTTAAAAACAACAGTTTATTTATTTATTTAAATTTTCGGGTATTACATCACTTACCCCTTAAAAGAATTCCGTCCCTGGAATCAAAAGAAAAGAACGAACCTAATTATAAAAAAGATGCGGATATTCCGCTCGAATAGACTCCTCCATCTCCCATGTAGATTCACGCTCCAAATGGTTTCTCCACAAAACCTTAACAAACGGAATTGTCTTCCTCCTCATAACCCGCTCTTGACGATCCAAAATTACCTCGGCTTGCTCTATACAAGTAAGATCATCACGAATCTTATCGAACGGATATTGCACCACATGCAACGGATGATATTGATAACTCCTCAACACTGACACATGGAACACATTATGCATATGAGCTAGTTGTGGAGGCAAAGCTAACCGATATGCAACCTCACCAACTCTCTCCAGAATCTCGAAAGGACCAATATAACGCGGACTAAGCTTCCCTTTTAGACCAAATCGCTGAATACCCTTCCAAGGAGAAACTTTTAGGAACACATGCTCACCAGGTTCAAACTCTAAGGTCTTCCTATGCTTATCAGCATAACTCTCTGCCGTGATCGAGCCGACTTCAATTTTTCCTTAGCCACTACTACCTTCTCTGTAGTGATTTGAACTAACTCAGGCCCTTCTATGGCTCTCTCGCCAACCTCATCCCAACAAGTTGGTGCCCGACACTTCCCTACCATACAACGCCTCAAACGGAGCCATCCCAATACTTGCATGCCAACTATTGTTATATGCAAACTCAACTAGGCTCAGATAATCATCCCAATTGCCTGACCACTCAAGTGCACAAGACCTCAACATGTCCTCCAACGTTTGAATGGTCCGTTCGGATTGCCCATCGGTCTGCGGATGGAAAGCAGTACTAAAGTTGAGCCGAGTACCCCAAGCTCGTTGAAACCCTATCCAGAACCGTGAAGTGAATCGTGGGTCCCGATCCTAAACAATAGACACCAAAGTACCATGAAGTCTAACAATCTCCTGCTGAAATATCTGTGCCAACTTATCCACAGAGTAGCCCTCGTGGATGGCCAAAAAGTGTGCCGATTTAGTCAACCGGTCCACCACAACCCAAATGGCATCATTCTTCCTGAAAGTCTTCGGCAAACCAGTCACAAAATCCATCGTGATATCTTCCCACTTCCACACTGGAATGTCTAACTGTTGCAGCAAACCACTAGCTCGTTGATGTTCTATCTTCACTTGTTGACAAGTGAAACACTTCCCAACATATTCAGCCACATCTCGCTTCATCCCATTCCACCAAAAAATTTCCTTCAAATCCCTGTACATTTTTGTAGAACCTGGATGAATAGAAAATGGCGAACTATGACCCTCCGCCAAAATCGACTTCCGAATGATTGGATCAGATGGTACACACAATCGCTCTCCCAACCAAATCACACCATGGTCATCAATACGAAAGTCGGGCTGCTTGCCCTCCTCCATATTCTGTGCCATACTCCACAATTCCCCATCTTCCTTTTGAGCTTCCTTAACCATTGAACTAAGAGAGGGCTCCACTCTCATACCTGTCAAATGTCCATCTGAACCTTGGACATACAACTCCAACTCTAGTCGCTCCATATCTAAAATAAGCTGAGGTTGTGTAATAAGAGCTGCTACACTTCCTGAACTTTTTCGGCTAAGAGCATCTGTAACCACATTTGCCTTCCCAGGGTGATACTGAATCCTCGCATCATAATCTTTTAGAAGCTCCAACCAACGCCTCTGCCTTATGTTAAGCTCCTTTTGAGTGAAAATGTATTTAAGACTTTTGTGATCGGTGAAGATATCACAAGTCTCTCCATACAAATAGTGCCTCCAAATCTTTAGAGCAAAGATCATCGCTGCCAACTCCAAATCATGTGTGGGGTAATTCACCTCATAAGGTTTAAGTTGCCTAGAAGCGTAAGCAATCACCTTACCGTGTTGCATCAAAACACACCCCAAACCCTTCTTAGAAGCATCACTATAAATCTGATAACCTTCTGTCCCCGACGGTAATGTAAGTATAGGAGTTGTCACAAGTCATTTTTTTCAACTCCTCGAAACACTTCTCGCGCTCCTCGTTCCACACAAATTTCGTGCCCTTTTTCATCAACTGAGTTAATGGCTAAGCAAACAAAGAAAATCCCTCCACAAATCGTCTGTAATACCCTGCCAAACCCAAGAAACTCCTAATCTCTGTCACCGTAGTAGGTCTCGGCCATTTAGTGATAGCCTCAACCTTCGCATGATCCACCTTAATGCCTTCAGCAAAAACGTGGGCCAAAATGCAACCTGCTCCAACCAAAACTCGCATTTATAGAATTTAGCATACAATTTCTCTTTCTATAAAATTCCCAACACTGTTCGAAGATGCTCCTCATGCTCTTCTCTAGACTTGGAGTAAACCAAAATGTCATCAATAAAGACAATAACATATTGGTCCAAGTACTCCTTGAACACCCGATTCATCAAATCCATAACCACTGATGGAGCGTTAGTCAACCCAAATGGCATCACCAGAAACTCGTAATGCCCATAGCGAGTACGAAAAGCTGTCTTAGAGACATCCTCATCTCTCACCCTCAACTGATGGTAACCCGATATCAAGTCTATCTTTGAAAAATGCTTCGCCCCCTTAAGTTGGTCAAACAAGTCTTCAATCCTCGGCAATGGATACCGATTCCTGATAGTAATTTTGTTCAACTCCCTGTAGTCTATGCACAACCTCATAGACCCATCTTTCTTCTTCACAAACAAAACCGGAGCATCCCACGGCGAAACACTCGGCCGAATCACACCACGATCTAACAGCTCTTGCAACTGCTCCTTCAACTCCTGCAACTTGGTGCCATCCGATATGACGCCTTAGAAATAGGCCCCGCACCAGGAACAAAATCAATAGTAAACTCAACTTTCCGCTGCGGTGGCAACCCTGACAACTCCTCAGGAAACATATCAGGAAAGTCACAAACCACCGAAATATCCTCAATACGAGACTCACCCTTAGAGGTATCTTTCACATATGCCAAATACCACTCACAACCTTTGCCATTAACTTCCCAACCTTCAAAGCTGAAATCAACTTCACCACTCTACTTGGCTGTGAACCCTGAATCACGAATTTCGGAGACTTCACATCTCCAAATATAACCTTTCTCGCTTGGCAGTCGATAGTGGACTGGTGCTTATCCAACCAGTCCATCCCGAGAATGACATCGAAATCGTGCGTACACATTGGAAGAAGATTAGCCCTACGAATCTTATCCCCAAAACTAATCGGACACCCTCGATATAAATCAAAAATAATAACAGAAGTCCCCATCGGGGCAGCAATAGACATAACAGAATCTAAAGACGGAGATGGCACACCAAGGTGCCTAACAAAAATTGAGCAACAACAGAATGAGTAGAACCCGTATCAAATAGAATAGAAGCATCACGACTGCCAACTAAAAGAGTGCCCGAAACAGTATCTGGCGCACCTGCCGCCTGATTATGTGTCAAGGCAAACACTCGACCACCTTGACGCTGACCTCCGTTGCCACCATTATCACCACCTCCACCATTAGCACTCCCTCTAGCTTATAAGTAGCCAACAACGCCTTTTAGTTCTTCAAGCGCCCCAACAAATCAAAGATATTATCTAAATGAGCAAATCAATTCTCTACATCAATTGGACAAAAAGCTGAACTGAATGAATTGGGTTTTTTATTTTTGAAACCTTCTAACCACACGTACGTCAACACCACATGCTTTTCAACACCATCTGCATTCCATTCCTCTCCGTTTGCGTGTGGAACATTATTTCTCTGGTTTCACTGATCAAGAATCTATGGCAGTTGCTGCATCGCCTGTACAACTTATGCCATCAATTATGACAAATCCTGATTAACCGCCTAATTCACCAAGGTAATCAACGTAGAATTATTTTACTTATTCGGTTGCACAATGGGCTACTACTCTCCCCTTCCCCCCATCGTTGCCACCTAACAACTCTAGCGAATTACGAGTCATTTCACAAATAAATCAACGAATAGATAACTAAACAGATTAGAGACGGATTCGAATATAGCTGAATAGAAAATCAAACGACACAAAAACCTAGCCCAGAAGTCTACCTATAACTCACAGGTCAAACCTAAATAGGTTTTCTACAAGAAAGAACCTAAGCTTTGATACCAACTCTGTAACACCCCCTTCCCGAAATAGAAATGGAGGTTACTCAAAACACAACAGAACTAAAGAAAATAATACTAAAACTCTAAACCACAAAAGAACAGTATTTAAAACTAATAAATATCAACAAGGTCAAACCAGAATAAATGCCAAATCGGCCCAAACTATAATCTGAAATAATTATTACAACTCCAAAGAAATTAATATGTCCAGCCTAAACAGAATATTCCTAGACCATTGGATTGAAAGGAGCTCTCATCACACTTGCCCTTGATTTCCCTTAATACCTGCCGGAGGAAAAACACAGCATGAGCCAAACGCCCAGTACGGATATAGAATACAAGAATAATAAAACGAAATAACTAACTCAATAAATGAACTGAACTGAACTGAAACGAACAAAACTAACACAATAAAATAATAGGCTGAATCAAATGGCTGGGATTTATTTCATACCGAGCTCAAAATAAAACAGAAATATACCTTGCCACACAGGCAAGGTCAAATAATGCCACACAGACAATCAAAGTAATGCCACACAGGCAACCACACATCGGACTGCGCAATCCAGTTGCATGCGAAATCGGAAGGCGTGTTTGGCACAAACATCGCCACTCCGCAGAACAGAACAGAAAACTAGGGTCGACCCATACGCCTCCCACAACAAAACACCAAATGGCCAACTCCCACCGGAGCACAAAACGGAGACGCCGTGGACTGATCACACCGCCACGGAAGGTGTCATGCCTCTCGTGCCAAGACGACATACCTGTGGTACCCCCACAGGTGGTTATAGCTCAGGTATACCCTACGGTATATTCTAATAATAATATCATGTCACAACACATGCGACACAATATTAACACAAGGGTTCTATATGTACATGTTGAACCAAATCAAATCATAATCTCAATGTCTCAAAAAGAAAGTAACAACATGTACCGCTCTACAATTATCAAAATAAATACTAAACATGATAACTTAATTCAAAGAGTACAATTTCGAATCATATGAATCAACTCCAAAACGAAACTATTATATGAATTTCACAAGAATAATTATATGAAATAATAACGAAATTGAAATACGGAACAAAACGAATCAATCAAATTTAACAAGAGTATCGCTGAAAGAGTACGGAATCCGTACCTGGAATCGGTAAGGTAATACCCAAATTATATTTCAAATATACTCCTTAAATTTCCTCCGTCCGATCTAAAAAAATAATAGTAATAATAATACAATTATAAGTTATTTAATAATTATAATTTATGTTAATATGAAATAAATTTCTCCAATTACATCCATTTTGCAAAACAAACCCAAATTAAATATTATATATATATAAACCAATCAGTATGTCATATATATACTATAGCCATTACTATTTCGTTACAGTAGTTTTGTTTTTTTTTAAAAGATGACGTTTTTTTTAAGATCATCAGCTACTTTATTCATATATATATATATATATATATATATATATATATATATACCAATCAAGATTAATCATGTTGCTATCACATTAATAGTTCATACAAGTATTCTGCCACAAGTCAATAAAGCTACCCACATTAACCAATAAGGTATTCAATTTCCAACAACAGTTTACAAATTGAGAATGTTTCTTTTGACTTTCTTATGATTCATTGAAATTCTACATAATAGATCTAACCAATTTAAAATAAAACAACAAAGAATAATAACTTACCAAGGGATCATGTTAAATATCAAGTCTGCCGAATTCTCTGTTTTCGTTCTTATGTCGCGACGGCTATTTCTCTTCTTCTTTTTTCTTAGTTTGTATAATGAAGGTATATTAGGTTTAGTTATTTATTTACTCATTAACAGATTTTATTATTATCTACATATAAATTAGGCCCAATTAGTATAGTCCACATACTTTAAATACAATGGTTTACCCAAATATAAGAAAAGCCCAATTAAATGACTAGTTTGACCCAATTAAATGACAAGGTCAAAATTAATATATTTAAACAAAAACTTTAAAAACAACAGTTTATTTATTTATTTAAATTTTCGGGTATTACAGATAATTTAAAATAATCTTATATTATATTTATTTTGTCCGGAGTTATATAAAGGATGAAATAAAATTTTATCATTTGGACTATATATTATACTTTTATGTGTAATAACAAAGAGGTCATATTTTTAATGTGAGGATATATGTATAAAATAGGATACACTAACATTGGTCATTTTTTTATATAAAAAGTATTGATTACCTTTGTACACAAATTTTTAATCCAAAATGATAGAAATTATAATATTTGGTTAGACATGGTATTAAATAGTCCTCCCATTTTAAGTCATTTTGTTATCTCAAGACTAATACATAGTCCCAAGTCAAATTTTAAAACAAACAAGGGACTTGAGATTAATAGTCAAATCCCAAATGTTATCCAGAAAAACAAACACGACCCAAGTATTTTTATTATTTTCATAATATAAGTAAACAAGCATTACAAGAAAATACCTTAATTCCGACTGAAAAGATTTCATTGGAATTAGGGTTTTCGACCGAATATTCTGTCGGTTATATTTTGAGTATGCTCGACAAGAATTCTTTCGGAATTATGTGAGCCCATGGTACCAAGGTTTCTCGTCAGCTCGAGCTATTATTTCGACAAAAATGAGTACTAATCTCGACGTAATTCCATTGGGATTAAGGTATTTTTGACAATATTTCCAATAATCACATGATTTAATCGGACATCTTTAGTACTTAATAAACATGTGCGCATTTTATCTTAAACTGGTCATCGTCAAATAGTTGCGTGTGTAAATTATGTGGGATAAATTATAATTTTTATAAAATTTAGAGAAGTAAATAGAAAAATATAAAAAAGTAATATTAAAAAAGACAATAATAATATATCAAAAGTTGTAGGAATAAAAGAGTAAAAAAAAAATGCGACACAAATACACCAAATTTGTTGAGAAACCTCGTGAGACTTTATAAAGATTCCATCAAGTGTATATGTGCACCAAAGCCTTTCCGTTCCAAAACATTTCTGATGATAATAGGCCATTAATATTTGACTTCTGCTTAGCTTACTAAATTACAGTTAGCGTGTTAAGAGAGGTACGTACGGCATATGATAAGTATCTTATGCTTTGATTGCTACATTACAGCTGATCCTCATCTCTTTCACTTGAGCACTCAAGCCGACACAACCCCCCACCCCCAAAAATAATTTACGTCTTCTAAGAAAAAAAAAGAAATCTTTATTATTTATATGCAAGATTGAAGACGCGATTCGCGTGGTTCTCATATCTTCACAGAAGATGAGAGATGAATTGATCGATTTATCGGATCCTAGGTCGGGCCCTGTTGTAAGAACCTTAATTTTTAAAAATTATTAAATAAAGATTTAATAAATAAAATTCTTAAGGCATAGATGGGTTCGAATAGGAATATATATATATATATATAGGGATACCATTCATGGCAACCGGTTGCTATTCCACTGTTTTCAGTAACCATGCTCTGAACCGTCGATCTAAATAGTGGAAGGCTGAGATTTCTTTATTTAATGACCCGGCCACTACTACAAGTAGCGGCTTAGAAAATTTTAAAAGTCAACTTGTGGGCCCACAAACTACAAAAGTTACTTTTTGAACAATTAGTGCAACTCTTAGTAGCGGCTGTGTTTGTCCCAAATCTAAGTCCCTTCCATTAAGTTAGTTAATTTGTTATAATAAATTCTAATAATAATAATAATATTAATATAATCAATTGTTAGATTTAATAAATAAATTTAAAAATAATATTAATTAAATTTAATGTAATAATAATATATATATATTGTTTATTATTATTATTATTTTTATTATTACTATTATTATTATAATTACTATGATTATTATTATTATTATTTTTTAATCCCCAAACCGCTACACATAGTAATAATAATAATTTAGTAATTTAATTTAATTATTATTATTATTATTATTATTATTAATTTAATTATAAAATACTATGAGTAGCGGCTGTGCACAAAAAGAAAAAAAAAGAAAATTCAGTCGGGACTTTCAATTTGGGACAAAGGAAATTCAGCCGGGGACTTTCAAAAAAAATAAAGTAGTCAGCCGCTACTCTGAGTAGCGGCCGGGCACGAATCACGATGAAAAAAATAAAAAATTCAGTCGCGACTTTCAATTTGGGACAAATGAAATTCAACTGGGACTTTCAATTTGGGACAACAAGAGGAAAAAAATAAAGAGATTCAGCCAGTGCTATTAGTAGCGGCTGGGCACGGACCACGAGGGAGGATAAAAAATGAGCACGTACCACGAGGGAGGAAAAACAATGAAAGTCAGTCGAATAATAATAATAATAATAATTATTACAATGATTATTAGTAATAACAATAATATAATGAAAATTAATATTATTATTATTATTATTATAGTAATTAGTATTGTTATTATATTTTACTAATTAATAATGTTATTATATATTACATTTATTACTATTAATAATAATATTATTATTATTATGAAAATAATCATTAATATAATAATAATATTAATTAGTAGCGGCAATGCACGAAGTTCAATATATGATGCATTTTGTCCGGCTATGACTTTTAATTTGAGACCTTTTAATTTAGGACTTTCAATTTGGGACATATTTTAATCGGTGAAAACAATCCTACTGTTTTAGTAATTTCTATGAACGGATTACGAGAAAAAAAATAATATATTAGTAATAATTTTTAAATCTCATAACTCATGCACGGAATAGATAATAATATTAATATAATCAATTGTTTGATTTAATAAATAAAATTATAAATAATATTAATTAAATTTAATGTAATAATAATAATATATTGTTATTTTTTTTATTATTACTATTATTATTATTATTTTTAATCCCCCAACCGCTACACATAGTAATAATAATAATAATTTATTTTATTTATTATAATAATTAATTGTTTGATTTAATAAATAAAATTATAAATAATATTGATTGAATTTAATGTAATAATAATAATAATATATAGCTTGTTATTATTTTAATATTATAAGTACTATTATTATTATTATTATTATTTATTTTTAATCCCCCAAGACATAGTAATAATAATAATAATTTAATAGTATTATTGTTACTATTTTTATTATAATAATAATAATAGTATTAATAATAATTTAATTATAAAATAATTACTTACTTGGGACGGCATGAGTAGTTTTTTCAATTTGGTTTAAGTTATGACAATCAATTTGGGACAGGACAACAAATTTGGGACAACAACATTAGGAACCGGAAATGGAAAATAAAAGAAGACTCAGCCGCTACTTTGAGTAGCGGCTATGCACACACCGCGAAGAAACAAAAAGTAAAGTCACTTTCTTTAAATTAGATAATTTGTTATAATAAATTCTAATAATAATAAGAATATTAATATAATCAATTGTTTGATTTATTAAATAAAATAATAATATATTGTTTATTAAATTTAATATAATAATAATATATTATTATTTTTTTTATTACTATTATTATTATTTTTATTTTTAATCTCCCAACCGCTATAAATAGTAATAATAATAATAATTTATTTGAATAATCAAATGTTTGATTTAATAAATAAAATTATAAATAATATTAATTAAATTTAATGTAATAATAATAATAATATATTGCTTGTTATTATTTTTATTATTATAAGTACTATTATTATTATTATTATTATCCCCCAAGACATAGTAATAATAATAATAATTTAATAGTATTATTGTTACTATTTTTATTATATTAATAATAATAGTTTTAATAATAATTTAATTATAAAATAATTACTTGGGACGGCCATGAGTAGTTTTTTCAATTTGATTTAAGTTATGACAACTAATTTGGGACAGGACAACAAATTTGGGACAACAACATTGGAACCGAAAATAAAAAATAAAAGAAGACTCAGCCGCTACTCTGAGTAGCGGCTATGCACGCACCCCGAGCACCTTCACTATTAAATAGCATTGGGAAGGAGCAAATGAAAAAAACAAAAAATGGCTGACAAAAAATAATTATTGACTGACACGGTTGACTTATTTTTATAATTCACTATAATAATAATAATTAATATTGTTATTATTATATTAATATTACAAATATTATCACAATAAATAATAACAACAACATCGGTAATATTAATATTTTTATTATTATTGTAATAATTAATATTAATAATAATCTGATGTTATTATTTTTATTAGTCTTATTATTTTTATTATTATTATTACTCTATAGTAGTATTAATAATTTTTAAATCTCATATATCATGCACGGAATAGATAACTATGTCAGATTTTATTTACTTTGATTAATTATGGTTGGTGCACTTACAAAGTAAGCCTTATTGACAAATACAAATAAGAGCATTGGGAAGGTGCAACTGATAAAAAATAAAAAGTGACTGACAAATGAAGTAACGACCGCTCCAAGAAAGAGCGGCTGCTTCCAATTTAAAATAGTACTTGGTATAAAATTCAACATAATAATAATAATAATAATAATAATAATTAATAATCACACTATTATATTAATATTACAAATATTTCCACAATAAATAATAAAAACAACAAATATTAATAAAAAAATAACTTTTTATTATCATTTATTATAATAATAAATGATAATAATAATCTAATGTTATTATTTTTAGTATTACTTTTACTATTATTATTATTATTATTATTATTATTATTATTATTACTATTACTATTTTTATTATTAATATTATTGTTATTTATTTAATATTAATATTAGTTTTATTATAATAATACAAACAGCTACAATAATACAAGGACAAAAAGCAAAAGCTAAACCAAATAAATCATATGCAAGCCGCTACTCCAAGTACCGGCCATGACACGCATCACGAGGGAAAAAAAGCTGTTCAACTTTCTCTCACCGCTTTCATCCTGCACTTTTTTTGAGGAAATGTCAGTCAACACTGGGACTAGCGGCTGTTGAAAAAAAAAGAGAAAACCGGGACTATGAGTAGCGGCTTTGGGGAAAAAAAATTAAACCCCGCCAGTACAAGGGATAGCGGCTGTGCACTATTTGAATAATAACAATAGTTATTATAACAATAATAATAAAATAATAACACTAATTATTAGTAATAACAATAATATAATGAAAAATAATATTATTATTACTATTATTATTATAATAATTATTGTTATTATATATTACTAATTAATAATGTTATTATATATTACATTTATTACTATTAATAATATTTTTATTATTATTATAAAAATAATTATACACGAAACTCGAAAATGGGAAGGAAAATTAGTTTCGGGAAATGGAAAAGTTGACATTGGGAATGGGAAAAGCTCACATTGGGAATAGGAAAATTAAATAATATTGGTTTTGAAAATATTAACCGCTACATGTTGTAGCGGTTGGTATCTCCTCCCTTTTTATTCTCTAGCAGTTCAGTTCAGTTTTTTTTTCAAGTTTGCTTCATATCCTTCCTTTTCCTAATCTCCTACAGCTTGTAATTCTCTCGAAACTTGTTTTTTTTCACATCTTCATAGCTTGTATTATTTCACTTCCCAAGCTCAACTTGAAGTTCTGATCCGACAAATCTTCATTATTATTCATAGGTAAGTTTTTTGAAATGGCATATAATATCTATAAGAAATTATTTGTGTCTAGTTCTTCAGATTGTGAAAATTCATCTGAGTTTGTAGGTGAAGTTGAAAGTCGTAAATCTGAAATGGTTCCATACGTTGGTCAATCATTTTCTACGTTGGAAGAAATTGAAAATTTCTATGGATCATATGCTCGTAAAAATGGATTTGAAATTAGAATTGCAACTAGTCATAAACATGCTCATACGAATGATGTGTCATCTAGGTTGTATGTCTGTAAAAAAGCCGGTACACCAATTGTTGTAAAGAGTTTACTTGATGAGGACGATGGTAGTAATAAAATTAGTAGACAGAGAGACTCTATAGGATGCACATTATGCAAAGCTAGAATATATGTTGTCCACAATAAAAATGAAGACAATTGGCGTATTTCTACTGTTCAATTAGAGCACAATCATCACTTAGTCACCCCCACCAAAGTCGATTTGATTGAGACACACAGAAATATTACTTCGCTTGCAAGAAATTTAATTGACACTTTAAATAAGTCAGGTATTGGTCCTAGTAGGATGATGAACGTTTTGAGCACAATGGGTGGTGGTATGCAAAATGTTCCTTTTTCTAATGTAAATGTTCAGAATGTGGTTAGAGATTTAAGGCATGATTCTGCCGATGAAAATGATGCACAAGCTGCAGTAAATTATTTGAAAAAACTTGCATCAGGAAGTGAAAGTAAATTTTTTTTTCGAGTGAAACCCGGTGAAAACAATCACATAGCTTGTATTTTGTGGGTTGACGCCCGATCAAGGTTTATGTATCAACGGTTCGGAGATGTCGTGACATTTGATAGTACGTACCGGACAAATAAGTATGGCATGCCGTTCGTTCCTTTTTCTGGGGTTAACCATCATTATCATTCTATTTTTATTTGGATTTGCTCTGTTAAGAGACGAGACAGAGGACACTTCGTTTGGGTATTGGAGACATGGCTCGAAGCCATGGACTACAAGGCACCTACAACCATCATCACTGACCAAGATAAAGCCATGAGTAATGCTATTGCTACGGTACTTCCTTCTAGTTATCATTTATTATGTTCTTGGCATATTATCAATAAATTTCCTGAGAAATTGCATCATGTTTATTCTGAGCACCCATCTTTCAAAAATAATTTTAACAATTGTGTCTATAATTCATTGCCCATCGGGGAGTTTGAAGAGCGTTGGCATATTCTGATAAGTTCTTATGAATTGTATACCAATGAGTGGCTTGAAAGTTTGTATGATGTACGACATAAATGGATTCCAGCATATACAAAGAGATCTTTCGCCGCGGGAATGACTACCATCGGAAGAAGCGAGAGCATGAATAGTTTTTTTGATGAGTACGTTAATGCTTCAACAGGTATGAAAGAATTTATGGTGCAGAGTCAGAAGGCTATAGAAAAATAATTTATCAGAGAGAGGAAGGCCGACTACATAACAAAACATCGGAAAAGAAATATGGTATTCGGTTCAGCATTAGAAGTTCATGCTGGACAGGTGTACACAAAAGAGATGTTTAGACGTTTTCAGCGTCAATTCGTCGATTCCATAAAATACAATGTTCATAAAGTTAGTGAGTTGTGTGTCACTGATACTAAGGTCTATGCAGTGTATAATGCAGATGCATCTGAAAGTGGTGGAAGACATAAAGAAATTGTCAACAATCGTCAACAGGGGTCGATAACATGTAATTGTCAAATGTTTACTCATTCTGGTGAATTATGCAGGCACATCTTGAGATTTTTCATGTTTAAGAGCATTTCACAAATACCGAGCGAGATGATTCTGCATCGGTGGACAAGGGACGCGAACAAAAGCAATGGTGAAGAATTACTCCTTAACACCACCCCGGCTGACTTCGAACAAGATCAAGGTGGCCGCTATAATCATTTGATGAGTGATTACCAGGAGTTAGCGAGCAAAGTTGCTTGCTCAGTTCGCGGTTACAAAACAGTTCTTAAACTCAATGCACGAGGAAAGGCGTTGGTTGACCAATATGATCCGGATGAGAATATTACTGATCTGGCAGACGACGAGATTGATGGCACGGCTGGAGATCCACCTCAGGATATGGGTTACAATAATGATGATGAAGATGCAGAGGAGGAAGCAGAAGAAAGTGAGTTTTTTCCACCTATTATTTCTCAAACAAAGGGCCGCAAAAAATAATCTAGAATAAAAAGTGCACTCAAGAAAATTGTAAGTTCTAAGCCTCATCGAAAATGTGCAATTTGCGGCTTTGAAACCGACCATGATAAGCGCAACCACAATCGAGTGTTAGGAATTCCTGAACCAAAAAAATAACCGTATGTTGTATTATTTATGTTATGTTTTCTGTATAAATGAAAATGAAAATGTTGGGTCCACCTCATTTTTGTAATTAATATCAAATTATTTTTTGTTTAATTATTTACTTTTCTAATAATATAAATTAGAAAAATTTATCAAAAAAAAATATGGGGAAATGAAAAATATATTTAGTTATGCTTTGTAATTAATATGAAATGAATTTTTATTTATAATTAAGGCAATTTTGTAATTAATTATCATATTATCACATAAAAATATTATTAATGACAATAAATTATTATTAATTGACATAATTGATGTTAATATAAACATAACCAAACTTAAATGACTCCAATTTCCAAAAATATTAAACGTATATGTTTCATTCCAAAATTAGGTGGGGGGTTGCACATGTATCAATGTTGTCCCATTTATAGTAGTAATTTGAAATGATTAATAACATACCATATAGAAATTAAGGTGCTGTAAATTAGATTAAAAGAATCTCGATTTTTTATATGTCATCATCCGGAAGTAGTCTTGCAACTTTTCTACAGAGTTCCCAAGCGATGCGGTATCGAAATACCGTTACATCTTCTAAGGACCACTTCTCATTGCGGATATCAACACTGCCCCTAACTAGATAGTCGATATACTTGCATACAAAAACGCCACAGTCATCCGTGTTATGTTGCATCGGTCGGGTCTTTGCTACAACCACACGGGGATTATCGCTGGGCCACATACGTATTTGATTACCAATTCGCAAGCACATTGGTATCAAGTGTACCGCAACGTCAACGAATCCTTTGAACATTTGTTGTAGCGTCATGCTTTTGGTATCATTGAAGTACGGGTCGAAGATGGTCACTGTCCAATCGTTAACAGAGAATACCAACAAGATAAAATGTGGCGGCTGTCTACAGCAAACCGGTAGGAAGATAATATTACATTCGTGTAAAGGTGGGCCCACATCTGGTTTCACATACGGTCGGCAAAATTTAAATGCACCATTTGAATGGCTGGGGGGCACATATTGCTGTCCAATATGCAGGAAGAATGACTCCATGAATCCAAATTGGGTCCACCTTTTTATTCCCCGCAACCTGTAGTGCTCCTCTCTATCCCGCAGTAACATCAGATACGCGTCCACAATATGTTCGAATAACCATTGACCAGGTCCTAAAGAACGCAATGCAGGATGGTCTAATGTATACCACTTCCGCGGATGTACCATAGGATAATTATCTAAATCCACCACATTTCTAAATATATTTTGGTCAATGAACATCATCTTTCCCTCTCTCAGCTTTTTGGTTGGGCACCGTTTCACCCCCACCAATGCTTCAACCTGATATGGACAATCATAATATTTTTATTAATTATGCAGGCACATTTATAGTACTAATTGTTGTAATATCACTATTAAAATTAATCCTCAAGTACCTGTGGTTCTCCAGTTCCTATCAAGTCAGAAACACCCATAAAGTCTTTAGTGATGGGAAT